>CM023455.1:93240863-93564008 GCA_013339765.2 Haemaphysalis longicornis
CACGCAATCGACGGAAGATATCCGAGATGCTAGAAGAGCACAGAAGGCCATTCAGAGGCACATGAACCAGTTGGCCAAGCGCGAGTGGAGTTCTTTTTGCTGTAAGTTGGACCACAGAAAGCCACTCTCGGCAATATGGCGCCTGCTTCGAAGTCTCTGGGCACCACCGACACAACTTCACCCCTTCAACTCTGTTTTGCTAAGCACGAACATCAGTGACCTGGACGCTGCGAACGCCTTCTGCAGAGAAATTACCTCTTCGCCGTCATCAAACATAAGACCCTCGTCGCCCACAAGCGCGCCTGCCCTAGCCATAACATCACCCATGGATGAACCGTTTTCTATGGCAGAACTTGTCGCTGCGCTGACCTCTGCCAAGAAAGCTACGTCGCCTGGTCCGGACAATATCAGCTACACAGCCCTTTCCCATTTGGGCGAAAAGGGAAAAAAGTGCCTTTTAGGCATCTTCAATCGCTCTTGGGAAACTGGTTGCCTAGAGCAAAAGTGGAAGCACGGGCGTATTGTGGCTGTACTGAAGCCAGGCAAAATACCGACTTCCATCGAGTCCTACCGTTCCATTGCCCTCCTGAGCTGCGTCGGCAAGCTTATGGAAAAAATGGTGCTCCATCACCTGGACTGGGACCTGACCACTCGCAACGCATACCCACCACAGATGTCTGGCTTCCGCAAGGGGCGTAGTAGCATTGATAATGCAATAGCCCTTGATAACAGCATAAAACAAGCCAAATCACAGCGCAACATTACAATCGATGTGTTTCTTGATATCAAATATGCGTACGACTGCGTGTACCATGAAGCTATATGCTCGGCCATGAGGTCTTCGGGCCTTGGGGGTCGCATGTACGCATGGATCTCGGACTATTTCACCGATATATGCATCTAAATGTCAGCGGACAGCAGTGACACACCGCTATACAGAGTGACCCGTGCTGTTCCCCAAGGTGGCGTCCTCAGTCCAACGCTCTTCATCATATCACTATGATGGGCATAGAGAAGTGCTTACCACAGTCAGTGGAAATATCCTTGTATGCGGATGACATCTGCATATGGAGTGCTGGACGCAGCAGGCGGGTACTGCGTGCGAGATTGCAATGTGCAATTAATTCCATTGCGGGCGTTTCTAGGAACCCAAGGCCTAGATATATCAGCTGGCAAGTGGGCTGCCGTCGCTTTCACGAAACATGATATATCAAATTATGGACCCACCGTTGCAGGCTTCACTATCCCCTCTGTTCCGCACTCCAAGTTTTTGGGTGTGATATTTGACAGGTCCCTGACTTGGTCAAAACACGTCCGCTATATGACAGACAAGCATGCGTCCTTCGCCAACATTTTCCGCGTGGTATCTAGTAACGCCGGCGGGTGCAACGTCCCGTCTCTTCTTCGGTTGTATGACGTCATTTGCGTAGGCTTCTTACGCTACAGCCTTCCTGTTCTTCCCCCCCCCCCCCCCCCCCCCCACTCAAAAGGAAATGCGAGAGTACTGCAAAGTATGCCAGCGCAGGTCCTGAGGTGTGCATTGGAGTTCCGAAGGACCACATCACGGTGGAAAATATGGTGGAGTGTCGACGACTGACACCACTTGCTATTGGCGCGCAGGAGTTTTTTTTGCCCGCAACTGTGATTTGTAGCACGGCAGCAAGGTCACCCATTAGCACTCAGCTCAGCCACTGGAGTGCGAGACCTTCTGCCTCTTCATTACCAGCACCCTTCTCCGTCGCTACAACCACCTTAGATGTACCCGCGCCTGCAGATTACAACTGGAGTGCCCGGCATTACCCGCAAGCAGGATATCGCCATTCCTGCCTTAAAGTTCTTCGCCTTGGAACGATCTTCCAAAAACACAGGGCCCACACCCATCTATACACGGATGGATCTGTGACAGCTAGCTAATCGGCTATAGGAATCTGGTTTCCGTCCTCCCGTACCGCCTTCCGCGCAACGCTTAGCCACAGGACGACATCCATGGTCACCGAACTTGCCGCTCTGCGTGCTGCCAGAGTCCTTCAATGCCTTTCTAATCATGAAACTCCGCTGTCACGCTATGAGAGAGCTTCGTTCGCTGCCGGGCCGCGGCGCTGGTGTTGATCGGAGGGCAGCCGGGGGCGTGGTCAGAGCGCGTTTGGCAGGGAACGGACCACGGAGTAAGATAAAACAGACGCTCGCCGCCTTATCAGCAGCGCGCTTTCGCTTTACGTGTCGTGAGCCGCTCAAATGGACTTGTCATTTTGTGAGTGGCGCAAAACTTTGGTGCGAACGAGCATGCTGCTACTGCGTCCTGCCTGCCGGTCTGGCTACAGAGCAGCGGCGGCCTCCCGATGCCCTCCGATCTGCGGTGGCGCCCCTCGCGGTAGCCTTTGTCCCCGCACGAAACTTGGCCGGGAGTTTCATGACCAGAGAAGCATTGAAGGACTCTGGTGCTGCGTTCGTCTACATCATCGAGCAACCAGCACGTCAGTGGGCAATCTTCACGGATTCTCCGGCGGCCATTCAGTGCTTAAAATTGTAATTGAAAGATCAGCTTGTTTTCGATATCCATGCATTGCACTTACAAGCTCTAAATGCACATCATCGTGTAGAGCTTCAGTGGATTCCTGCCTACTGCGGTATAACTGGGAACGTCAAGGCGGACACTGCGGCATTGATAGCGCATGATCTGCACGGGCCAGTGATATCGATACTGTTCTCAAGAAAAGATGCTTCTGCCCTTGCGTCCAAGGCTGCCTGGAGATTTCAGCGATCTATGTGGGCTGTTGCGCCGCAACATTACGCGCCGCTTCACTTCATAGACGCGGACGGGACCTTTAGAATGCCTGACGGACTTTCCAAGCATGACGAAGCGGTTCTTCACCGCGTGCGGCTAAATGTCGCTTACACAAGTTATTTTCGATTCAAGATGAAACAGGCCGTTTCCCCCTTCTGCACTCTTTGTGACGTGCGCGAGGACTTGAACCACGTATTATGTGAGTGTACGCGGTATAGAGCAGCTAGAACGTCCCTTTTAGTGTCCTTGGGTCTTCCGCTCTCTAGAGGACTAACTCTAAATGAGCATCTCGAGAGAGAGAGAGAGAGAGAGAGAGAGAGAGAGAGGAGAGAGGAGAGGAGAGAGAGAGAGAGAGAGAGAAGAGAGAGAGAGAGAGAGAGAGACTTTATTGAATTGTCCTGCGGGGGGAGGTGGGCGGGAGCCACTCAGGGCCTGCCCCCTCCTTGACGTTTCCTAAGTCGTCCCCGAGACAACGCCTTGCGGGCGTCTACGAGCGACAAAAGTTTTATTGTCTATTGTCTTTCCTGCGAAGCTCAGGACTTGATAAGACTCTTTAAACAGGTCTCTATTAATGAACGCATCATCTTCATCACAGTCGTTACAATCATCACTTCATCGATTTCATTTTTTCATACATCTGATGTAGCAAGCTAGGTGCCTTGGCCAGGCTAACCTCACCAGTATCATTAAAGACTATTCTCTCTCTCTCAACAGCAGCTTACATGGCCTGTCTTCAGAGACGAAACAATGGTGTGGAAGATGCGACCCTCTTTTGTTTTTCATTGATATTTCTCTTCATTTCATTCATATCTCTATGCATTTCATTTACTTTTGTTTTTCATTGCGCGCATGTGCAATAGATGGTATATAGTCATGATCGTTTTTTCAATAAAGCTCGATGTGAGTCTGCGCCCGTCCTGTCCCTTCCTTATTGCCTTGTCTTTTACACGCAGTTTTTTGAACCCTTGAAATATCGAATGCAAATTTCAGGAACTTGAGCGTTTCAGTGGCCACAGGCAGGTGGCCTGAATACTTTATAAAGCTAGTCATTCTGCGCTTTTTGTCATTACAGAAGTGCGAAAACGTGAAGGCGTTTCACGAATTTCCGGCCGGTTCCCTTGGTGGCTATACTCTTCCGCCAGAAGAAATATTGATTCAAGTCTATCTGAATAACGAACTTCAACCATATGTTGGGAACCTTAGGGGAAAAGCGATTTCTCAAAGCGAGGCGTAGCTCGGGCACGTTCATTTCCCAAACTGATCGTAATTTCCCGAATCCAAAACTTAACGCCTGCGATTATAAAATTGTTTTGATTTTGTGCTCCCTCAAACTTAATTTAAACTTCTCGCAGTTCGCTACTGCCGCCAAATGTTACCAGTAAAGGCACGCTGAACATAAAGTCTGCTTTAAAAGTGCTGGCTGAACTTCGCAGACCGGAGAAATAACGACGTTAAAGAAGTTTGTTTCTATAAATACGCTCTCAGGAATTGGAGCTTCGCCGAAGATGCAAATACGGCAAAGCCTAATGAAGAGAATTGCAGCAAGAAGCAGTTTCGTGGAATTTCGTCATTAACCACCGCACGACGCGAGCGCAAAGAACCACGCGGTGCAAAAGTAAAATCTGCCATGCAGATTACTTGTTCGGGTACATATATCCTCGGGTAGAGAGCCACAACGTCGGCGAGGCAAATTAGCCCCAGGGCGTGAGGCGTGCGCGAGTTCCGAATTTCAATCCGGAAGTTCACGCCGCATTTAGCTGGGCCTGGCATCTGGGAGCCGTTCCTCAGCATCGCAAAACACGTTTAAACTTTCTCCGGGGCGCATTGGAAAGGATTTTCTCATTCGGAGCGAGTGTGCTCGGCTGCGTTCCACATTACCAACCGGGAATTAACCGAAACTCCCTCATCCTCTCCGTTCCGCCATCTCTGTGTTCCTCCCTCCGGGGTTATTCAAGCGTACAGGGCTCGGACACTGGCGTCTGTTTCTATATATTAAGATCCGCTTTTTTTAACACGAAAGTGTTTTGCTTCGGGGTTCACGAAGAATTCATTTATGGCATATCCGTCACGGAAATGACGCCAGTACAACGAAGCAAGTGGCCTGTAAAGGGTGCACCCCTGCACACAGGGTCTTCTTGCGGGGAAGCAACCTTTAGTACTAAAGAATACGTTATACTTCGGGTTGTTCGTTTTCGGGTTGTATAATTTAACGCTTAAGTGTTTTATGCGGAATACACCAAGATTTCACTGACGTCATATCCGTCACGGAAATGACACCAGTACACCTTTGCCGAAGCGACCCGCCAACAGGACGTCACTCGCCAAGCACACCCACAGAACAGCCGCCGACCGGCAAATCATGCTCAGCTGCAGATTTCACTGCACGTTTCACTTTAGTGTTTTACCTATTCCTATTACAGAGGAATAAACCACAGTTGTTTCTTAAACCTTGCGGAACGGCTGTCGGCGCTTCAGCCTGCTAAAACAGGCTTTATACGATGCACACCTAATGTCCCCAAGGTCGCAATACCCGAAAGCAGAAAAAAAAACACCACGACTACCGATCGCACTTTGAACAATTCTGGAGAAAAGCAGTTACCATGAATTCCTTTTCTTAAAAAAACACAACTTGGCTTCGAATAGACGTTTGCTGTTTTAGATGCGAAGACAACTGATTTAATGTCGGCATACCAAGTAATTAAAAAAAATCGTGCAATCCTTCGTTTGACGATGATGATGGTTGAGCGCGAAGCTTTCTAGTGACGGATTCTCTCGTTGGCCAATCCCACACAGAGTATTTGCTACCGGGTGTACGCAGCAATTTTCTAGAATACGCACAGGTGTGCACTCCTTGGGTCTAACAGGGGCCAATCGGTACCTGCTGTTTCGCCTCGGCCTTGTGGAGATGGAGCAATCGGATAGACGCCGGCTTCATAATTCCAGGGGCGCAGGTTCGATTCCGGTGACGGGAAGCGTTTTTGTTTTTCTTTCACTTTACCCACCATCATTCATCATCATCGTCAGAAAAAGTTGGCTTTCCTGCAGGGCGTATTGGCGTACAACGGCATCAGTGAGGAGACTACAGCTTCGCTGTAAAGAACAGTATTCCTTTTTGGTTTGCGGTGTCACTTTGATAAGCAAACGGAGTCAATGACAGCAGGCAAAATTCGCGAATCAAGGGAGCCAAAACCTAACGAAGCCGGAACATAAAAGTGGACTTAATGTGACAGGAGGAAAGGCCATGTCTGCCATTGCACATTTTTATGCTTATTTTACACGAGAGTACCACTGGGCTCAGTAATATTCCAATCCGTCTGTGGTCGTTCGTCACTTGGGATTTTCGTTGGTCTAATAGCACTACCCTGAGGTTACTGAAAAGAAGAAATAACTGTAACATCTTGCTCTTATGGCCGGCCATTCTCATTATCGTCGTCACCTTTTGCCCAAATGCCGCCATATGCATGGGGTCACGTTAACACAACGCGTTTCATTACGTCGCCACCACACGGCGTTCCGCAAGAATGAAGCACATCACAAACGTCCGGCGCCAAGCAGCATTGGATTAGCGAGGATAACAGCTCAAAGTAGCAATACGTGGTCCGTCGCCCGGTATCAGCGAAAAACACAGTTGCATGGGGGTCCCAATAAGTTCTCGTCGTATAGCTCGTTGCTCGCAAGGAAAAGGTGGGCTCTTTCATGCGATTACTCGTTGTACTAATATTCCACACGTGAGCAGAAATCTAGAAAGGTGAAGTTCTTTTCTATATTGTATTTCTATGTTTCAACACCAAGATGTTTCTTATATTAATCTAGAGAGCTGAAGCTATTTTCAATGTTGTATTTCTGGGTTTCAACACCGACGTGCTTCCTTGTATTATCTGATTCTCCCGGCATACACCCAAGACGAACCCCGAATCATCTACAACGCATTCGTTGATTCCAATTATGGCAAAGGTATTAAACAATTCCGAGTAGAAAGGTTAAATAACCGCAGCAAAAGTAGTGAAGACAGAACGGCTCCTTGTGGAGTTCCGCGGCGGGGCATGTTGACAGAATCTGACCGAATTGGGCCTAGGTGGAGGGAGGCGGGGCTATTTGAGAGGACGTTTTTAATTTAAGTATATGTCCTGCCACCAAGGTAGAGTGTGCTGATGGTGTGTATGATGGCCACATCTTTTACGTGATCGAAGGCTTTGTGCAGATCTGGTGCTACAATGGCGGAGTTGCCTTTTGCCGGGGAGTTCTGTATGATATTAAATCATGCACCCCTCCGTCTAAAGACGACGATGGTCGGACGTGAACCTTTCTAGGGATGGATTATTTGGTTGGCCAAATCGCACACCACGAGTATGTGCTGCTCTGAAGTAAGCACTAATTTTCTAAAATACCCACAGCAACTCTCGGGCGTGCACACAGGCCTATACGTTTCGGTTAGGGGTGTACTGCGCGAATCCATACCTGCTGGTTGCCGTTCCTTCAACCATGACGTAATGGAACAATCGGATAGGCGGCAACTTCATAACGCGAGGGATCCAAGTTCGATTCCGGCAACGGGAAGCGTTTCTTCCTCTCACTTCGCCCACGATCTTTCATCATCATCGTTAGTGAACGTCGTCTTTCCTGCAGGGCGTATTAGCATACTACGGCTTCAGTGAGGACACTAAAGCTTCGCTTTAATAATGTGGCCCCCAGAGGCTATGCCCCGGCACGGGGCTACAGAAAAAGCAGCAAAGGTCGAACTAATACTCTTATAAAACAATTTCCTTGCGGTTATACAACTGGGTCAAGCACCTGACGTAATCAGACAGCACGCCGATCTCCGAGGTTTTATCCTGTTTATATCTGAACGCTGATCTGATGACTAAACGAACCCCACTTGAATCAAGTTACCCACCTGACCTTTGACAACGTGAGCGGGATCTTCTTAATTGCACTCTGACGACATACAGAATGGCGTTTTTCTGTCTTTTCTTATTTCTGTACCGCCCATTCTTGAAATATTCCCTGGTGTAAATATTTTTCAAACTTAATTATTTTCGCAGTAAGCAATTCATCGCCCACAGCTAATAAGGTAACTGCTAGATGGATGTGATCAGTTGGGTCCTAATGTCCTTGAAAGAAGGGAACTCTGTGTTAAAACGAGTTAGGTACAAGAGAGCACGTCGAATTTAACACATGACCCCACAAAGCGCTTACTAGAAAAAACACATACATAGAGTCATTTTAAAACCTGTAATTAGCTTGGATATGGAGTTTTTTGCCCCTTCGGCAGTCTAACAATACCTAAGTGGGTCAACTCAGCTTTCTATATCACAAGGAGGGGATATGCTATGCTCTTTAGGGGCGCACACTGTATGCCATGCATAACCTTATTCTCATCTTATTCCCACCAAACGTAGACACTGAGCTCCACTATAAGACGCAATAAAGTGTACAAGAAAGTTTCAGTCACCATGTGCCATCACTGAGTTCCACTATAAGGCGCATAAAGTGTACAAAAAAGTTGCAATTACCGTGTGCTACTACTGAGCTCCACTATAAGAAGCATACAGTGTACAAAAAGTAAGTCACCATGTACTATCACTGAGCTCCACTATAAGAAGCATACAGTGTACAAAAAGTGTCCCCATGTGCTATCACCATGTGCTATGACTGCCATCTAGCTATAAGAAGCATACAATGTACAAAAACGTTGGCCGCGTATCTGCTCCTTTCGTTGCAAATGTCAAAAGACGATAGTCTTTGTAGACATTTGCCAAGGAATGCCCCCCTTTGCTTTCTCGCTACCCTCTCATGCTGTTCCTGTACCGTCGCGCTCATCCCAAGGTAAACACACTACAGGTTTGCTCAAGACGATTGGAATTTACCGCGTTCTACTGTTACAGGCCGGGTTCCTCGAAGCCAGCGCTGAAGTACGGCGGAGACGCGCGTTAATCGAGGCGGCCGACTTCAAGGTTTATAGAACGTCGTGGCCGTGCTCCACGTGCGTTGCAAGCAGAACGTGGAACATAGCTAGTGGAACCTTTCGTTGCTTTTGCCGCGTGAATTTTCATATGCCGCCAGGAGGGGGCGCGCGCAACAGCAGGCGGCGGTTTTCTGCAGTAGATGTAGTACATCATTTGCTATCGAAAACCAAGCATCCATGAAATTTTTAACAAAGGAACACTAAATATCCTTTGCGTACTAATTTACTGTCTTATATTTGCGTAACCTCTTGTTCTTGTTCAACAAAGTTGAAGTGTGAGCATTTAAACCGGCTTAGACGTTTACGTTTGGCTGTGAGTATATAAGACTATTGCGCAATATCTATTTTACTTTGGCCGGGTGGCTGAATCGAGTCACAGACAGACAGACAGACAGGCCAAAGTTTCTGGGTTGAAGTAGCCCAAGAAAGACTATCGTCTTTAAAACTTGCAGTTACCGTGTGTTATCACTGAGCTCCACTATGAGAAGCATACAGTGTGCAAAAAAGTTGCAGTTACCGTGTTCTATCACTGAGCTCCACTATAAGAAGCAGACAGTGTACAAAAGTTACAGCCACAGTGCGAGGCGAGGCGAGAGCTGCGTGCCGCATACAAATTCGTTAGCCTGCACGAAACTGCATCTTGGTCCGAATCCCGTCCAAATGATGGGAAGATATAGGCCTTTTTTTCTAATCGTCCCTACTCTTTTTTGAGCCCAGGATATGCCCCCTTCCCCCGAAGGACGAGCATAAACAAGATCCTACCCATTCCTCGCCTGAGGAGCTGATCAAGATGACGCTGACGGTGCGTCGTGATGCGCGGGCAATATATTGTAGCGTGAGCTACACTGGCCGAGGTTCAGCAGTTTCACGTCGCTCCTGGAGAGGCGTGCTGCGCATGCGCGAGGAGCAGTGAGGTCACACGGCGCACAGAACGTCGCTCGCTTCCCGGCTTCTCTCACACACCCACGCGCCCACTGTATTCGCCGACCTCCGTTCCGCACGTGGCGGCCCGGTCCACTTGATGATCATGTGAGGGGTGGCCAAGTGCGGAACCGATGGCTCGTGCGTGCAGCAACAACGGTGTGCGCCTGTGGAGCCAGCTTAGCTCTGGGGCGATTGGTGACGCTGCGCCGGAGCCGCTTCATAAATATACGTGTCACAATGCGTATACCGAGTGTGTGTCATTGAAGCAGCAGTAAGCCTGATAATCAAGCTAATGCTAGACAACCAGGAAATCTATGAATAACCAGCTGCAACTTAGCTCACGCTGCGTATATCCTGGTATAGTCGAGCTAAGCCACTGCTAATTTTTCTGGCTGAAGTTGAAGCATATCCTCTTGAAGCTAGGTCAAGCACATTCAATGGCAAACACTTCGCATAACTTTGTGAATGGAAGCGTAAAGCATTGTCTTCGTGTGGTATCTGCGGAATACACTCTTATATACCACGACATATCAATAGCCCGCTTTCTACGGAGCCACTTCAGAGGTATCACAGATTGTGTTACATTACCCGAACCGGCGACCTTCAGAATACTGGTACGATACCGTACCAACCACGCTCCGATGGGAGCTTTACTCCCCTTCAATTTCTTAGGTATTTGTGTTGGTGCAGTTGTATGCTGCGCTTGAGGCTGGCCGCCAGCGCCACTGCAACAAGGGGTCCTTCTTTTGAACCTCTGGGCCGTGACTCTAGCGTCGACAATGTCAGGAGCTGGAAACTAGCGGCTAGCCCTAGTATGCTACCTATGGCACCAAGGCTTCCACAACCGAGGACGTCACTTCGAGTGTGGCTGATCAGAATATTAAATTATGGGCTCATTGAATGAACACAAAGGTAGGCTGGCAGTAAAGAACGTCAATAAAACCATAGGGGAAGTGGGAAATCAAGTTGCCTCACTGAAACAGGTGTATTTCCTGAACTATTTGAAAAAAATAAATCTGTTTTTGTCCTTCTTGACAGCCTCGTACTCACCTTACTGTCGTTTTAAGACGAAAGCCTGTAGCGCCCCATTTTACGAAAAACCATCGTTGTTGTTGTTGTTGTTATTAATGGTGGTGGTGGGGGTGTTGTTGGTGGTGCTGTCGTTGTTGTTCAGTACACAAAATGGCCTTCACAGTAAAAAGTTAACAAAAATGGCTCAGGCTTAACACACCTAAACCTAACTATCCCGAGCGAAAGCACAGACTATACGCACGTAGTGTTTCGGGAACGTTTGCCTTTGCTGGAGATTAAGCAGCCTGCCGTCTAGCTACATCTACTGGATGCTTGGATTCATCCTTTCATTGCGCTGAAGGTCACGTACAGACGTCCGAGCCGGCGCGCCATGGATGGCGACACCGAAAGACCCAGCGCCAGCAAAGAAGCCGGCAAAGCAGCGCTTTCGCGTCCGTGCATCGTATTTCGTAAGTCTTGGTTCCTTTAAACTAAGACGGTACAGTTTTCACAAATAAGTCAGTAAAGCTTCACCTGGTCTCGTGGTTCGCTTGCGCTGAACAGCCCGCCCAGACGGATCAGCCGCCGCTTGGCGATAAGGCGCTAGCGAAGCGGCCGTTTCACCCCGCCTAGGCACGTGGTACCGCAGCAGCGGGGCTCCGAGCGAGCGAAGCAATAAGAAAGGTGTAGCTTTCGTGCCGGCGAATGAAGGTCATTGCGACGCGATGCGATTGCTTTGAAATATGTAGCGTAGTAGAGCTTTCGCTCTAGAAAACAGATGTTACTCCCAATCAGATTGGAACCCGAATCTCCAAAGTAGAGCCCAGTGAGTTCCACCCTACTACCTCCGCATTTTTTTATTACTTCTGTCTTCCAAAGCCCACAAAACAAAACGTATCCAAGGAATATCTATAAAGAAAGCGTGTTTCTGTGCAATCAACCCATAGAGTGCCGGATTATCGTTAAAATTATTTACTTGTGGTCAGTTTCAACCTTTGGGAGTCGCTCAGGAACGAGAATTTTCGCTTTCGGCGCTTGAACAAGTTTCAGCTGTCTCGGAAGCACTGTCGCGTCGGCCTCGAGTTCATATCGTTGTGAATCCAGGTCACGTGTGAGCTCCAGATACCGTGGATGTTAATCAACGTGACAACATCAAATGGTACACCTCCCTCATTTTCTATGAATGAGAATCATATGCCGTATCGGTGTAGTGGCAGCTCTTTACCAACCGTTACCTGGAGGGTGTCCCACTGGAAGACCACAGACCCAGAAGAAATACCTGCTCGATACTCTCAAGACTTAAAAATAAACCACTCTATCTCCATGGCATAAACCACCGAGTTTTATGCCTCTGTGAAGTAACCGACGGTGGTCTGTGTGCAACATAAAAAACAATGACCGTACTTCCATACGCTTTAACCATTTCACGATATTCTGGCCTCGGCCAACCAATTAAAAAAAATCTATAAAAACGCACTGAAAAAAATAACATCCCACGCATCATTTAATTTTTGCGCATTCTAGAAACCAAATATTTCGTAAAAAATTGAGTAAATAAAATCTTTGCGGACATAACCTCCGCACGGAGGCAGCAATGGGAAAGAAAAGCGCGTGCAACGTGACACGTTGACTTGATGGCACGTGAATAGAACAGACGCACCCACTCCACGCGGAACTCTGATATTGGAAAAGCCGCTACCTGTATTATCAGTCTCCTTGATGAATTAATGCGCGCCAACAGAAGAAACAGAAGCGACGAAAGAAACGCAGATAACGCAGCTGTGAAGGAGCCTTTCGGAGTAATTCCCCCTAACAGGCGAAGATACCAGAGCGAAGACAGAGACGCAGATACAGTGCATCACTTTGAAAGTCTGGTGAGTATCGCCAGGCGTCCGCCTTCTAAGCGCAAAAGCAGACTAAGAGCTCTCAGGGATGTTTTTGTTACCACTCCGACTGCTTCCGCAATCTTCGCTCTTATTATATCTGTATTATGTCAGTTACAAAGAATCTGATAAAGTATTCCGCTCGATGACCGTACCTTCATCCAGACTATCGTCACAACAACCCAAGTCAGCTTTATAAGTGCAGATAAGGGTCTGCGTGTACGAACAAAGGGTCTCAAAGCTGGAGACCTCCTGAGGACGAAAAGGTAGGGTTTCTTCCGTCCACAAAGAATCGCGGTGCTCACAATTGAATCTCGAGACGGGAATGAACACGGAAGCGGCCGTCCTCCAGATTCTGGTCACGGCACACCGCTGGGCCGCAATTTGTGAGGTTGCGGAAAGAGCGATCGAACCGGGCGAACGAGATACAGCACGGGGTGTGGGCGCCATTTCCGGAAGCTGCGGCGCACTGGGCGGGCAATGGAAGGAAAAGGTAAATAACGGTAGCAAACAACCGCTACAAGAGGAAACAAGAGGGGGTTCTGGCTCCGTCTCAGTCATCCTTCGTAATAAGAGTGCGCAGATATGAGCAGGGAATAACATCATAAAGCTAGTACTCTATACCTCCCCGAGGAGAACGGGAGCTTTTACCCGCCACCCCCGGGGGCGATGCCGAGAGGACGTAAGGAGGCCCGGTGCTAGAGAAAAGGTAGGAAGAAAATACCATTTACGTATACGGATTCAGGTGTTCCGTTCCAAGGCAAACAGAGCACGCCTGAGGCTTCGCCGGAGAGGCAGAAAAGCACAGCAATCGGAATCCCGGGCCCCTGGGAAGAGGGCCTTTCCGGCACAGCGGTAAGGGTGGGGCGTGGAAGGAAGCAAATAAAAAGGAGTGGACGTAGTTCCGTTCCTTGCGGTACGCACACAGGAGAAAACGCGAAACACGAAGATATGTGCGCATCCCTCTAACGACCGAGACGTCCAGGCCTGGTGCGAGGAAGCTTCCTTTTATGGAGGGAGTGGCGAAGCAGCGTGCACGAGCGACAGGAAGAAACGGAGGTGGGGGGTGGGTGTGACGGTGAGGACCGAACGCACTGGAGGGGAGGGTGGATATTGAAGAGACATGATACTGAATAACGACGAGAGTCCAGGCGGGACTGATGCGCATGGGTGTGTCGAGGAGGGAAGCTTGGCCGCGGAGTTGCTTGCGGCCGGTTCGCACTTTTGGAGTTACGTCGTGGTTTGCTCAGAGAAGCATGCGGTGACAGTCGCGAGGAAGAGAAATCAAGTAGGCGTCGTTTGACTCAACTTAGTACAGAAATCTCTCGTTAAGATACAACTCTGGGGCTGGAAATTGGCTTCGTTGTAAGCAATATTTCCATAAAAGCGGGTATATTATGGGCTCTATATACGCTGCAGTTGAACCCCTGAAACAATTCGAGGAATGGAACATTTCAAAAAGAGCGACTTCGTTACACCGAGGATTTACGGTACTTCCGACTTTAAAACAGGCAGTTGTGAGTTGCAAACCGAAACTTCAGTAAAACTATGTCTATTGCGCATCGAAATATAGGGGAGTTGAAATTTCACACACATCTTTCGGTGGTACACTACATATGCTTAAATCACGGTTCACCGTGCCGTCGACAAGATGCACTGTCGTTGGGGATTACGGATCATTTATACCGCCTGGGGCTCTTCAGCCTGCGAAAAATCTAAACACGCCGATATGTTGCTTTTTCGCCTATATGAGGGAAGCGGCCATCTCAACTGAGAACCGCACTGGCTTCCTTGTGCTCAGCAGTACAGCCCCTTACCCAGTGAACCCCCGCGTTAAGTACGACCCGTATCCGAGTAAGTACAGTTTTGACAATTTCCTTCGCAGTTTCCGGACATGCGCCTCAATTGTTTTGGTCATTCTCATCCGATCCGATCCCATCAGGATCGGATCGGATCGGATCGGATCGGATCGGCTTTTATCCGATCGGATTTGGTCATTCGATGAAGCTGTAGATACGGTACATCAATCGTGTTTGGGTTCACTGTGCTTCCAAAAGTCAGCCTTGTACATGCGCTTCAATAAGACAGATTTTGGATTATTTGTACGTAAAATTTAAAAAAAAAACTTTAGCCTCTTTTACTATAGAAAGTTGAGAGAAGCGCGAAAGCTTTCCGACATCAAAACTGCACCAAAAGTGCGTCAAAATGTTCAGTAAAAGTGCATCCAACGTTCGCTCAAAGTGCGTCCAATCGATCCTCAAACTTTCAAAGACCGACATCGCAAAGGGAGGACGAACTCATGCGACGATTTTTAGCGCACTCAGTAAACGAATCTACGAACGATCCAAATGTATATCGATACGTGGTTTATGAGATAAAAGTATACCGTTGTACTCCTCCTTCATGATCGGTGCGTTTATTGTCTTATCTGTAACCGTTCTTTTTTTTTCGACTCCCAAGCAGCCGTTTTGACACGATGGAAGCCCGGTTTCATGCACGCGCCGTGTGTCAGATCTTATCAGAGCTTTCCGCCCGACCAACCCGTCTATGGAACAATGCATTAGTTAAGTGCATTAATCAATTTTTGACAGGGCGCTATTTAAAATAAACGCTGCTCGCAACGCACCCGTTCGCCTTCTACGAAAAGTCCTTGTTCACATATTTGGTTTTAGACAACACACTACGCCAACGCACACACCCCAACAACGAGACACAAATCCGGCGCAGGATAGGAATGGGCGGAGTGGTACTCGGCAAACACTCTCTAATAACGAACAAGAAGGTGCCCTTATCCCTAAAAGAATGGTATGCAGCGGACGCGTATTGCCCCTGATGGCGTATGATCGTGATGATGATGATGATTGGTTTTTATGGCGCATGGCCGACTAAGGGCAAAGAGTGCCAAGGAAAAGCTGTTTTATGACGACGAAGCGATGGTAAATGAAAAGAATTTAACTAAAAGTATACGTGAAATGACATAAAAGACAATGAAGATGCCTGGTGTAAAGGGCCATGGGGTGTCAACATGCATGGTAAGTAATGAGGTGTACAAACTTGACACCGGTAAAAAACTTAAAAGTACGCTTGTGGGTAATAAAAGGGGGCTAGTGGGCCCCTGATGGCTTGTGTGGCGGAAACTTGATCGATTGATTGTAGGGTTTAACGCGCCGACGCAACGCAGGTGATGAGGCGCGCCGTAGTGGAGGGCTCCGGATTAATTTCGACCACCTAGGAACCTTTAAAGGAGCCATGAAGAGAAAACAAAAGTTTGTTTTATTCGAAAGATTAGGTGTTTCATAGTACCCCAAGCGCTTTCCCGGAAGCAAATGATGCTTTATTCACTAAGAAATAAGGCTATTTAAGCCAAAATTTTAAATCTCCCGCTAAAATTGCACATTTGGTGACGTGAACAATGGCGTCATACGAGCCGGTCCATGAAACAGATACTTAGTATGTCGACTCCATATAGCAGCCACACGCGGGAGTCAGACAGGAACCGAAACTCGTGCCGAAACCGAGACGGCGGCCATTTTAAAAATACTAGTAAAACCTAGTGCACCCGCAGCCCCAGTCATGGAATCGCCTGATCCGGAGAACAAAACTCTCGCCGAGGAGCTAGGGCTTGCATTTCACAACCTCACACCACTTGAACGCTCAATGCTTCTAAGTGCACGAGCGGCAGGAGTTGTGGGATACGCGGTGGACGGGAAAGCGACCACTCCGCGATAGCCACAACAGACGAACGCCCTGCCGTCGGCACCGATGCCTCGTCAACCCCGTCGCGACGGACGAATACAGACTGGTACGTATGTGCCGTATTTTTATTACGGTTAATAATAGTTCAATTTTCAGTAGCAGTATCGCTTATGCCAGTTGGCCGGTGTCGTGTATGGAAAGCCGTTCGCGCGAGCTCTCTGTTTCGACCAGAAAGATACGAGCGTCAATGCGCGGTGTGTACGGCATTTTTTCCCCCCAAGGTCAGAGCGCTTTGACGGCGATTTGACGAAGTCGGCGACGAGCGCCAGCATGTCCCAGGAATGAGCTAACGTAAGAGTCCCTGCCGTAATCACTTCCTCGGAAATGAAGCGAGCACAGTCGTACTTCCTTTATCTCTCTTTCTCCTCCGTTTGCAAAGTTCACAAAACGTAGCCACTCGCTTCGCCGCGGTTCGTCGTTTGGCAGCACATGAAAGGAGATCTCTTCACCGGTGGGGTTGTCGCACTCCCTCGACGATTTGCCCGAACTACATGGGCATTTCAAAACGCAGCAACGAAATTTCATTGTAAAGTACTCGAACAAACTGAAGTTTTCAGTGGTTGTAAACTAGAAACGAGCTCATAACGACAGCAGCAAGCCAACACCATTCGAAACTTATGCGACGACTGGCACTATCTCGTCGCTTCTTGCTGTTCCTTACTCCCCTAGTTTCTATTTTAACCTTTGCTGGTTGGCGATATGACGGCCAACCTCCTGTGAAGGATTACGATACGAAGCAAGGTCGCGGCTGTGCGTGCTGGAACGGTTCGTTGGCCCCGAAGATCCTCGAACCCGAAAATTCGTCTGCGCGACGGCGAGATGTCGAGCTCGGCCGGCGGTAGTTTCGTACGCAATTGGCGCACACGCTTGCGTATTCTTTCGGAACTTCAACCGTTTACTCCACCGTTCTTTGTCATAAAAAGAATGTGCAGTATGTTTCACGGGCATTTAGCTCGCTATGCAAAACTGTAAGCCCTGCCTAACATGCGTTTGCTTTTGCCGGCCTCCGCCAATCGCAGAGCATTCTCGAGTGACATCATGGGTTCTGTTGCGGAAAATGAGCTGGTGGGTCACATGGTCATTTCCTTTTTTCCTAATTATGTAGCTTATTTGAGCGAAGTTTGCGTTATAAGGGGTGTCGTTATGGTTCTAACGAGGCAACCTTTCGAATGAACCAAACTTGTGTTTTCTCTTCATGGCTCCTTTAACGTGCGCCGATATCTCGTACACACGGGCGTTTTTGCTTTTCGCCTCCTTTAGAAGGGGCAGAAGCTTGGCGACTTACTAAGAACACCTTAAAAGGAAACTTAGATCGGCATGACGGCATGACGAGCCATGGAACGAAAGATGACAGCGGGAAAGGGACAGGGAAAGAGCATCTAGATCAGGGAATGACCACAGATGGTACAAATCACGGTTGAAATTAATAGAAAGAAATGAACCAGGGGTGGGCATGTGATGCAAAGAAAGGACGTCTGGTGGAACATCTAGGTAGCCGAGTGTCTGCCGAGACACGGCACAACAAGTAAGCGAAGTCCACAGACAGGGTGGAGGAACGGGCTACGAAAATTCGGGGCAGAGAATGGGCTCGTCCAGCACACGAAAGGAGCGGATAGAAGGTCACTAGGGTAGTCCGTCCTCCTGCCGTAAACGTGATATGCTACTTATGATACTTATTATAATGGTGATTATGATGATTCACTTCTTTTCCAGCCATTCACCGTAACTTCTGCTGTTCTAGCTTGATAAAACCGGTGATTGCCATGAAGTAATCTCTACGCATGCACCTGTGTGCTGCTCGGTTTTGTTTAAAAGGAAAGAGTATCCTTCATACTCAGCATACCGGCGCGTCACGTGGCGTAGCGTGACATTTATTCCGCGTCTACATGCGTCGGATTACACCAGCCTTGTGCGTTCGCTGTTGCGACCGCCGATCACAGAAAAGCTAGCAACGTATACGGCCAATTGAGCGGGCGTCCGCGCATACAGCCGCCCGCACTAATAAACAAATCCCGTGAAGCATAGCCATAATTAGCTTTGCCCGTGTCCTATCCCCGGTAACAAAAAGAACGATATGGTTTAGATTTCAGTCAGGTGGAATTCTAAACGTTAATTTGCAATAAACTTCTAGAATGGCTTACGTTGCTAGAAAACTATGCAGCTACACATTTTGACTTTGATATGGCGCCCGACAATTTCGCGTGTAAATGACGCGTTCGCCCAATAACCCCAGCCTTCTCTCCTTTAACACACCCCTGCATTGCAGTCCCATTATTTCTTCTACGCCTTCAAGCCAGTAAAAATTATTTGGAGTAAAAAGGTTGTAACCCACCCCCACCCCCAACACAGCCAGTTGTAAGCACAAGTGTCACAATGGGGGTTTGGCTTAGCTATTAAAGAATTTTAGCTGACCGTTTTCGACGGCCCGCTCTGCTACCGGTGGCCCGCTCAGCACAACCGGAGTCAATACTGTTCACGGCCAAGCGCGCCACGCATGCGCAATGGCACTCCCGCTTGCTATCGTAGCGGAGCGCACCGCGAAAAGCAATCAGCTAAAACGCGCTATTGTTTCTTTTAAGTGAAAAGAACGTGTGAGCTGTCAGACCATAGACGGCGCAATTATATTATACACAAATTAAAGCTGTTATACTCAACGTGAAAGCTGTCGGAAGTACAGAGCAGTGATTCGCCATAATGGGTTGTGGCGCCGTTATCCGCTCACTCTTACCACCCATCATGTTTTTCGCCGCCGTGTGTCATTCCTCTCCTGGTGAATTAAACGGAAGTTTGTCCAACGCACTTCAAATTTCCCGCCTTCGCAGTGCTCGCGCTCCCCCTGCCTGAAACTGCACCAATGGTAGTTCTGTTATTTTTGTGGTTGCTTCTCCTTCCGCAAGTGCCGGCGTTGCACTGCCACTTTTTTGCGCTCACTATCGTAAAAACCAATCCAACGAGCGTACGTAACTAAATAAACGCGGGCGCTGGCGGTTAATTACATATATCTTGCCTCAATTGTATCTGCAGTTTTCTTTGAGCTAAACAACGGGGAGATGTATAGCAAGCGTCAGCGGTTCTCTAGTTTCGAGCGGTTACGAATATTTAAACCGCTTGTTTTTCGAAGCTTGTGTGGGACGCCATGACGACGGTATGCCGTGGGTCAAGCTACGACGACAAGGCGAGCCCCTAAATTGCTGAGCCCCTCAATTGCTCTGCACTTGAAACAAAGCCGGGGGGTATGGGGAGGTTCCCTTGACATATATCCATTCACCTGTCAACGAATTAACACCCTCCGGATTATTGAGGAGCGTCACGAGACTCCACTTCACAGAAAGTCACTGGACTCATTCAGGGAGTGTCACTAAGGAGTACGCTTAACCCCGAATGACGCAGTCATTATGTAATACTCCAAATCTGAATCAGTCACATTTCGTGCATCTACAGGTACTGTCGGCGTCAAATGAAACGCGAACACAAAAATATGAACCTGAACACACAAATAGCGCGATTTCTTTCCATGCAAGCCAAAATGACGCGTGACTGAGTTACAAAAACAAAGTTGGGAAATGTGGATTTCCAAACATACCAATAGCGTACCATTATATGAACCCTAGGGACAGCATTTTTTCAAGTTTGCACGTTCTGGCTCATATTTTTGTGTTCTCGTTTCATTTGACGCCGATACTACATTTAAGTCCAATTCCCACGCATGAACGTCAACCCTGGCGGTCAGTTGAAGGCTTCGTTTTTAAGCCGGGAACGGCCTCTCCACTGACGGACGCACATCCACACACGCAAGGCCTAAAGCCGGGACGCTTCCACTGCCAAAAATAGGCGCAGCGGGCGCGCAGTAGGCCGCATCCCCGTGAAGACTCCATTAAGGGCGAGAGCCGACCCTTCGGTCGCGTGCGCGTAGCCGACGCGAGCCAACGGAAGCCGTCATTAGGAGCCCTCGGTGAAGAGCACGGAGGACACCCGCTGAGACCTCCCGTCGAGACCCCCGTCGCGCAAACGATGCTCTTCTATCAACGAAGCTGCTAGACAGGCTGCCGTCAGCGACGTTGTCCCTCCTTTGTGAAGACGTGTGATGTCTCTTGAAGGGAAGTAACGGCGTCTGCTTCAAAGGAGGCTAACGCCGCTGTCACGCGGCTTGGGCTGAATGGCACTTTGATTAGAGGAGCACCCTTTATCGCTCTAATAACTTAAACGGACCCTGAAACACTTTTTCAACTTTTTTTGAAAGCTTACATGCATGCAGAACGTAGTCACCCAACAAACCCAGTACTTAGATTAGGGGGTCGCAAAGTACCTCAGCGAAAAATTACTGCTCTATGGAGTATGCATCAGATAACTTGGAAACTCGCTCAAAAGATTTTTCTCTCTTTCCTGGTCTTGACGTTCTTCGACGGCCCGAATTACGTCACTGAGGCCATGTAGCGGTTGTTGGCCGGTTTTCCTTCAGTTGCAGCAATGAATGCGGTTAGCTAGCAACTTTAAAAATAAATCCAGAAAAACAACGCAGGAACGGAAGGCGTATCTGGTGCGACGAGCAAATCACGCAGTGCCGCTCCGCGCTGGCGATAACTGTAGCTTTCGCAGTGCTTCCAGACGCGAAGGAAAGAGTGAAAGCGCTGATCGAAAGTGTTGCAGGGTCCCTTTAAACACATCAGCTATGAGTGGAAAGGGCTATACGGAACGTTTTCGAGGCGTCTTTATACAGCTACGAAGCCAAGGCGGACTCCTCGGTCGCCTTATTACTGTTGAACGGCGGAAAAATCGAAGCCAAAATCGACTGTTCGATAATCCGATATGAGAAGTGTCTGGCATACACAAAGCAAATTGTCAAGCGAACCTTCAGACGGTTCGATATAACCAATAATTTGAAACATCCGTGCTCAACGTGCGTAACCCCGAATTCACACTATTTCATTCGGCAGATGAGCGGGTGTGTGGAGGGAATTGTTAACAGTATCATCGAACAATTCCGGATAAGTAATATCACCGGGCTTTCAACAAGATGAAATTTCCAGAACTCCGACATGAGTTTAACGCTATTTTTTTTAAATAATAGCCCGTTGGTACCGCGTTTTTTTTTTGTTTTTTCAAGTGCAGCGCCCTTTTCCATGCGCAGGTCTGGTTTGCGAAGTGTTTATGCCTCACCGAAGTTCAACAGAGCGAGAAAAAAACATCACAAAGCTTGCAGCTTTGCATCAGCAGAGAAGCAGCTTACCTAGAGCGCATTTTTCGTGTCACGACGCGCCACGGAATCGATTTCGATATCACAACAGGAAAAAACTTCTATTTGTGTTCCTTGTGTTGTTTTGAGTTGTACTTTCCTTTTTACTCATCTATTTCGTTATTCGTCTCACCAGGGTATAAGACCCTCGCCTATAAGAGCTACCTCTCAGAAATACTCAAAACTGTCTCCCAAGCGACCTTCGGCGACACCCGCCGAAAAGCCGCCCTCTTTCCGAGCTAGCTTTAAAATGAGACACTTATACGTGGTGCCGGGGGATTTTTCCATCGCTAAAACCGTCGCGCCCTTACAATGCTTCGCCTGCCCTGCTGGGTGCCTGCAACGTGACTCCATAAACAGGATTTGAAAACCACCGTCTCGATTTACGTTGGGGAAAATAAATTGAACATCAAAAAACACTCCTCCCCCCACGCAGGCTCCATTAAAGTTTGCGCCACGTTCTACAGCACGCTCCTTTTTTAAAGCAAACGTAGCGTTTTTAACGCTGTTTTTGTTTTGTTTTGTTTTTGTCTCGTTTTTAAGTAAACGGGGCTAAGCTGCGTTTTTTATGCTCCATGCACACGACACGACCCTCGAGAATAAAACGAAACCTGTTCCCCCTCCCAACACTATCCCGTCGCGTTCACACTATAGCACGGGGTAGCTATACGATACAGCCCGTTGCTATAATGCACGTCGTTGAAATTCAAAACAGGGTGACCAGTTTTTGTGTGTTTTTTTTCTGATTCCCAAATATGGTGCGTCCTATATAACCTGTCAACGTCGCGTGCACTCCGTCCGCGAACCCAACACTGGTGGCAGACCTCTGCTCTTGAAGTAAAGAAAAAGTAAAGAATAAAGAGTTATACGCCGCCAGTTTTAGACTATAAAATAACCAATTCGCTGCAGTGATGTCCTTGGGCACAAACGCGCGCTTTTTGGATTGCACAATATAAGAAGTCGAGTTGGTGGGGTTCCGCAGTTCCTCGCTAATGTAAGGGCGCTTCTTAAGTGTCGACTAGGCTAAACGCATGTGGATGTCGGTAGGCGCTTCTGTAGTATCTGCGGCAGCGATTTCTTCAGCAGGTGACAGTGCTACGGATGCAGTTAAGTGCACGCGAGAAGTTCAAGCTTCTGGCGTGCTCAAAGGGGCCATGCAGACAAAACACAAGTTTGGTGCATTCGAAAAATTGCCCCGCTGGAATCATACTGACACAACTTTTAACGCACACTGTATTTGCTATATTATTATATAGCAAATATGCTATATAATAATAAATATGCTCTAAATATGCTATATATATATAAAAGGGGGAATGGACATGCGACCCAATAGCGCATTTCCCGCAACAGAACCTATGATGTCATATGTATCACCTCTGCGATTGGCTGAGACCGGCAAAAGCAAACACAAATTAGGCAGGGCTTATAAGCTTGCCGAACGAGCTATTTGCGCTTACATTACTGCATATTCATTTTACAGCAGTAATAATGGTGGGGTGGACAATGAAAGTTAGGAAAATACGCGTAAACACAGAAGAACGATGCGCACTGCTGTTGGTACTGCACGCACTGCGCTTGTTTTAGCTGCACAGCAGTCCGCCGCTTTGAACTTGTCTTAGAAGGCACTGGCCGTTGGCGTAAGCGACGTTTTCTTACGTGACCCCGTTTGTCGAGCATACCCTATGTTTCACTAAACGATTGCATTCAACCGTAACAAAAACAAGCCAGTTGTAAATACGGTCGAAAACAAAGCAACGGTGGACAACGGTCCACGGTTCAGTATGGCAGCGCCATCTGGGAGGACTGACAGTAAACAAGCTGCAGAGCCTAGTGACGCACTGGAAGTTCGTTTAAATACCCACCCTTGCGACTTCCTGGCATATGTCACGAAAACACACGGTTTGGTGGGAGAATCAATATTTTAACCTAAATTGATTAATTTCTCAACGAATATGGCACTGTTTGCTGCATGATAAGCACTGGGGACACTATAAAACACGAAATCTGTCGAATAAAACATGTTTGTATTTTGTCTGCATGGCCCCTAAGGACCTGACGAGTTTTTATTCCGCCCCGCTATGTTTTTTTTAGATTGTTCTACGCAAGTGGAGGGTATTGGTGGACAGTTCTGAAATTTTCCTTCCCCAAGCAAAATTTAAAATTTGAAAGCCGGGTCTGAAATGGTTTAGATCTGTATATTTTAGTCTTTCTGATGTAATTTGCTGCACTAGCTGGTACAGGGAAGAGGCCGACTGCTCATCACTGCAGCTATCATTATCACCGATGGACAGATGATAGTGATAATTTCGTTTCATTTATTTCGACAGACGCGCAATCTAAAAAATGTCTTAAAAAATGCCGATTTAATTTTTTGTTTTATCGCTTCGTACATTCCCCCCTCCTTCTCATTCTACGTGCACAGCACGTCCACACAAAAAAAAAGGTCCAATTCAAAACAGGAACTACTTCGAGTTTCCGTCACAATTTAGAACCTCACTTCCGTCACACCGAATGAAACAAAGGAAGTCATAACAGTCACAAAAATGCATCGACTCCAGTTAATGAACTCCCAGGAGAGCGTAATACTCTTTAGAGGAAGTATGCGGCCCCAAGCCGGAAAAAAGTAGGGAAATAGAAAGAAACAACAGAAATTACTCTGTGAAACTGTCCAAGAAACCACGAACGCCGTTGGGCGCGGTTGCGTCCGCTAATTAAACGGACCGTAATGACATAAATTCTGACAGGACGTCGTTTGTCAAAATCTGGGCCACCCATAGCTCCTCGTTTCCCCTTCTCTTCGCGTTGTCGTCGCAGATCCAGCAAAAATCGTTTGTTTTCGGTCGCCGTGGGGCGTCCCTTTCCGAGCACGTGATTTATCTTCGTCCTAGTGGACGTAACGGGTCTTCAAAAAGCGCGCCACAACGGTTCTGGTAAACACCCGAGTGATTGTCGGAAGTTTCACCTCGTTAGAGTCATTCTGCGGGGCATAATTAATGAACAGTGTGCCACCGGCAGCTACACCGCCTCATGGCACTGGTTAGAAGTTGCCGCGTTTGAAGTTGCACGGTAGGGGAGCGTTGAGCACCCCCCAGCTGTTTTTTGGAGCTATACGCCCTTTACGTGAAATGAGCTAGAAAACTACTGACGTAGCGGGATTTCGCCGCGATGTTTATGAACGCATTGTTTCGTTGGCCTTCATACGAGAGTGTCTGCGTTTCAAAACTGAGTATGTGGCCCTGCCTCCCCGCAACACTTGGTCGCACTGAAATCGCCCTGACTAACCATTGGATTGGACGACACGAAAGTAGGAGGAGATAGATGACGCGTATGTACGTGCATTCTCGTATTATTAACACCGAAGCAGTTTAGCAAATCGTAATTTTTCGTGTTTGCAGTTAAAAATACAAAGAAAATGGTGAGCGTTCAGATGTTGCGCGGCCCGGGGGAGTCAGGCCAAATCCTGACCACCTCCAGGGCCTGTGGGCCTCCTCCACCCCCAATACATGATCCAGATAGACTAAAAAGATGTATTCTATCCTTCCTACCTTCATGTTTGCGTGCCTCGCGACGAGCGCCCAGCGTCCCCGGCGTAAGTTAGTCAAGCCAAGCATAACCACTTAAGAAGATTGGCGAAGATTGGCCAAAAAAAAATAAAAAAGAACTCCAGCGTTCACCGTAATCGTGGCAACGCTTGCTCGGAACGAGAAAGACAGTCATAGCGTACACCCCTCTAAGGTGATGTGCAATGATTATGACTCCCAAAAAACGAAGGAATGTCACACTTATAGCAACAATGATGGAGTGAAGGTCGTTGCGGCAGCGAAGAAGAAGCAAATCGGCTGCAATCGTGGACTTAAACCTTCGTGACGGTCGTCAAGGTTGCGTGAGCTTCCTTGCCTTTTTTTATATGCGACTCATGTCGTCTTAATCAGTACTCTTTCCAGTTCGTTCAAACATCGAATTTAAATTTCTACCGAAATTCGAAGGATTCTTGCCGTCATCCCCTCATATCTGAACCTTGTGATGTCGCTCGTATACGGCCGGCGAGGATTCAAATCATGATCCTCAAGGTTATGCAAGTTACGCGAGTTGGTTATGCGAGTTGGTGAACACTTGACGACATTCCCACCCACAAGACGGCCAGCAACAAGTTCTTGAGTATATTTCCGGTACCACGGGCCTCGCTTAATACGTTCCTTTTGGGTCCGATTCGGCGTGGATATGGAGGTCCATACGCTTATTGCAAGAAATCCCTCGTCCTGTCACCTTTACTGTTTGTGTCGTTTCAAGGCGACAATCACGTGACCTTGATCCTCACTTGATAAAAGTACTAATCCAAAAACTAAAGCCGTGCGTTCCTACGTGATTAAATCACGGAAAACCGGGTTCTCTGCACATAGAAAGGAATTCCTTTTCTTTCTTAAACTGTTAGTGGGACTTTTTGGTTGTCACAAAACATAGCAGTGCTATCAAAACCACCCCGAAAAAGCTGGACAGAGGGGAGGCGACGCCAGACACGCAATAAGATGAAATCAGAAAAGGAGAAACGTCTATGCATTACTGCGTCATTTTATTTCAAACTCGCTGAAACACACCATGAAGCTGCCAAATCGTAGTACACATGCTATACGGTGCACCCAATTCCGCCAATTTTGAGTACTGTTGAAATGTGGGGGGGGGGGGGGGGGGGAAGGGAGGTAGACACACAAAAGGGGTGATATTAAAGGAGGTAGGCTAGGCTGACTAAAAGAGGACCTGGTAGAAGCGTTGGGACCTTCGATTTAGAAGCGGGTATTAGAGACATGTACTGAGCCCTATATGAGTGATCTAAGCACGTTAATTGCAGAAGTAACCATCGGAGGAGTAGCAAAGTATGTCTCCGCCAAATGTCCCCTTTGATGGATGATGCGAGCGTGGGTATGTGCCAGACCAAAGTTGGTAGCGCCATCATGCGGAATCCACAGAAACCCGCGATTGTACGGCGCTGCCCGAACGGATGACAAGCAAGCCGTGCGAGCGCGGGTATGTTTCGGCCTTACATTACACTGTGAGCTCCAAAATAGTCAACCCATACTCAAAGCTTGACTTATGATGAGAGAGCGAGGCTTATAGTGGTAACCCGGTTCGCACATTGGGTGAGACTTATGCTGAATATGACGTTGTTGGCAGGCTCAGCGTTAGGGCGACGCTAAACTAAGAGTTCTTCAATATGCAGCAGTTACGGAACTTCGCTTCATAATTGGGGCTGTGCGGGCACCCCTGCCTCGTTGAAGCTGATGGGTTAGTGAATAAGTGTGTTTACGCGGCACCTAGGAGTCAAAAACTGAATTTTGCTAATATTAATTTGATAGCACAACTTTATAAAACAATGCTTTTCAAATTAGGAAGCATTAAATTAGGTACTGTTTGCTTACGTTTCCACCGTCTTTCTGCGCGGTTTGCACCAGCTGCAAGCGCTTGAGTACTAGTTAAACTTACTACCGACAGTTGACAGGCTAGTCAACTTGCCCTACGCTTTTCGCTGTCTTCCCCAGCGCAGGGGGCCAACCGCGCACGAGTTTTTGGTACATGGGGCCTATGGGGAGTTTCGGAACTGTTGTGTAGAAACTCCGAACGTTAAGCTTTGATGTAGGCCTAACGAGAGGAATCGGCCGAGGCTTTTGGCCGCGGTAGCGAGGACAAGGAAAAGCCGCGAAGGGCGAAGAATAATGATGATAATTAAAGGAAAGGTTAGCCAACATGAGAGTGATGTTTTCGCATTCACTTTCTCACGAAAAGTGCTTAGGTATACTCAATTTTTTGTTACGCAGGATGTCACGCGTATACTCTTCACCCAAACACGATCGCGGCTTTCAGCTTCAACCCAGGGCCTTCAGTCGACCAATTCATGCCGCCATCCAGGCAATTCGCCGAATGACAGCAACGAGCATACAACTTGACTCAAAATTAAGATCTGCGCAATGCAGAACGTTGTGCCACCGCGTCCCTAGCTTCCGAGTCAAATCGTGTGCTCGACAGCGTCATTCACCGAAACTAAATGCATTGCAGGAAGGAGAACCACAGGATTGCTTTAGAGTATAGCAGCCGTGTTGTGCAGATGGACATCATAAAAATTACATGCCTCGACAAGAAGAAAGTAAGACGCAATTTGCAGGCCTTGGGAATACATCCCCGACTATGATCGACTGCGTGCTGCACAGTGGTGAGGAATTCCCGCATCGTGAAGATATTCAAACCTTCACATTCGAATTGGAGTTGAACTCCGGAAAGCTACAACTGTGGTAATGAGGCGCCCGTCATAGAAAGATAAGGTTCAATCGTGACCGCTTCGGGTTTTTTCACGCTCGCCGGAAGCTCGTCCGGCAACTCTCTAAAAGACCTCTCCTTTTTTCGTTTGCGAAGACAAAATTACAACGTGTGTTCAAAATAGCATTAATGTTTCCATAAAACACAAGATAAAAGGGCTCCGAAATTGGAACTTTATTCCGCGGAATACCAAAACCACTTGCGCTAGTTCAGACGTTTGTTTTTAACATTTTCGTTCCTTCACTGTATCCGTTTCAAGTTGCTTGACAACGGCAAAAAGCATAGCAATGACGACAATTCGCAGACTTCCGCAATTTTACACTTCACCGCAAACGGAAATCAGGAAGAAGCGCGAGTCCTTTGTCTCATCGCGTAAACCTAATTGGCCGCTTTCATATTTTGTCACGTCATCGAAAAATGGGGGTACAGTTCCTGCATATCTACTCCCTCGTTGCCATATTACGAGTTCTGTAGTTCTTAGACCGCGAAACGTGCCGTGATCCGAAATGAAACTGCGAGTCAGACATCGAGCACAGCAAGCGCAAGAACACACAGAGCGTTAGAGCTCCCGGAAGTCTCCAGTATGTCGGCCCGTCTCCAGCATTTGTGCCTGCGTTTTTGCGGGGCGCAAGGAGACGGTTCGATGGCTCAGAACAGGCACTGAAACAAAAGATGCCCGGACGAGCATGAAACGCCTGTCGCGCAGAAGGTGGCTGTTTCTTTGTTCCTGCTATGGTATGGCCAAGAAAGGCACAGTTATCCGCCATCCCCCTCTCTCCCGTCCCCCAAAAATCTGTACGCTTCTCAAAGCCGAACGGAAACCCGAGTCTTCTGTCACGACTGGCGCTTCTGCCATCGCGCAGAAGTGTGTCCAGGGAGAGGGGCCACCGCCACCCCCTCCCAAACCGTGATACGGGGAGGAAAAAAGAACGCCACGAAGACGGCCTTCCGTCAAATCTGGCGGGCGGAGACCTCCGCTTCCGCGTGACTGTCCCGCAGAAGTGCAAAAATTGGCGGGAGACTTCGAGGAAACCTTTCGTTTCCAAGTGCGCAAGTTTTTTTCTTCGCAGATACTCAAAGATTCAAACGTACACAGGGCATCTCCCCCAGCTTTCTCGCTTAAAAGGCCGACCAATAATAAACCTAGCAAATCCATTGCAGCCAGGTCATATTTCACACAGAGCAAGTTGCCGACTTGGATATGAATACTCTAAAATACTTTGCAGATCTCTACATTATTTTTCGTCATTTTGTTTTTAAAGCTTTGTGCCCATGGGATGAAGGCCTGTTTACATACGTTTTGTAGGAGGTCCCCCTTACATTTGCTTAACTTCAGGTCCTCCGGCTGCATTATCTCTCAAGGCACCTTCCCGCCTTCCATAGTTTTAAAGCTGATAGCTTCCATGGCTCTCAATGATGTGAGCCAAGGCCATCCGCAGAGCTGCAAGTTCGGCAGCCGTAGATGATGTTTTGTGGCTGAGCATGGCACTGAGTGGTGCGGGACGAAGGTATCCACACTGCGACAGTGGATGATGTAGATGACACCGATCCATCAGTGTACAGATGTGTATGACCTCCGTATGTGTTGTACATATATTCAAGAGCAAAAAACCGTAGAGCGGCAGGTGGAATATGCTCCTTGCGTGTAATTCCGGGCACCGTGGTCACTATTTTCATGGGCGGGAACATCCAGTGCAGGTGGAGATGAAGTGATGGCGGCTGGTAATGCTGCGGCAGGAAGTCGCACGCGCGTGGGCCATCTTCACGGACTCTCGGGCTGCACTGCAATGTCTGGCGTCTTTCCCCAAAGATCAGCTTGTGCTTGATGTACAAGCTTTACATCTTCAAGCTCTGCAAGCGCACCATCAAATAGCACTTCAGTGGCTCCCTGCCCATTGCGGGATAACTGGAAATGTGAAGGCGGACGCTGCAGCATCCAAAGCGCATGACCAACGCGGATCAAAAATACCGGTGCCATTTTCTCGCAAAGATGCTTCAGCCCTTGCATCTAGTGTGGCATGGAGCATGCAGCGATTGCTTTGGGCAGACGCATCCCGCCATTACGCGTCCCTCTACTCTATCGACCCGCATTGTAATTTTAAGATGCCATCTGGACTATCCAAGCATGATGAAGCAGTACGGCACCGCATGCGGTTGAACGTCGCCTACACGCGATACTACTGCTACAAAATCAATCAATCCTCCTCGCCTCTGTGCCCACAGTGTGGTGTGCGTGAAGACCTCCAACACCTAATATGTGACTGTGTGCGCTTTACTACACAAAGAGTGTCTCTCGCAGTGTCCCTGGGCCGGCCGCTGTCCGCAAAACTAGAACTGAGGGACGTATTAGGTCCTTGGAACTCTTCCAAACGTGTCGCTCGTGCAACGAAAGCCTTATTGGCATACCTAAAAGACACAAGTCTTGATCAGACTTTGTAATTAGTTAAAATCATATGTATTCCTCTTCATCATTATAATTATCATCGTCATCGCATTCATCTGGCGTAGCAAGCCAGGCATCTTAGCTGGGCTGACATCGCCAGTTTTCATTAAAGACTGTTCTCTCTCTCTCTCTTCCATGGCTCTCAAACGTTCTAGAGTAACGTGCTAAACTCGAAACTTCGCACAAGCAAGCTATCGCTTTCAATACACTACATGTGCAAAAATGCCTTGCATTGCACTGAACCACTTCACAGTAATCACTCGTGAAAACTGCGATAAGCCGGAAAGTGCCGCTTATTTCTACATGTGTAATCATGTCTGTGTTGCTACAAGTAATTTTGTGTCTACTTTACGCTTCCTTGCCGCATGTTGCGTGCGCTGCGATGCACTACGCTGCTAGTATTGTTCTTTTCACGATTAATGTTTCCTGCTTCTGATTTCTTTTATGGAGGATTGGGACCAATGGTTGGCATTGCATTCCTTGACTCCATACAACCTCAGCTCCCAATGTGTAGATGTCGTACTTCGGTATGAAATAAGTAATACTGCCACTAAGGGCAAAAAAATCTAGTGTTACGCCACCCTTCGTGGCTTTCGATAGCACATTCCAACCTAAGCTGCCGCAACAGAGCCGGAAAGCCCACAAAGGATTCGAGACAACGTCAGTCGATGCATGCGAAACTTCCGTTACCGTGGAGGACATGAAAGCCAGATAGACCCAAGGGAATCTTTGTTCGAACATTGCGTCGGCAAATTCCCTAGTGTTACTGCTACCATCTCACCGCCTTGAGTATATATAGGCACTAAAAGCTCTGGCAAGTTGAAAGCACAGCTGAGACATAAGCGCACTTAGTAAACAAATTCAAAGCTCCCTGTTTAAGATCTCCATCGCTGCATCTACTGTGTACTTGAAATTTAACTTCCGTCTCCTTTCCGTTCGAGCTTCAAGCTACCTCGCTTTTCCCCCAGTTCGCCACCTACTCCTATTTCTAGCATGACATGTTCAGGCTGAACCAAGTATCTTAATCCGGGCCCGTGTACGCGGTTTCAATTGAAACCCGTGCATAGTCGAGGAAATGAAAAGAGGCACAAAGCTTTGTTTAAACTTCCGGGCACGAATTTAGCTGACAGTGGCAATTTATCCCAAACAAAACGACATCCAAACTGGGACACCGCTCACACTTTCTACGGCAGTGCGAGCTCTGAGGCGGTCCTTTGCACGAGTCCATTCATGTAACACATCCGGGATTTCTGAAGGGCAGATCTCATGAATGCTTCCCTACAAACCAACAAGCGCCCCTTGGCAGCTATACCCCCAAGGCCTTCCGGTAAGAACGGCCATTCAGCGACCAAAGGAACAATCGGTCGATTTCTCTTGAGCCGTCATGTGACGGTTACTACACGCCGGTCTCCCGGCGTGCTCGTGATCGCTTGACGGAACCCCTTCCGCGTGGCCAGACGCTCCGGTCACGTGCGGGGGCGTTGCCGTCACACTTATAGAAGACACTCGCCATTGGTCCCAGCCGAGTGTCACGTCACGGAGTGAACGCACGAATGAGGAAAAGGGACGTTCAGTGGGAGGACGTGGAAGGGAGGAGCTTAGCGTGCCTTATGTCGGCCAAGGACGCTTACGTGGATTTCCTACTTCTCCGAGGAGAATAACGATTCATTCGCCTGCTTGAGCACAGGAGGTCTAGTGTGCAGGATACTCACGGTTTCCGACATGGCAAAGAATATAGCTGTACCATGCACTCTTCTCATTTACGCACATCCCAAAACGTCTGGTATGGCCACAGTCTGTAGCAAGGAAATCAAAGAGAAGGGAGAATCTAAAGGCTTCCTCGTCAAGGTGGCGTTTCTACCGTACCGTCATCACTATACAGCGATCCCGTTCAGCGCGGCGCACAAGACAGACTCCACGCACTCAATCCTCTATCGAAGGGGGGAGGAGTCGTAATCGACAATTCGTGCGGGGGGTCCGCGGCGACTTGCGACCCCGAATAGTTCCGCGATGCTGAAGAGGCGAGCCGTGGGACCCTCGAGAAGCGATTGTAACAACAAGCACCCTGATTTTTATCGCACTGCCGCCTCTGAAGAACATTAATCGCCGTCTCCTTAACGCAGTCAAGCGAAAACACGCATCATACGCAGCACCAATGGCGCCAGGCCCTACGTTCTCCGTAAAAACGGCTCTCATATATGAGGGTGCGTACATAGAAAGCAAATTAAAGAGGAGGTATAAACTGACGTTCCCAAAGTGCATGCCGGAGGCTGGGCCTGATGTTGCTGGAGTTGTTCACACAAGTGTTTTGTACGCAGGTTTCCGCAATGCCAACTGCGGTGCCTTCTAGTTTAGTGTATATAGCCATGCAAGCAGCTTAAGCAGCTATTTGCGGGATGTGATTACGGAGGGCTTTATACATAAGTTCGAGCCTCCATATGTGTCACGGAGGTACGAAGACCCTGTGTTAGCAAAACGCAGCGCTTCGTATACACAAAACCTGACACTAGTTTACCGAGAATTCGATTGCAGGCTTAGACTACAGGTGTTGACGGCCCCAGTAAAATATAATTACATATTTAACTAACTATTTCTAGATCCATTTTATAAACATTTTGAAAAGACTGGCGTATTTTTTCGGGTTATCTCCAGATTTTTTCGACATTCGTGCGAACAGCGAAAGACTAATTTCCCGAAAATATTACACCAATGCACACGGCTAACAGTATTTTCGGCCGACAGTCTTCGTGTGCTTTACACCCTTGTTCGAGCGCAGATCAGCTATAGCCAGTCACGAGTGTCAACACATTTGTTGCGTTTACTTCGACAAGTGTTCAGTGGTAGCAATACAAAGACCACACCAATGAACTAACCACCACCTGTTTTAATCACTTGAATGGGAGAGAGAGATAAGGAGAAAACGCTTATTTGAGCTGTAAAGGTATGAGTGGATCCTTATTGGGGCCTTAGAACTCGGGTATGTTACCAGCAGTGCCGCGAGTATGTTGCACTAACCATAAAACTTGCATGTTCTTGTCGTTAGACAGATCCTTCAGCACATTTATGCTCCGCCGTACTATATTTCTGCCCACGTAAGGCTTTCACAGCTAAATCTTGTGCACTCTTCCTGAAGGTTACTTCAATGCCTAATTGTTACAGCGAAGTTGGCAAGTACGAACACTTCCAACAAAAGGTGCCCAAGAGGTTCCAAGGTTCCAACACTTCCAACGAAAGGTTCTAAGAGGTGCCCAATGGATGTATGTGAAAAAAATGGCCGCGTATCTGCTCCTTTCGTTGCAAATATCACCGAAGGACTAGCAGCCCTGCCAAGTAAAGGCCTCCCTTCTCTTTCCCGCTCACCTGTCATGCTGTTCCTCTCCCGTCTCGTTCCTCCCAAGATAACACGCTAGAGGTTTGCTGAAGTCAAATTAAATTTACCACGTTGCACAGCCTCCAGTCGGGTGTCTCGACGCCAGCGCTGCTGTGCGGCGGAGACGCGCGTGAATCGAGTCACCCTACTACAACGTTTATAGAACCGCGTTTCACTACTACGCAAGCGTTCCAAGCGGAACGTGAATCCCATCTAGTGGAACCTTTCGTTGCTGTTGCCGTTCTTAAACGCCGCCAGGTCGCGCGGGCAACAGCAGTAGGTGGTTTTCTGCCGTTCATGTAGTATTTCATTTATTTTTATTTTTTTATTTTTGTATATTTATTTCTTTCAAGGGGTGAAAGTACATTTACACATAAGGTGGAGGGCAAGAGGCTACAGCCTGACGAGGCTCTTCCTCCCAAAGTAGGTTGCACCGAAGTCGGGAGCAGCACACATCACAAAATCAAATGAAAAGAATGCTTCATGGATGCTTGGTTTCATGGATTCATGGATGCTTGGTTTTCCTGCATCTTGCAAAAACCAAGCTTCCATGAATTTTTGATTTCCTGCTTATATTTGCATAATGTCTTGTTGTTCAACAATGTTGACCAGTATGAACACTGATACCGGACGTAGACGTTTAGATCTGGTTGCGAGTATATAAGACTATTGCGCAGCTTTCGTTTCACTTTGGCCGGCTGGCTGAGTCGAGTCACAGACAGGCAGGCACACACAGACAGACAGACCAACGTTTCTGCGTTTAGGTTAGCCCAAGAAAGACTATAGTATTTAAAATTACCAGAGTGAGTGACCCCAGGCAGTCCGGTACTAATGTTCCCAGAGGCCCATGGTCGCACAAGCAAGCGTACTCTGTTCACCCGACGCCTGCGCACATGTTGCGCGTATTTCCGCACGACCAGGAACGCGTATGCATGCATTTAGACCCAGATAAGCGCCAGAATGCACAAAAATGTCCTTAAGTTGTTTATCTGTGCCTGTCGCTGATCCCGCGAAATTCAAGTCACGCTGCCCGTGAAAAAGCTGACTCAGCGCTGCGCGGGAATGTGAACAAGCCGAAATAAAAGACTGCGCCGTGCATCTGTGTGTTTCGAAACCTTTTCGTGGTACCCCGCACAAGAGTGTTCTGCAAACATGACTGCCCGCCTCCGCGGGCTTAGCTTGTCGGTAAATGAAAAAATCAGGGAAGGGTGTGTGAGTTCCTTTGCCGATGCCTCTTCTCCCTCTTTAAGCGATTTTACTTTTTGCCTATTGAAGAACTTCTATATCCATAGCCAAAACTCCAAATTGAGGCCAGACATACGTCGACGTTATCAGGGAAAAGCATAGTGAAAGATTTGAACAAAATTGGCATCAGAAAAATTCGCACTTTTTCCCCTGTAAAATTTATTTTAGGGTGTCCAAGAGGACGGTCACCGATTACACGTCCACACTATTACCCATGGTAATTTTGTTTGTTCGGTATCGATTCCAAGTGAGTGCACGTTATTTTGTTGGGGTGAAACACTTTTAGTGTTATATTCGCAAAGCATGAGTTATGTGTTTATATTTGCTTCGTTAAAATTTCTTCATAGTTACGTGTAACGAACTTTGCTCAGAGAAGTAACCAATCCTTTTTCCACTGGACCTCCTCTATAAACAACAATAAAACATCTTTTTTTACACTTGGTATCTGTAGAATGTTTTCGGAGTAGCACCTCTGCTGCAGTCAACACAAGCGCAATCTCTCTTCTTAAATAACGTTTCGGAAAAACCCTATATGCTCTTGGTATTTGACCAGCATAACTGGTAATTACTGGCTTGGACTAATTAACTAGCATAATAGACACAGATGGTACTGCAACGCAGTTAAAAAAAAGAAACATTGCTAAGAAAACGGTCCACGGTCACAAGAAAAGCAAATTACTTTGCAGGAAAGGCTGACTTTCTTTTAAGCGGGTGCCGTTGAAAATGGCACGGGCTATCCTTCAACCTCTTTCGAGCCAGATATATCATTGTCGATATCAATATCACTTTATTTTCAATAAATACATTTGAAGGGGCTCATAGGCTTGAAGCACACTTAACAGCTTGACTAGGCCAATGAACCATTACATCGCATTGGCAATAGTACACTGAGGGAAGGTGCAGAATTTTTTTTTAAAGCGAGCTCACATAACGTTCAACTTAACATAACTGCACAGTATGCATCACACAATATAAAACAAGACTAGGTAAAACAATTACTACATCATGGTTTAAAACAAACAATTTTTTTCTAAATTTAGGGCATAAAGCATGGGGTGTACTTCACGTAACAGGGGGAATTTATAAAGCACTGATTGAGGAAGAAGATACAACAAAACAGTGCATTTTCAGAAATACACGAATGTACCTCTGAATGCACACGTCGACACAACATCAAGCTACATGATTCTTAAAACACATTAGTTTTCTTTCCCAATCAATCACGGATTAGTGGCGGTTGTTTATTCACTCTTAGCAAAAAACACCGGGGTGCTTTGGGCAACTTCATCTCTATTGCGTCATTCGTGTCCATTCTTTTCGGTCAGCCTTTCGGAGTTGATAACAAAACCCATTGGTCCACAACATGTGAGCAGCAAGTAGATACATGAGCAGCAAGTTGAGGAGGACACTTTTCAAACACTTCCCCCCCCCGGCCTCTGTAAAATAGCACCTTTCACTGCCCTGAGCAACCCATTTCATTAAGAAGGCACAAAAGCTCTAGGCTGACGGCCTAACTTCTCGAGACAAACCGGTGACGTCTGCGCATGATTATCTTTGCTTTCACCTCATATCAAATAACGACATGAACACTCGAAATCCGAAGAAGATGTGCGTCCTGGCTTTACTCAAAAAGGACAGAACGCGGGCAACAGATGTGTACTGTCCGAATAAATTTATGCCTGACCCGCCGCGGTGGCTGAGGCGTTTTGCTGCTGAGCCCAACGACGCGGGTACACTCTCGTCGGCAGGTGCTGCTTTTGTGATAGAGGCGAAAAGCCAAAACGCGCATGAGTCGAGATTTCGGCGCACGTTAAAGATCCCCAGGTGGTCGAGATTAACCCGGAAGAGCCCTCCACTAAGGCGCGCCTGGTAGCCCAGGTGTAGCTTGTGTGCGTTAAACCCCACAATCATTCAATTAATCAATCAATCAGTTAATCAATCAATCAATCAATAACTAAACTTAAATCTGAACAAACCAAAATCATGACCATGCATTATGTATTTGCATTTCGTTTATGTTGAACTTCAAAAAATGGCGCAGATAACGAAATATTTATTACAGAATGCGACTGCCATGCCTCGGGAAGTAATTATTCTGTTTTGTTGTTCGCAGGATACCTACAAGTTTTTGTGTTCTGAGCGATTCTTTTGTGTTCCTAGTTTAGTTTCCTTAGGCAGACACTTTCCGGTCTTTTTCTCTCCATGACCTTTTTCTGCCCATGGCCTAGTGTCCTACGCAAATTAACGCACCGCGTTATCTTTACGCTGCAGATTCAAATCAGCAGTCACGGTTGTTTGCATGAAGATTACTATGCATCTGCGCAGGGGTACTGGTAACGTTAGCGATATGACCAAATTTGAAAACACTGTACTGGTCAAACGCAACTGGACCAGTTCAAGCATCGTCCATCTCAAGGCTAATCTTTTGTGGAATGTTCAGTGAAATCACGTAAAAAGACAAAAGCGTATGGAAGGAAACGCTAGAAATTTAACTGCAAAGCAAAAACACCCGCAAGAAAAATTCTCCCGCGCGAAATCATATGGTGCGAAATACTCGAGGAACCAATTGCACAGTAGACGTGATAAATTCCTTACTCAGCAGCCTCTGACTTCCTGTGCCGCTTGTGGAATGAGTTTGCTCACCGGCCTCACATGGACCTGGAAGAAGTTACTGATCGTCGAACGGCACCATACTACACGCGGTCTTTAAGGCAATGTCATTGTTAGTGCCCTGTCTATCTCCAAACTATTGCGTCTGCGCTCGTGATGAACTTAGGTACCAATTGAAGAATAAAACAGTGAGCTATTATGTCGAGAGCCCATGCTCTGCAGTCCTCTAAAACAGAAACCAGAAGCACTCCGCAGCGACGTAAGTACAACTACGGGGCTTCATATTCAAGTGCCACTTGATGCACGACAGAGGTTATACGACGAGACGCATTTCGGGCCCTCTCCCGCAGTGCCGTGCTTTATGTGTCTTCAGCGCCAGCGACTAGTGGCATGGTCCGTCGTCACCCATAGCGATGAGGAATGAAGCTCTGAGCCCACGCGGTGACGTATATAAGACGCGTCCGGAGTGGTACGTCAACCTTTCTCAGAACCCTCCTCCGGCAGCTGTTTGTCCCGATTTCCTTTTCACCGATCTTTTGTACCACATTCTGCCCTTCACAACGTTCTATGAACCATAAACATATAAGACTTCCGCCTCAAAACTCCGTGGACATGCCACATACCCAGATAGGGAACTAGCCATACTGCTTCCTAGACTTGCCTCTTAGGCTTCTCGCTGCCTTACTTGCTGGCGTTCTCAGTGGGAAGCCTCACTGCTACAGTTGATGCCCACGACGTCTGTCTGGGGGAAAGGATCTGCACTTTTTTATTAACTAAGGGTTTTCAAAGCCTAACTTTTTATATTACGTCCCCGCAGAAGACACGTATCAATGGCAACATCATGACAGCTTTGCTACAAAAGGTAAACCAGCATCGTGAGAACTGGAACAACACCAAATGAGAAATCTCGACGCAGATGTTAATAAAGACATCGATCTTCAGATTTCAAGTTGTTGGGATAATGATGACTTGTTTGACACAATAAAACGTGTGGTGCGCTGCGGTCATGACGTGCCTACCTTCCCCTCTGCATCTGCCAAAGTTGATTTATGCAATGCGGTGTCGAAGTTCGGCTTCGTGCGCATCATGTTGTTTTTTTATGACAACTATTTACTACTCTGTTCTTTTTTTGTTTTTTGACAGATGATGGCAGGATTCTACGATGCAAACTAAAAGTAAACAGAACGTGACCTTAATGAACGAAGGCTTCGGAGGTAAGTACCCCTGTGCGGTTCATAACCTCAGCAGCCCTTGTTATCGCTACCTTGGGAATAGGAGGAATAGTGGCCCTCTACCGATGAACACAGAGGGGGACGGCTTCGATGCCTCTGCTCATACACGAACGTTAACGTACGTTCCCACATATCTACGCCAGGACGACGCCCGAGAGCGTGAGATCCGACTACGGACAAAACTATACAGAACAACAGCTGAAAAAAAAAACACAAATCAAACAACAGTCGAACACCAAGATTAAAAACGAGATACGCGGGAATAATCGGCGATGCACGAGATTCGATGAAAATCGACGAGCAAACAAGGGCAGAGGAAGCAACTTGTCTTGTGCGCCATCCGCGGGAAGATTAAGATTTCTCGAGGGCCGGCAGCGTCCGGAATTAATTACCCGAGCCGTTAAGCGCGTGCTAGCGCGCGCGAGGCCGCTGATGAAGATTGTATCTGGAGCACATGGCGCGCGGAGTTCGTGGCCTTATCTTATAGTGCACATCGAAGCATGAGCCCTCCGTGGCGGAAGCTTACGCGAAGCGTGATCTCTTTGTTCCCAAGGAGAACGTCAGATGATGAGGTTCTATTGAAGTGGAGGAGCCCGAGCTTCTGGGAAGAAGCGCCGCCGATCTGGCAACGGCGGGAGACAACGGCTTTGAGTTCCGCTATCTTCGTCCTCGAAGCTGCCTGTTCTCAAAGTGAACTCGTTCCATTCGTCGTGGTACCCGCCGTGGTGGCTCACTGTATAAGGCATTGTGCTGCTGAGCACGAGGTCGCGGGTTTGGTTCCCAGCCGCGGCGGCCGCTTTTCTAGTGAAGGCGAAAAGGAAAAACGCCCGTGTGTACAACATTTCGGCGCACGTTGAAGATCCCCAGGTTGTCAAAATTAATCCGGAGCCCTCCACTACGGCGCGCCTCATCGCCTGCGTTGCGTCGGCGCGTTAAACCCCCCAATCAATCGATACGAAGGTTTCTTGCCGGTGGAAATGCCAGAGCAGCTGATAATTTTAGATTGATTTATTTTACACCAGCACTATTTATATCAATGCGCGAAACGATTTATACCGAAGTAACGCACGACGTTTAAACATTAAAACACAGCGTGCCCTTAATTTGGGTTCTTCTGCTTTTAACGGCACAGAGAAAGATTAAAGGCCATGCCTCGAGATAAGGGGTACTTTTCAATGGGCTATGGAAAGTTTCCGTTACATGCTGTAAACGTTGGCATACAACGGGAGGAACATTAACAACCACCATCAGCATTGCTGTAGCCTAAAAGTACCCTAGAAAGTGCTGCGGCATCTGCTGCTACGTTCGAGAAAAATTCTGGGTACATAAGCACACAGCGTTCTAGGGCTTGAAAAGTATACTCTTTGATTAATATTCGAGATACTTGACAGCACGATAGGCAGAATAAATAGAAACCAGGCAATGCTGGTATTATTTGTTGGTTTGGCTAACGCAAAGAAAGAAAACAAGGATTAATATTACAGTTCGTATTTTTGTCGAGAACTTTCACTATTACATCAGTTTTTGCAGCAAGTCAGCAGCTGACATTATAATACTATCCAGAGCAATTTAGATATTCCGCGAAGGAAACAAACGTAGGTTATAAACGTAAAAAAGCGGCGGAATGGCACCATAGTATAGGGTCACTTGTAGAGCTAACAAGATCTTTAATCAGAACATTCTAAATATAAAATATCTTCAGTTTCGGCCACTTTCTAGGATTTTCTGCAGCCCATTTAAAATACCATAGCGGCTTATGGCTCTCCCCTTAGACACTTTTTCTGTGACCGTTTGAACTGGAATTTTGATATATAACGATCGCTTATTTTATGCGCCAATGAGTATGCGCGCTTCCAGTGCTCGTGAGGAATCTTGTCCTTTACGTACTACGTTAGTTTTATTAGTGTACTGAACCGTTCATTTTGTGCCCATATCTCATACGCGGTGTTTGTGAACATTCAATTTCGTTTGTGTGCGGGTGCGTTCGTATACGAATAGATTTATATGTAAATTGGTAGTACTATTAGCTACTTCTGCTAATTTTTTTTTACGTTGATCAACCTAATAAACTTCAATGAATAGAAGCCAACCCCACGTTTGGGCTGTAGTCAAAATCCATATTAAACAGATATCGCTCTTGTTTTGATTTATTTCTTGCATCCAACGGTCCACTTAAAACAATTAGGTTTAATTAATCTTGAGGAACGTGGTGCCGAAAAATAATGGCCTGAGAATCACATTAAACTTATAAAGTTTAACAAATACATTACGCATTAAATGCTTCATTGCCCACAAAACGCACCCAAGGCCAAGTTTCCAATGGTCGGTCACGCAACGTTGTATATAATAGCTGAAAAGCTTAGTACCCTTCTCCGCTTATTGTGTATTTTTCTGCAGCCCTCTCATTTCTCGAATACGTGGCACCGACAATGCCACACGCAAATTGACGAAGCCAATAAATTCCAACGCAATCTCGCCCTAAATCTCCCACTTAACGGAATGCGGTCAGTGGCTCATTCGCGCGGCAGAACCGTAATCCTCGCTCGGTATAACAAGCGCAATCAAAGCAGCGACTGCCCCGCCACCCACTGATCCACGGTGACTGCGAGAGAAATCGTACAAGGACGAATTACACGCCCCCACCGTGAGCACCCCAAGCCCAATCGTAGAAAAGAGCTTTGAGTGTGCATCTCCAAAACCCACAGACCACGCTGGGTGCTTCGAAAAGCACAGCGCCAAAATCCACATCGTGACGGGCACGAAGCCAGCTTCGCACATCAGCGATAAGGATCGAATTCAGGGACTTCCCCTTCGCTTAGCCAGGTACGCACGCTTCTTTCTTTTTTGTACACGCGCATTCTGACAAGACGCCAACACATAAACCGAAAGAAAACGGAAAGCAGACTAAGAACGTGCAGCCCAGCATTTCTCTTTTTTATGCCTGGATACTCACACAGGGAAGGGCTAGTCAGGAACCGCTAACAGGTATCGGCTCGGCGCAGCAGACTCCTGACCTTTGACGTTACGGTCCATCCATCATTCGCGCGAGCCGGGGCTCCGTACAGCAGCGCGGAAAACACAGAAATAAGAAGACCCCACAACAGCATCTGTAAGGAAGGTGGAGTGTTGAATGCTCTCAGGTTCGGCATGATGCTGGCAGCACACGCGTGATACGGGCTCCTATTCAATCCGGTGTAGTATCAACAAAATTACTCTTAATTGTTCTCATTTTTGTTTACTTTACTAACGAAGTGATTACATGTTTTGTGTAATTGGTCTCTGATTTCGCTACTTAACTGAGCAAGGTATTTGCTGTAGACTGCACATTGAAACGAGCATAGTTGGCAGGAAGACTAGAATCTGAATACATTTAAGAAGTTCTTGTAAAAGACAATTGCTTAGGACTGTTATTTTTCGTGCTTTAACTTTGCAGACGTCCTCCAAGCGCACCTCTGTTGACAATGGACGGGAAAATGTGAGAAGAGTTTAGACGCTACCCAGTTGGTGCTAATTATGGGACTTTCATTCTGGCAGAAATGGCAGCCTCAACCGATGTATCTTTCGTTGTGTCTTCTCCCAGACAAAAAAAGAACAGTAAAAGTTAGTGCCAGGATAAGTGGCCTTTTGAATGCAACAGCTGCTGAAAGGAGCATTTTTTGCTCATTTCATTTGTTTCGTTTATTTTTTAATGATCGCTGTGGCCCCTCCCTCCTAATTTGCTGCCATGTACAATGCGTAACTCTCACTATTAACCGGCCCTTAATGACGATTCGTCTATGGCGTCGCTGCACTAGGTTTCAAGTTCTCACTCACAAATCTTGTACCATCCCTTGCTTGGAGACATTTTGAGAAATGACATGTACGAATCAATAGCCGAATGAAATTCCGCATCTTCACACCCTGCGATCAGACGGTCAATTATGCTTCAGTTGCCTTTGATGTTAGTTTTTATCGTTTACACCTAATTCATCATCAGCAGCCAGCAGCCTATCTACGCCCGCTGCAGGGCAAAGGCCTCTCCAAAGATCTCCAATTATCCCGGTCCTGTGCTAACTGCGACCAATTTATCCCCGCAAACTTCTTGATATCATCTGCCCACCTAACTTTCTGCCACCCCCCGCCACGCTTGCCTTCTCTACGGATCCACTCTGTTGCCCTTAACGACCAACGGGCATCTTGCCTTCGCATTACATGCCCTGCGCACACCCATTTCTATTTCTTCTTCTTAATTTAAACTAATATGTCCTTAACACGCGTTTGTTCTCTGACCCACTCCGCTATCTTCTTGTCCCTTAATGTTACACCCATCATCTTCCGTTCCGTTGCCCGCTGAGTCGTCCTCAGTTTAAATTGAACCCTTTTAGTGAGCCTACAAGTTTCTGCCCCGTAGGTGAGTACCGCTAATTGCCACAGCCTTATTTCTTTTCAGGAAAGCGCTGTTTATCTTTCCACTTCCCAACTCTCCTCTACAAAGCTGCAAAACAAAATTTGCGGATCGGCTCAACAAACACAAAAGCGTTCCCGAAGGGTGCTGCTCCTAATTAATGCACACCACCCTAGAGTCCTAAGCGCAAACCTAATCAAGTCTACAAGTACTCGCGGTCGGGCGAGTCTGATTATGATTCTGGTAAAATTAAGCGCAAAAATTAACACAAAAACAAAGGAATTCCCCTAGCCCAGTCTCTTCTTCCTTTGCCCTGTGCGAACCTTTTTGCGCTCAGTTCTGTTTTAATCAGGAGTACACGGGCGTTAGAACGGTGGTTTGGGCTAGTTAGTTGATACTAACTACAATTCAAAACAGCGCAAAAAGACGGGGCGAGAAACGACGACACACGGCGCTGACTAGCAACTGGTGGGTTTATTCCGCGGCTTGTGAAATATAGTCAAGGAAGGAAGGCGATCATAACGGAGGTTAGCGCTTCAAGAAAGGAGACACACGACAGAAAACGAACAGCAATGAAGAAGTATGAACCTTTTCATGCGTTACTCTTTCATAAGATCAGGACATGTCCCGGGCTGTGTTGCGCATGCGCAGTTACTTATTCCTGTCGACTGCGCCAATTATGGGGTCTCTAGCACAGCCCACTGATAAAATGGCAGCTCCCAGGACGAGGAAGTTGAAACGGTCTATAGAAAAGAAACGAAGTTTTATTAAGCCAATTGAAGGAAGGCGAGAAGGAATTATGATAAAAAGTAAGTGCATCAAACAAGAATTGCCAGGTAAGGAAAATGCGCTATCTTGATTCATAAAAAAACAAAGCTGCATTGCCCAGGATTGCCTTTCCTTGCCTGGCGTCTCTTGCCACGTGTTAGATTGCTACGCTGATGAGCATTGCTCACTTTCTGGTCAACGCACGTGTATAGTTCTTGCGTTTTGTGTGTTTTGTTTTATGTACTTACTTCTTATCATGATTCCTTCTCGCCTTCCTTTCTTGGGTATATTTCGCAAGCCGCGGAATAAACCCGCAAGTTGCTAGTCAGCGCCGTTCGTCGTCGTTTCTCGTCCCGTCTTTTTGCGCTGTTTTTAATTTCAGTCTACACTGGCAGTATAAGCTTCCAGCCTCTGCCAAAAAGAAATAAAACCCCGCCCAGAATTGTGGCGACATCTGGCAGTACTACAACAGCCGAAAAGTTCTTTGGAAGTGCGCCCAGGCAGCAAACTAGAACCCAAACACGTCGCAATTTCCTCTGGTAAACGCCAGACACCGCTATGATTGATTTGTAATAACGACGCCTTATTTCCAGCGGACTTCATATATTGAACCACGCCGAAGCGCGCCGTTGTTTTGCCTCCGTGAACGAAAACTTTGAAACTGGTGCGCTTAGCTTCCAATCTGCGTATCTTTATTTAGTCTGTAGCTCGTTATGCGCTCAGATAATGCCACAAAACCACAACAGACACACATGGACACCCACGCACGTCGCATTTATACTCAAAATGAGCTTCGAAACCAACTAACGACACATAAATGCTGTATATAACAACTTGTCCCATGACAGCGTCTTGTACTCTGGGTGAAGAGATTATTACTGTTTCCGTTGATCTTTGGGGAAAGAACGTTTATTATTTCAATTCGGATTTACCTCGGATGCACAAGAAACCATTTTCCTTGCATCATTTTATTGAATATATGTGCAGTCATTCACAAATGAAAAGAGAACACGAAAATAGGAACGAGAACACGCAGAATCGAAGAATTGGTGGATACCCAATAATGACGCGGTTGTGGTATGTTTGGAGAGCCCAAGTTCCAACCTTAGATACTGTTATAAAGCAATGCGGCAGTCTGACTTGCGAACAAAAAAGTGACAGAAGCTCACACTAACGACGGTAGCGGAGCTGTACGCAACTTGCGCGACCATCACGAAGGTTTAAGTCCACGATTGCAGCCGATTCGCTTCTTCTTGGCGGCCGACAACGGCCTTTACTCCATTATTGTTGCTAAGTGGGAGCTTCCTTCATTTTTTGGAAGTGATGATTATTGGAAATCACCTTTCTAGGGGCGTACGCAATGACGTGTTTTTCTCGTTCCAAGCAATTGTTGCGGCAATTACAGCGAACGCTGGAGTCTTTCTCGTTCCGAGCAAGTGTTGCCACGATTACGGCGAACACTGGAGCTTTTATTTGGCGAATCTTTGCCAATCTCTCTAAGTGGCTATGCTCGTTTTGGCCAGTCTTGGCTAATCTCCCTAAGTGGGTGTGCGCGGCATTTTCTTGGTATTTTTAACTGCAGACACAAAAAATTGTGATTTCCTAAACAGCTTCGCTGTTAAAAATTGCGCAGATTGCGTGTTCTGGTTCAGATTTTCTCGTTCGCATTTCATTTTTCCATGCCTTACGCTAACCTAATCAACGATGCATGTGCACAGCCTCACGGGTAGAACACGGCTAAGACACTACGCTACTCGATCACTAGCGAAGGACTCTGTGCCTCACGCCCCGGACTGAGTTACCTATCCCACGAATAAAATGCAGTCGACTCCCCGTCCTCTTTTCACTTATTATTTTTACTCCTGCAGTGCGGGGTGGCCGTTAGGAGCCGGCTTCGCGTGCGATCGCAATCCGTCTTGCAGGCACCTCGCCTCGTTGCCGGAGGCCACGCTTCGCCGCGGGCGTGACAGGTATTCCGATCACCACTGCCTGCAGATGGCCGCCGCGATAAGAAATAGAAAGCAAGCTAACCTAGTTCCGGCCTGACCTGCACTCTCGTTTCCTTATATTTCGTTTCGATGTTTATTTACCTGTCTGTGTTTTGTCTGCAAGGATTTCTCTTTATGAGTGCTTGTCACGCAAAGTTAGTTCTCACCGCTCACATCCATCAGGGTTTGCTTACGTCCTGCCACCTAAATCAATTTCAAAAGCTTCCGACGTCTCATGATTGGTTTACAGGTTATGTAAAGGTCTTATTTCTCTGAAGGTTACAGCCTAGGTATGTTATAATTGTTCCGAAATCGGCCACTAACGTGTTCAAACAGAAGAAACGAGTCTTTATCAACGATATGGAGGCACATTTGGTCCGTTTGGTCTATAACTTCATCTGGATCGTAAAAGATGCATAAAAACATAATTCGCGGTTTACGTTAGCCCTAGCTGGAGTGCGCTACTGTAGCAGCAGAATGCGTTTAAATCGCGGGAAAGATAAAAACGTAATTACCCGAGTTCCCATAGAAAACCAAGCAGTGAAGTTTCATTAGCCGAGGGACCCTGGCTGTCTATGGAATAATAATCATCATCAATACCAATCCATGATCATCATTATGTCTATGTTTTCACTGCAGAACGAAGGCCTTTCCCATAATATTTGGTGTGTTTCGGCGGGATACTAAAAAAGGAGGACCAGAACCTAAGGACACTGGCTGCTTATTACACAATTATCATCATCAGTTATAATAGGCCCAATTTGTTTCCACTTCAGAAAAAATGAATCTCCTATGATCACTGGGATGATGCGGCTGGATACTACAACAGCGTAGAAAATCCTTCTCTCGTGACGGAGTGCTGTTTGTGTAACAAGGAACCTTTCAAGAATGACTGCAGGATATCTAGCTTCGCATCTCTGGTATCCGATTGAAAATCTTCCATAAATATTCAGCGGTTAAAGCATCAACTAACGCTATTGTTGCTAAAGGACTGCTGATGACAAGTGATCAGGGCGTGTTCTCACTATCTGTTACAGAAGACGTTCGGAAATGCCTGCGTTGAGAAACGACCAGACATTGACAGAAATAATAAAACTCGCTTCTGGTGAACAAGCGCCACCCCTTCGAACATTAGCTCGTATAGATAAGAATGATCTAGGGCGACGACTAATAGCGGAAGTTTGTGCCAACCAAATGGTATTCCCGTACAAGTAACTTGATGTCTGAACTTGATGCATCATAATTCGACATACCCGGTGGCGAGAATCCGTTACTCGTCTTGTATCGTGCGTACAGTAAAAATAAAACTGACTGACTCAAAAGTTTATTATTTCAATCACAAAGGCTCTCCAAAACTGGTTACTGGTCATATCAATATTAACAACATGGCAATGTTGAAATCAGGAAGAATAATCTTCAAGCAACCCGAACGACACGTTGCTTCGGATAAAACTCAATGTCCGAAGCAAAGTGTACTTTTTTACGGGGGAAATCACCTGCAGGGCAGGAGTATTTGTTTATGTACACCATACACAACGTCTGCACTGCTAACAAGCGACAAGTGTTTATACAATCTCTGTACACGCAAAGCAGTGCACAGACTTGATGATTGATACAGGGTTTAACGCGCCGACGCAACGCAGGCGATGAGGCGCGCCGTAGTGGAGGGCTCCGGATTAATTTCGACCCCCTGGGGATCTTTAACGTGCGCCGAAATCTCGTACACACGGGCGTTTTTGCTTTTCGCCTCCATCAGAAAAGCGGCCGCCGCGGCCGGGAAACGATCCCGCGACCTCGTGCTCAGGAGCGCAACGCCTTAGCCAGTGAGCCACCGCGGCGGGTCAGTGCACAGACTTGCTCAAAAGCTCCCAGGCCACGGTGACTCATTGTATCCTAAACAATCTTAATTAAGCAGGAGAAAAAACTCCACGGTAGCTCAAGCATTTTTTTTCACAAAGCTGACTGAAATATTTTTTCTTTGTTAGGGACCAAAATTTGGAATTTGCAATGATTGTGATCTGGTTATGCGTTCATTTTTGAGTATTGATGGCGACCGTAGAAGGTTGGCCAAGACTGCCCCTCCACCCATCATCTAATCCTAACAAAGCTTTGCTTCAGAACATTACCCCACCCTGTACTTGTCCGCGCGAGTCTGCATAAATCTGCACGAGGAGGGGTAAAAAGATCATTTTGAAGTTAATTTTCGCTTGCAAATATTGAGGAACCATTACCAAGAATTAGTTGGATGGGCCTTTGTCCCTGATGGTTTACAGAGGGTTTTAAGAAGTGAAACCCTAGCTCTAAAATTGCTTACGTGCAATCTTCATGTACTCTTTCCTTCTTCATTCCCCTCAGCTATCAGAGAACTCACCCAACTCTAGCGTGCTTCTTGTACGTGTTAACTGCGCTCTACATCCACCACTCGACTCTGCACACTCCTCTAATACAGTGGGCTTCCATGGCAGCTGTTTATGCCCCCACTTATTTAAGGTGGTCAGTTGGATGGAGTAGGTCAGCCTTCATTGAGCCTTTGCTCGGTGAACTTTTATCCAAGCCCACACAGTTTTTCGGCATAATTATATCTACCCATTGTAAAAGAACGCAGCCCAAGTGGTGCTGGTAGGCCACGCTTGGCATTTTCGACCCGCCTATTGTATCTCAGACGAACATTTTTACCGAACCAAAGCTTCTCAAGCAATTCGAATTTGGACCTACATTGCCTTTTTGGGCGCGAAAACAACGGGGATCAAGTTTTGCAAAACTGCGCATGCGTAGCGGGTGGTGGTAGTATAAGTGTTTTATTTGGGCCTGAACGGACAGGGTTGAGCAGTTCTTTCCTTGTGAGAGCGTCCTTAGTCCATGAAGCCCTGGGCACGGGTGGCCAGTTGAGCCCGAGATATCAGCTGTATGACCCAGGCCCTCCATTTGCTCAGGCCTACAGTGGGGAAGGGGGTACAGTCGTGGTGATCTCTCACTCCATAACATGTGATACAGGGTGCAAGGTGATGGGCAGTGTTTGCAATTGGGGGAGTACGAAGTAGAGCAGTTTGGACGAAGACGGTTGCCTAGGGAAAAGTGTTGGTCTGGGAGATCCGTAAAATGGATTCTTCTGCCTTCCGAAGCTTCGGGTGGAGATGGGAAAGTGCTGGCGTTGTTGATGGACATTAGCTAGGATTTCAGCATACAGTGGGGTATGGGCAGATAGGCACTCAGGCCGTCAGCTTCCAGGAGTGCCCAGGGTATGGGAGTGCAGGTAAAGGTGTAGGCGCCGTTCCAGGGGCAGCGGCGTGACCCGGTCGCCATACGATGTGGATATCTTTATCTTTCTTTCAAAACTGTTCACAGGCATCCGTCATGCGAATCCCACAATGCCTCGGCATTCCCCCGTCACCGGTGACCTATCCTGAAAATGAGAATCCCCCACAGCGCAGTACACCAAGCTCCCTTCCTTCATAGCAAGCATTTCTGTTCAGAACCTGCAACACGTGCAGTTCTGGGCGCTAGCGTTCACCGCAGCCGAATTCGGCCCATCACATCGAACCCGGGCTTTGAATGGGAGGGGGTGCCTTGCTTCTCGCAAAAGCTCACTAAGCAAACAGGGGTGTGTGTACACGGTCGGTGCCATTCTTCTTCGTGAGAGATGCTGCGGACGATTAGGCTCAAATCCGCGCCTTAAACTCACGTCATCGCATCGACCAACACCGCCGGGCGTGAAGGGAGCCGCCCCGCAGCCACAGCGAGGGAACACCGAGCCAACAAGCCGAGGATAAATAGAGACCTCTGGAAACGAAGCTGCCGAGTGCGAACGGGTTCGCACGCAACACGGGCAAGCGGTATACACCAGGACTCCGCCTCGTCCATAGTCCCCTGTTAGAGGTTGCCTGCACGGGCGCGTGTGCGCTCGCGTGGTGCAAATCGTGCGCAGTTTCGCACGCGCGCTGAACCGCGCGCGATGCCGGAGGAGCCGGGCCTTAGAGCGCGGACTCCCATGGGTGCAACGCCGGGCGTTAATTGGAAGGCGCCCGCCGCGGAGATTCGGCGAGAGGATAAGGTTCCCGCGGGAGCCGTCGCTCTCTGGCGCAAACGAGGCGTCGGCGGAGCCAAGACGAGACAATCCGGCCGCCGCGCAAGAGGCTGAGTTTATTCCTTAGTCGGGATGGCTGCCCCTTACTGGACCGGATGTCGGCCGGAAATTGTTCTTCCGTCACCCACTTTTTGAGCGTGCGAGTAGTTCACGGAGTACAAGAAGGTTTGGGTCGAGGGAAGCGTGAACACGCCATTGCGGCTTCCATGGCCAACTTTTGAACGAATATTCACGTCCTGAACCGGGTTGATAAAAATAAAATATATTATAGCTACAGACGCGGCAACATCATAATATTTCCTGCAGCATGAACAGTTCATTTAGTCAGTTGGGTTCGTCTGAGAACCGATGTCTCTCAAGCACAAATTAGAAACAGGCTGGCTTCATTTGGTTCTCCTCTATTACAGGCAACCCAATCTGTGCCTGTCGGCCATCCTGACGCCAAACAACATGGCATATATTAATAATAAACAAACAAAGAGGATTAGGGTGAAGGCTGACAGTGAGAGCACTACAAAAGAGCGGGCAGTCGAATTCTTGTCCGGATACTAAATATCACTAGTTCAAAATCAATAATGTCTCAAGGTGCATGTGCTCTTTGCCGAAAACCAGCCTCATGAAACCATCGGAAATACCTTCTTCGTCTATACCATGGCTTCACTATTAGGGCGCTATTCAGCAGTAGCATGTAATGGGTGTAACAGCACAAGCACGTCCGGGCCGATGAGCGCCAAAACTATAAGGCGGTCTTTTAGGTGTGCATGGGTGTGTGTCTAAAACGTGTATAGGATTACTATGGCCGCACCAAAAGTGTATTATATATGGTTGTAGAGGCCTCTAATCTAATGTGCAAAAATTGTAGACAGTATAAGTTGACTGTAGTTTAGGCGTGAAGGGGCCTTGCACCGCTATGATGTGCTGCGTGAGTGAGGCTCCTGGCGCACACAAAGGAACTTTTAAGACGTCCCTCAATAAGGAAAGGGTCTGAGGTTACGCGCCGTGACATACGAGTTTCAAAAGTTCTATATGCACGCAAGATGAGTTAAAAGCTGCCTATTTGTTAACATTGGTCAATCTGTAAAAATAGTAAGGGGTGCAATTAAATTCTTTAAGCGCAAATTTCAATGAAATATCGTCCTCCGGCATCACCGGCGGTTGTGTATGCAAATAAAAGACGTAGAAACTAAAGCCGTTCCCCGCATTTGTAGCAATCTGATTGTATAGTGGTCTATTAAATGTGTGCGAATGAGTTGCAATAGTAGCCCTTTGCATAAAGTCTAGAGGTAAAGTGCACGTTTCCCGGAAAGTCCAGAAGACAGCGGTGGTGGGCAGCCATCGCTGGAGATCAGGGGTTCTCCCAGGATGCAGGCCTGTGTCGCGAAGGTGTCTGGATCTCGCTGCACTCAGGGTCGCTTACGTGCCCTTCCCTGAGTAAACGTGCGAATGAGTTGCATGACAGTGAGCTATTCGCAATCTGCACACGAATATTTCAGTAGATCTATTTTCCTTGTCTATGCAGTATTTACTGTGTATGGTTTTATTACGTGTGTGGTTTTATTACGTGTGTGGTTTTATTATGTGTGTGTTTATCGGTTGCTTGTTTGTCGAATTCTTTTTCTATTTCTGATGTAGGCTAGAAGCGAAAACGCCCGTTTATTAGATATTTCGGCGCACTTTAAATCTCCCCTCACAGTCAAAATTGATCACGGGCCCTCCACTACGGCGTGGCTCATCGCCTGTGTAGCGTCGGCGCGTTAAACCTCGCAATAAATTGCCGCATTCTTAATGCCGCAGTTGACAAAGTTTGCACCGTTTGAGCGGTTTAATCTCTTAAAACGGAACCAGAACTTCGCCTACGCCAATGCAGGGAGTGCTCACAACAGCATTCAGGTCAGCAATTTCCCTGCCCAAAATGCTGCTTCTGCGAACACAGCACGAAGTTTGTTCAGCTAAGGTCAACAAAAATTCCCTGGACAACCAAGTCTGCTTAGGTGCTTTGAAGGCGAAAGCCAATGATTATAGAAGACTCATTTTCTGTCACGTATTTTTTGCGTCTCTTTCTTCGCGTTGGTTTCTTCGTATTTGGCGCCAGTTAGACCGTCAGGCCGCAGCTGACGCGGCAGCCTCCTCACAGTTTAGCTCTCCTGCGCGTGCGCCTCTTATTCACATGCCGTCACGTGCATCTTTTATGAGGCACGCACCTTCAGGCAAACTTTTGTTCCCAGTGTACGGGAACTGTGTTCGCGCACTTCCGTCGCTCTGCGCCCAGGTTCAATCCCCGCACAACCAATTGTAAGTGGCACAGTAAGGCGAAATTCCTGGGACGTGTATTCATTGAACGGCGAAGTGCCAGGGAGTTATAGAACTGCACCACTTGCCGCCTGTCTGGGCATCCAGTTCATTTTTCGCTCCCTAAATGTTTTTACTTGTTATTTTCTCTTTACAGGGGCTGCCTCTTGGTACCATTTGGTCCACTGTGACGACTACGGTCACTTCCGCGTTTGATGCGACATTAAGGCTTTCCCTTAATAAAGATTTAATAGCTTTTTGAGACGTTCTTTTTGTTTGTTCTCACTTATTGCATGCCATGAAAAATGCTCAAACAGTCTGTAAAGATAATTGACTGCTGTTTTTGTGTTCTCTATGTTTGTCTATAATCCGAATGCATGTGCGGAGCTGAAAATACTGTTTTTTGTTCATTGCTTGCGGTACTAAGGTTTGAGCCGTTTGCTGCACACGATACTGTGAAAAAAGTCTCTGAGGCGTCTGTGTAAAATTGGTACATGGGTACTGGCAATGCGGGTATAGAAAGGTTGCAGAATCCACTGCTCAGGGCGCATTCCTTTGGCCGAACTCCTGAAAGGGACAGTGCTCCTAGCCGGCAGGACACATCTCCAGAGGAAGCAATGAGGTCCGTTAAAGCCGTTCAGTATGCCTCAAGGAACGAACACCCCGAAATCCTGTGCTTCATCCCTCAAACGAACAGTGAAAGGTGCGGACACTCAGGGACGGTTTAAAAACAGCAACAGCCCAACATTTTTTTTATTATAGCCTCGCACGTGTGGCCTGTAATTGATTATGTCTTCAGAGCATACGTCCAGCCCGTATGCTTGCGCTCATGTCCTAAATACCACTTGATCCCACTTGATGTACAGGCTTTGAATGCGCTTGTTTTGCAAGAACCAGATGCAAGGCGGCCGCGGAGCCGAAAGTGTAGCGTTCGTCCGAACACTTTTCTATTCAGTTTCCACGGTAGACTTATACCACACTTCACAGTGCAGAAGACTAATATGACTTCTCTATAACACAGCTTCCGTACTTTCAGCCTTATCCTGCCTTGCCGGAGCAGATTTTCAAGAGAACTACAGCGGCGTTCTGAAGTCTACGCCCACCCCTTTGGTCTTCAACGTTTTTGTGAAAAGTTTGATTCGAGAATTTTCAGATGTAACTAGCTGAAGTTGAACTTTTGTTATAGACAAGTGTGTTGAGTACTGTACGTACTTGATCTTACTAAGTTGGCAAAAATGGAGGAGGTACTCTTTATCAGCCCATAGGAATGATGGGACAAGACTCTAGGCAGGTTCATGACATTTAGACATTTTATTCTGAGTTCTCTTATATGTGCAATCAACGTCACTTTTATTCAAGCACAACGCCCGAGAACTGGTGTTTCTTGGTGGTAATCGCTGCACTATTCAGAGGGATTTTTTGGTTTGGGAGAATTCTTCGCTGTTTTGAACATAAGACACAGGTAATTTTTAGATTCCGTTTAAAACCGGTTGCTTCAGCCCACCTTGACAGCCTATTATCTAGCTGCAACTTTCTTCGCAGATAGAGAAATTAGACGACTCAAACCTAATTGGGGTTGTACGCATACACGTGGAGCAACAGATTTAGCGCGGCAAAAAAATTTTCTGGTGTGTCATTTTAGGGATGAAAAGGGTGCAGCTTATTGTTACAACTTGAGGTACGCCGTGTATGCTGGGCAGCCATTCGCCATCAGTAGATAAATTCTTCGTGGTACATTAGAATTCCGTATTGTGTTTGATGTGTTTACTGGTATTGCCGAACACCTTGTGATCTCGCAGGGTGCCCATAATGCCAAGCAAATGTCGTGTGAATACCTAACTTGCGGATGCACTGTGTTGCCTATGACGAAAATCATCTTTATCGTAAAATTCAAAGGCAATCAATCAGTCAGTCGTGGATCAACTTGAACGAAAGCCTGCCTGACGGCTCTCCAGGATGCAATTATATTCAGAAAAATACTCAAGTTCCTGTATATAACCGCTTCCTCGAAAACCTTGCTGAGGCCACTAGTAAGAGCGATCTAGCGATTACGTGTTGCTGATAGCGCATTGTTTTACTGTTTTACTATTGCCACCAGAATGCCTTCTTTCCGGACACTTTAAAAATATCCCGCTAGCCATATATGGCCAAATAAATAAAGAATGTGTCCACAGTGTATGTGGGAAGGTGTTTATTAATTGTGTAGAATGTGTTATCGGCCCCCAGTACACGTACCGAGCGCAACCACCGGCTCTTGCACCAACAATTCAGAGTTGTACTACTCGACAGAGTGTTTGCTGTCACGTATCGGTATTGCTAATGTGCCCGTGTAGTGCGCAGAACAGGATATGAGATTAAAGTGTCGTGCGAGTTTCTTTGCTTGGTCTTCTAATGTAACCAGTAGTGGTGACTAAGGGTCAGCTTGTGTCTCTCGACCTTTGAATGTCCTAACCCTATTATCTGTGCACAAATTTATTGAGGGTACAAAAGAGCACCAGCGGTCCCTTTTGGTCTAGGGCAATTCGCCTGATGACATGTCTGCACGCTTTAAAGCTACGAGGTTTTTTGTCGTCGGGTAGCTACGAAGAACGCCCCAAGCTTTGTCCTGGGCCCCCCTGCCGGGGATGTCTGCACCCTTTACGACCCCGCTGCCTTCTTATGTTACGTTTCCCACCGGAGGCCACGGAACTAGAGTTTTCTATAGCTGCCAAGGTCTGTGTAGTAATAATATCACAATATTGCACAATGCCCAGGCGTCTGTAATCAAATTGGAATAAATAAAAATCATGTAGGTGTCAAATTTCCATTCCCGTGCAATTTGTCTGGAATTTTGCCTGTAATAATATCAGCATCACGTTGGAATCAAATAGGGGTCAAATTGCCAATCCCAAGCAATTCTGGGTGTCATAGGGTTGTGTATGAAGCTGCAATGGTTCTTTGAATTTTCCTCAGTCCGCCCCTGTTTGTTTAAACTTTGCATAGCTAACAGAACTGTGAAAATCTTTATTTAGACATACAGGGATAACCGCGAAGTGTTCACCTTCATATGAGTTTGTGTCAGCCCCAACTCAATGATCGGAAAAAGAATAGGAAAGCCGATTGCTAAGTGCATACACTCTAATCCTGGTAACCAGGATTAGAGGTTACCAGGATTAGAGTGTAAATTGTTACCAGGATTAGAGTGTAAATTCCCCAACTTGTCGCTACGTGTGATTTATCCTCCCATGAGGAATTCCGCGCTGCGTCTCTCCAGTGGAAACTTCGCAAAACTTCGAGTTCAACGATTCCCAGGCAACCGCATGGCAGTTGGTGGCCGTGCCGCAGCTGTTCTTCCGCCCGAAGGAGCAAACTAGTTACAGCTTGCGTTCCCCCAAAAGAACGGAGTCTAAGCGGCGCAGTGGGGGGACGTGGGCAGCGGAGTTAGCCGCGAGGAAGTAACTCGGGCAACGGGTGACGTTTGGTCATAGGCTCTCACATCTAATCCCATTTGTAGCAAACGGACTAACAGGCCTTGAAGCTGCAGATGGTGTCCCGCTTGCCCCCCGTACGTTTATAGAGACATTGCCATCTGCTTGCAACGAAAATCTGCCTCTACCTTACAAGTTGCCTTCGTAATAGTAAAAGCGCCATAATTCCAACTCGGTTAATTCGAATTGACGCCCTGGTCCCGGCACAGCCCTGTATATTTCAAGGTGGGAAAACTCCCGATAATTCGAACGCGTCGGTATCTAGAACGGGTAATTGGAACTAGGATCACCTGGTTTCCATCGCTCCTCGCAGAAGAAGTCAGTCTAGAGTGATTACAACGTGTTGCAAATCCAAAGCAAAGCGAATTGCCTCGACCCTGTCATGTAAATAAACGTGTTTTCGAGCATAAAGAGCGCCATTATTTCGACATTACAGCTCCCTGTTCACGTGAATGCATGTTGGTGCCTGTTTCTGGCGTGTAACTGACTGATTAATTAATTTCGTTGGCTGTTCGCGCTCCATTAACATAATTTACAAATCACCTGCCACAAATGTGTAGTAGCGCCTAATTCGTGATAACGAGGCTAGAGGTGGCTTCTTTGTATTCTGCCCGCGCAGTGCGGCGAGATGTCCATTCATTCTAGCGCCCAACCCGCTAATTCGAACAATTTTATGGTCCCCTTCGAGTACCAATTAACGAGCTTTTACTGTAGAACGAAACGAAAATAATGGAAACAAATAGAATGCACGGCTATGCGAGCATTAAAATTTTATTGCGACCACCGTAAATACGACAGAGGATTGAATATGCGGGCGTGCCTGCTAAACTAAAACTGGGCTCAGGTTATAGCGTGCCCGTTATCTTTCGTGACTGAGCATAGCATGTGCGCTCTCCAGCGCGCCAGTGTGCCAGCCTGCCGGCGTCTTGCTGCCATGTTTGAAATAACGCACCGCGTTGGTTTTATTCTGTACAGGTCTTTCTTAAGTCAGTGTTAGCACTTTTAGCATTGCCCTTGTGGCAACAATGTACAACACTGTTTGCCAGCACACAAATTTTTCTTCCAAATTCCCATTGCTCCGTACGAGTAAACACCTGTTCTGCTCACGTGCCATCGCGTTCACATGACACGTGGCACGCATTGTTATGTCACTTTTGTTCGACCGGTGTCAATTTGCGGGATCGTGCGGTGGTAATTCATTCGGCTTTTCAACTGGAGACCCGAGTTCAAATGTTATCCAAATCAAATGTTCTTTTGTTTACTTTTTTTAGCCCGGGACATTTTGTACAGGACAACAACCACACCAACAACAACGGTAGTTTTCCGCAGAATAGGGTGCTTAAAGCTTTCGCCTTCAAATTATTCTCTTGTTGTGCTCGCATTGTACCTGAGACGAAAGTCAGAAGTCTTACCGCTTCGTCTACTTACCCCAACCCCTTGCAAACCGTCAGGGGACAGTAACTTGTGGGTATGTGCCAAAACAAATATTAACACGTGCAAAAAAAAAACAGATGACACCTTTCCGACAGTTACCAAAGGATGCGGAGCGCACCTTCCCTGAATCGTGTGCATGTGGTGTTCTTCGTCCCCACATTTCGTTACTTGGAAGTTCCGTCTGAAAACATGGTGCTTTGTATTTTGAAGAATGCAATAAGGGTCCAAATTTTGTTTTAATTGGAGTCTTTCGGAAATTCCATTTTATTGTTGTAACGCTTGTAAGTATTTAGCAGCCTTATTTTATTTTCAAACAAACGCCCATTTCGCGCTGGCAATGCAAGCCAAAGGATGGGGAACGAGTGTCAGAGTGAGGCTGTCGAACGCACACACTTTTACATTTCGGGCAAGTCGCCACCTTCGTATATCTGCAGGAATAAGAATTGCAACCACTTTTAATTGCCAGTAAAGTAGGTAGGTTTTTCCTGAACGGTGATGTGACGGTGAGTAGTACTTTTCTTTGATGTCTGTAATGATTCTTCGACAAGGATCCCACAAAATGTTCAAACGAAAGTTTTGAAAGACAGTAAGAAAGTTTTTGCCTCCAGCGCCTTTTCAGTTTTTTTAATTGCTTTGTTTGAGGTTACGGCGCAATCATTCCCCCGTCGCTACTTTTTGTTAATGCAAGGGTTCGGGGAGGAATCAGGTTAAAGTAGGTGGTTTAGAGATTCCGTACAAAGAAAAATGCAAAATCTTTCTCCCGAAAACGAAGGCCCTCCTTATATTACACCCAGTGGGAAAGATCGGTAATTTGTGCCGCTTCCAAGCAAAGTGTCTGCATAAAATGATTTGTGACAGTTCCTTTCCCCCAGACTCCAGGAGCCCGTGTTGTTTCTAAGACAATATTGAGGGAAACTCCGCATTAACCCCGAAAAAGGATGCCGTTTCAAACTGCGACTTAAGGTATTTCTGAAGCCCCAAGCTAAAGCAGTGTTCCTTGCTTACCTAGCACTACCGTCAGAAAACCACACTTGAACGAAGTTTAGAGTAACTGCATTCGAGACACAGTTAGGCCAATTTAGTGCGGAAAGTTGGGAAATTTGGTACTGGGATAACTGTGGCATGTTTTCTAGCCCAAAAAGGACGGGAACTTAGAGAAGAATACGGCCTCCGTTGCAGGGAACCTCGGAAAGCAGTGCAGGCTACAAGCGTTGCGGTCAGCGCTACAGGCCAGTCACGCACAACGCGGCTTGTGCTGGTCCCTTATGTGCACCAGTTGTCGCACCGCCTCAAGAACGCCGGTGGAAAGTGTGGTGCCAACGTCGTTTTCTCTGCACATGGCCGGTTATCACGTATGTGTAACATCGTGAACAAGAACAGGAAAGAAATAGGTTGCAGGAATAAGCACGTTGATCGGTTAGTAGACTAAGGTTGGCGTGGTGTACAAGATACCATTGCCTTGAGGCAAATGCTCCATCGGACAAACATGGCGGTGCGTCAAACGACCGACTGCGTGAACACCGAGCAGCAGTGCAATCAGTTGCGGTAGCTGGACATTTGGCGGATCATTGCCGCCGCTGCAAATGTGTTCCTAAGTTTGATAACACTATAGTCCTGAGCAGCTTTCGTACGCAAACTGACACATAAATATTCGAGGCATACAAAATCAACAACTAGGCGAAGAGATGTATAAGCACCCGTCACTGGCATTATCAAAGAAAGAGCTGAGTTATCCAAACAAAAAATGAGCATAGTGATGTAATGCACGCAGCAGCATGGTTTTTGAGGGCTTGGCGTTTTCATGGTTCAATGTTTTGTACTTTCAGTTGATAGTCTAGCGTTTGTCCCGTCCGTATTCTACTCTAAGTTCCCGCCTTTTTTGCGCTACAAAACATGCCCTAGTTAGGCCAATCTACCGCCAACATTCGTACAGCTACTGTTCTGCTTGTAATTAAAAACAAAGGCCGGAGATGGAAAGCAACAGAGGCCCTATTCATACCGCTGTTACGGGCCGCGGTAAGTAGCGTTGTGCCTAACGGATTAAATCACTAGATGCGAGAGAAAGCCCACGGCCAGAAGACGGAGCAGGCCTGCGATAAGGCAGGGCGTCGTCAACAGCGTGGCTTACCATCATCGTATCGTTCATATATAACTTTGCTCCAAATGAATTACGGTGTACCTTATCCGTCGCTCCCATCGGAATCTGGTTCATCCCCCAAGAGGCAGCGGCTCGATTAAAAGCAAACCTTCGGCCCTCGAAGCGGTCTTCAGGACGCACGCCTCGTATATGCTCCGCATAGCTTAAAGCGGATTCACCGAGCGATGCCATCTTTTGGAAGCGTGACTCCCGAGTTCGCGCTCCTCGGCGATGACCTGCCCTTAACGCCGAAACCAGCGATGGCCCGCTAGAAAAAGCTGCGCTGCGGATTAATTATTAGTGGGAGTTGAGCAAACACGGGGGCGTCTGTGCGAGCATGGTGAGATATATCTGCGGCGAGCGCTTTGAACGAGCAAGGGGCGCGCTTCAATCTATTATTTGACTTCTGTATTGTCTCTGACGGTACTATACTGGGATAAGGCTTTAATTAAAGGCCTTCGTTCTCGCATCCCCACCGTTCTGTTTAATTGAAGATCATATCGAGCACTTTGCGCGTCCGTTTATACAGGACCCGTGTTTGTGATTTACGTAGCGCAGGCAGACCCAAACAGCGCACGAAAAAACAAGTACGTCATTCAGAAGATTCAATCGGCACTAATGTCACCGTTTCTTTACATGAGTATAGTGTTTTTGTGCAAAACAGATGCGGAATTACGGCGAAAAAAACGCCGCATGCATGCACTAGATGTTCAAGGCCCAGAGATCACTGCTGACTTGTTTCTTGAGCAGCGACATTCGTTTTAAATGCGCTCTTTTTTGGATTCGGCGACATTTGCAACGGAAGAAGCAGTTTTCTCTCCGTATTTGCATTGTCGGCGAGCCCACCGTGTCTGCAGTCCGCTCTTCGCCGCGGCCCGTACGAACAGCTTGTGGCCGAGATTCGTCAAGAGTATGACTTCGTAGTAAGGCATGGGCACAATATTATTTTTCAATGGCTCCCAAGCCACTCCGGCATTTGTAGGAATTAATGTGCAGACAAACGGCTCATCATGCCATGGAAGTGCCCAATTGGCCGACATCCCCTTATCGCGACATGATGCTGTAAAGTCACGGCGCTCCATCGCCCGCAAAATCACGCTTACTCTTTCGAATACCCCGGAGTTTTCAAACTCCCGCCTATACTTGCTCGACCCCGACCTGCAGCGCTACTTACCCACTGACATGTCACGCTCGGATGCCACCCTACTGTGCCGCCTGGTGATAGGAGTTGCTTTCACCAAAGCTTACTCCTTCACTATCCTCATGGCTGACAGCCCTGCTTGTGATGTGTGTGCCACGGACGAGACAATAGAACACCTCTTGTGTCCCTGTGCCCGGTTTGCAACGCAGAGACTGCACCTGTCAACCGCACTCCGAAGCTCGCCAACCAGCCATTAACTGCGCAGACTGTTTTGTGTCACAGGCGTTGCCCATCACATTCCCAAAAGGCCGAAAAAAGCATTACTTCGTTTTTTAAAGGACACAGGCTTGTCTGAACGATTGTAGAGACACTGTGTATCATTATTCATTTGCCATTTGGTTAGTTTACCTATTCAGTTTAGCCTTTATTATCGCCAAGTGTTTAGTTTTTGTAGTTACCCTTTAATGTTTCCTTTATCGCTCCTCAAGCTCAATTCTCTGTCTCTTCAATACCCTGTCTTTCTTTTTAAATCCCTCCTTCCCCACTTCCCATGCGTAGGGTAGCCAACCAGGCGGTAACCTGGTTAACCTCCCTGCCTTTCATGCACTGTATTATCCTTCCTTCCTCCCCACCGGCCCCTTTCCACACTGCAGTTGTCAAGGCGCCCTATTGCGGCAGCATGAGGGTGCTCATTTATCGATGCCGCTTTCGTCAGTTCCGGTTTGCGGGAATGACGTCGTTTTGGCAGACGCCTGATAAGCGTGGTTGCGGACCACTGCAACTGCGGACGCCTAGTGCCCAAAAAATACTTCCACCAGCCTAGTAACGCTAACGCGTGAAATAAAATGAGCGCTGGTCTTTAGCTACCCAAAGAGACTAGTTTAATGGGGAAAAGTTGGTGTCAAAACAGGACAAATATCATGGCTGAACTAAAATCGGTCTCAATACTTTTCAGCCACGCCTCGTATTTACCGAAGAAAAAAAACTACGAACTGCACTCAATTCCTAATGAGATTGGCCGGTTGGTTAAGAGGTGGCTGTTTGCCAGGGGTTTAGTTTATTTGACAGTCTCGTCGAAACTCAACCAGTTTGTGTGGAGAAGTAGTTCCCTCAGGACATGCTCTTATTAAAAGTGAAGACCCAGGGATCCATGCTGCATTCCATGCATTACGGACAGCGTCCGGGAAGAGTTGAAAGGAGTTGCCCCGGTATTTGTACGTTGTTTTGAAATGAGAGCCCGCGTCAAAAAATTAATCTCTGTTGCTTATTTGCCTCCAAGACTTCGAGTCCAACGTCCTAGGAACTGTAGCACTAGAAAACGTAAGTTCTATGCATTTTCGAACGACCGAAAATCAGTCTCAAAAGAAAGTCAGAATGTAGCTTGAAACTTCAACTTTCGAGGAAAAGGTTTCTGATCCAAGCGCTACTTTCGTTGAAACTCAGACGAAGGCAATAACTAAGCTTGGCTTAGGCGCACAATAGGGTAGAATTACCGTAAAGTTCCGAGAGAACCGCCCTCACCCGAAACATCGCCCACCCCCACTCATCATCATCAACACCAGCCTATCTACGCCAACTGCAGGGCAAAGGCCTCTCCCATTATTCCGGTTCTGGGCTAACTGCGACAAATTTATCCCCGCAAACTTCTTTATCTCATCTGCCCATCTAACTTTCTGCCGCCCCTGCCCCGCTTGCCTTCTCTAGGGATCCACTCTGTTACCCTCAATGACCAACGGTTATCCTGCCTTCACATTACATGCCCTTCCCACGTTCCCCCCCCCATCCCCCCCCCCTCCCACCACTCACGAGTGCAATATTCAATTTGCTAAACGACCCCAAAGATCACCCACCTCCTAAAATTCATGGCTTTAGCCCCGATGAGTGAACAAAAAAAAAACACGAATGGTCTATTCAGGTGTCGACGTGGTCACTACTTCGTCATTTCCGCACTTCACCCGGAAGTTCTCCAATCTCGCATTTTTTCTTGAAATCTCCGCAGTTTTGGTTGGCGGTGCCGCCACTTTTTTGTAGGTTTTTCGCACCGGACCCGAAAGACCGCCCATCCCGTATTTTTTACTTGATATCTCTGAACTGTGGGTGGGCGTTCTTTCGGAAAAGGAAATATCACAGCTCAATGTACCAGATAGTACCTTTATGTAGATGTTCGAACACATATAGCATGCTTTATTCTGAGCACTGATTAAAAGGTCAAGGTTCTTATGATAATTTCATTTTACTTGGCACGCTAACACAAGCGTACAACAGTCACTATTCAAGCAGTTCGAGAATATTTTTATTGAAATACAAATTTTCTTGCCTGCTGTTTTCTTTCATGCCTTAATTGGAGCAAGTTTTATTGTAAGCATGCACTTTTAAACTAATCAGAGCAACCTGTACATTCACGGCACGGTAAGCATTTGTTCCTTCTCTGTTTCCAAGATTTTTTTAGTGTGAACATAATTTGTCTTCGCGTATTTTGCGCCTTCACTCAGAATAATTATCATCAACCTGCTCCATCCTGTTTCACTGAATAGAAGCGACATTACGCTGCAGCATTTCGAACCTACTCCTCTTTTTTGTGGTTTTTTACTTTTTTCTCTCCCTTTTACATGTCGCGACCATTCCAACATTATGAAGACTGTGCAACCCTTCATCTATATTTTTGGTGGCGTCAAGGTTTTTTATTGTGTGATTTATTTATTTCACGAAAACCCTGAAGACCCTCTAGGGAAGGTATTACGTAGGATGGAGGCTACATCGGCGAGACAAAGTACAGGCAAAGCATAAACGTAACTATGGCACCTCTGTTCTCCGTATCCACCTGTTTCCTATTTTTTATTTCTTATCAGCTGAGTAAGAGACAATTTTCTTTGCTTTATGCTGCGGGCACATGGTATGGAAATACTGACTTAACACCATTCATTCGGCAAGGAATAAAACTGAGCAGGGAAGGTGGCGGAAGCGGATCTGGCCTGCTTTGACTCCAGACGATTTAGGCCTCACCCAAAGCACCTCCCGCGCTTATTGACTCATCAGACGTGGGAGAAAACCGCGCGCACGCGAGAGGTTCGGCAACCCAACGGCGTGTAACAAAATCTAAACGGCCCCAGGAAGCGTTCCCCCACTCGCGCCGTGCGGCATGCATATATGCGGTACATGCTATAGTACGCGCCTATGCGGCCGTCGAATCGTAGACGGACGTCACGGGTATAATACGGCGACGCTCGCGACGAGTAAAGCACACGGCCGGGGCCGAACGGGCGCGTACGGATCGCCGAGGTCCACGCTGGGGTCGTGACGGCCCATTCTGAGCGGTCCGGCTAATTCGGCGCCCGTGCGTGGCGACTGCCCCGATCGTTCGACTCACGGCTCACCCTCTAGATGCAAGCGAGCTTGAGCGCTGTCTACCCCACTCCTTCGTTTTCTCATTAAAACCATTAGCTGCTCAGTACCTCTTGTTCCGTTCCTAAACCTTACAAAGTACGGATAGAAGATTCTCGCGACGTTTCTCCCATTGATGAAGTCAACCTCAGGCCTGTGTTTGTCTAGGAGGTGATCGGCTGAACCCCGTGGCTCCCCTCCTGGCTATATGGTCGAAGGTTCGAAGTGCGACTGCACAGGCGGATCTGGCGCTGATCGCGGATGTTGGCCCACGCCTGTACCGCCACAGCACGCTTATTGACCACGACGCTGTTCAGAGGGGCGTGCGGGGAGCGTGGGAGGTCCAGCGCCACCTACGCTCTTGCGGGGAAGTGCTGAAGGAAATTGAAGTCTTGAGGAAGAACTCGGACCCGAACGGTACGGAGCGGAGGTTTCACCCCATCGGAATGAACGGACTTGATAACGGGTGATAACTCAATTGTCTGCCTCACTGCAGGGTGCCTAAATTCCTGCTGAATACTTGAACTGTAGAAGGCGAGACACCTAAAAGGAATCAGTAGCAGTGTTTTCGTCTGCTTTCGTAGCATTAAACCCTAACCTACATGTGGCCTGTAGCTCACAGAGCTACATGTCATGGCCAACTGGTTAATTCGAAGCCATTTTGTTGAGCTTCTTTTGTACAACGCCTTATTAAGAGCGAAGCTCTTTGGCAAATTGTAATTTTTCGTGTCCGCAGTTAAAAGTTCCAAGAAATTCCGGAGCGCACGCACGTGAACGCGGGCCTCGCGGCCACCGCCCGGCAGTTAACAAAACCCAGAAAATGCCGAGCGCTCGTGTGTGCGTGCCTCGAAGGGACTGCCCAGCGTCCCGGGCGCACGTTTTTCAAGCCAAGCATACCCACTTAGGGAGATTGCCAAGATTAGCCAAAAAAAAAAAACTCCGGCGTTCGCCGTAATAGTGGCAACACTTGCTCGGAACGAGAAAAACACATCATAGCATACGCTCCTCCACGGTGATGTCCAACGATTATCACTTTCAAAAAATGAAAGGAGCTCACACTTATAGCAACAATGACGGAGTAAAGGTCATTGCGGCAGCGAAGAAAAAGCAAATGAGCTGAAGTCGTGGACTTAAACCGTCATTGTGGTCGATATGGTTGCGTACAGCTTCACTACCTTCAAGTCTTACGCGTTAGTGTGAGCTTCCTTGATTTTTTGTGCTTCTTTGTGCCGCAAGCTTCACGTCATCGGTGCTTCCAGAAAAAATACGCGTCATACCTCATTTTGAGCAGGCCTTTCGAGTGAAAGATTTAACAGAAGCCTTACAAAAGAGCCCCCAATTCCATGACGGCCTACCTGGCTTGGCTTAGCAGCTTCCCAGTTCAGCACATCTTTAAACGAAGCATTCCTAGTTTCGCTATATTCTAAAACATTTTAGAAAATATACCTTAGCTACTTATACGGCTGCGCGAAGCAGACAGAGTAAGTATCTTGTAACTGTTCTCTGCAAACCACTTCCTATTCCTCTCACGATGTTCACGATGTTCAACCACTAGCCCCCGAATATTCACATTCTTAGCACTCTTATGATTTACGGATAGAGTATAGGGTAGTTCTTGTAAAGTTAGCTGTGAAATTACGCCTCGCAACGTTTGTGGCGAATTTATTATTCCAGTAACGGACAACCCCAAGGACCGATGAAACTTAAAACAAATCCGAGCCGTTTTTCAACTTCCATGATGTTACACTACCAAATAATAAATCTCTTTCTGTGGTTGATCAGAAGTGAAGTTTCTAAAGAAAGCTTTCAGAAACTTATCTTGGCTAAACGACCGAAAAACATTACAAAATATCTTTCCTCATCAGTGAAAACCTACGTTCAACAACCCACGACACTGCGAACGGAAGCACTCATATTTGTAATATTTGACACATTCCAATTTCAATGAAGCTATACACATGTTCTACTTGTTTTTGTTTTTTCACACGGACTTTCTAGATTGCTAAAACGCGCCCTTTTCAGTGCAAACATTTTGGTACGTTACATTTTTTTCTCATCGCGTACACGCTATCTGGGTTGCGAAAGTTGAGTCAAGATTTTTTGTAGCTGCAAAGACGACTCCACAGTCATCAGTTCTGTAATGAAATATTTGTAGTGCCATAAGAAATGCTAGTTTTTATTAACTGCTGCTACACAAACCAGCTGCTTAAGTAGACGAGTTACTTCCGTGAAGCATTCTAATAGGTTATAACGTAATATGGTTTTCTAAATAATTTGCCCATCGTTACACACAGTCCGTGTCCACGTTACGAAGGGGCGATCGCCTGTTCAACGCTGATCGCAAACGTTAGGCGAGGTAAACTTGGTATTTGTAATTGGAAACATCAACTGCATTTAAATGACGCACATGTTTGCCTACTTCATTGCCTACAAACAATATGTGAAGCTGAGACCCAAAAGCTGTTTTCGGCTTTCTTTTCAATGATGTGCAGATAAGCTTGATGTCGAATTTGAAGTCGGGGATGAAGTGAGGTTAAGATTTCAACTAAGGTCGCTTGCTCACAATGACCTCTAGGGCACGCTTTAGGTTAACGAGGTTTATAAATGGATAAGGTTGTAATGTGAGAGCATTATATGCCACATAAGTCTAAACATCCGGCGCTGTTTACTGTCCACGGAGTATGATACCATACACCCGCGTGCCGCCATCTGACAAAAAACCGCGGCAAGGATGGTAATCGAACACAGGTACGCGCGGAGACAGGCAAGGAACTTCAGCATTACTTCTCACCTACTCCCCACGGAAACACAAATTTAACTGCGGAGCTGTTGTGGGTCAAGCCTTTTCGTCCGTCGGCTGAAGGTCGTGCGTCACGCCGGAGTAGGAACAGGTTCGCAGACCCACCTGATAAAACGCGCACTGGTCTCGCAGTGAGTACTCAAGCTGAGTACTCAATAAATGGAGAGAGAAAAATTGAAGCTAAAACGATCGTTAGAGATGCAACAGGGCTGAGAAATTGGACATCCGAAAGGAAAATTTCTTCGATAATTCCCAGGCCAGTGCTTTGCTTTTTGAAGCTAGAGCAGGTTGCTTGCGAACTAAGAGCTTTGTGGGGAAGTATTCACAAAATGATGGGGTATGCGTGGTCTGCGGAAAAGAAACAGAAACTATGCGGCACATAGTGCTAGAATGCGAGGGTTTCCATCCAAAGCTACATGAGGGAAATATTCGGCTTCCAGAAGCACTAGGATTTAAGGGTAGCACAGATGGAGTAAACTTGAAGGCTGTCGAGGCGACGAAGAGAAGATTAGAATGCTGGTGGACGAAAGGCGGAGAGGGGAAAATTACCTAGGACAGTTACCACCTCTAACAGGGAAAAAAATTGGCCGCGTATCTGCTCCTTTCGTTGCAAATGTCGTCAAAAGACGATAGCCTTTGTTGGCGATAGCCTTTGTTGTTGCCAAGGAAATGCCCCCCTCTGCTTTCCCGCTCACCTCTCATGCGGTTCCTGTTCCGTCGCGCTCATCCCAAGGTAAACACACTAAAGGTTTGCTCAAGGCGATTTGAATTTACCGCGTTCCACTGCTACAGGCCTGGTTCCTCGATGCCAGCGCTGTAGTACGGCGGAGACGCGCGTGAATCGAGGCGGCCGACTTGAAGGTTTATAGAACCGCGCGGCCGTGCTTCACGTGCGTTCCAAGCAGAACGTGGAACCTAGCTAGTGGAACCTTTCGCGTCTGTCGCCGCGTGATTTTTCATATGCCGCCAGTAGGTGGCGCAGGCAACAGCAGGCGGCGGTTGGTTTTCTGCAGTAGATGTAAAATGTCATTTGCTATCGAAAAACCAAGCATCCGTGAATTTTTTAATAAAGGAACACTGTAAATATCCCTTGTGTATCAATTTTCGGTCTTATATTTTCGTAATGTCTTGTTCATCTTCAACAAAGTTGACAAGTATGAACATATAAACCGGGCTTAGACGCTCACATTTTGCTGTGAGTATATAAGACTATTGCGCAGGATGGTTGGGTGGCTGAATCGAGTCAAAGACAGACAGACGGACGGACGGACAGACAGACAGACCAAAATTTCTGGGTTTAAGTAGCCCAAGAAAGGCTATCGTCTTTAAAAAGTATTTTGTGCGTAATAAGTTTTTTGTGCCTGCCCTAAGAGCAGCGCTAGTATTAAACATGGTATTAGTATGAAACATAGGTATATTAGTTTTTTTTTGTAAAATGACACGTCATCACCCCGCTACAAGGTGGATACCAATAGCAATCGTCATCATCATCATCAGCCAGGTTCCCCTCCTTCCCGATACGGGAGGGAGACCCCATCGCTGACGTTTATCTGACGATTCCTTTGTGCGGACAGAGGTATTTACGCGGCAACGGCGCTGTCTTTCTCGGGCGCCCGCCGATGACGTTCAAGTCGACACAAGCGAACAACTGCTTCGCTACTTCAGCACATTTCACCCTGGGTGTAACTGAGTTTAGTTTTTAGTTGCCTTAAATGTGAACGAAATGAAGCCAAGATGCGCGCCTCAAGACTGCGTTTTGCGTGCCACAGACAAAAAACTCTTTGGGATAATTACGTGTGCTTGTGTGCTTTTAATGCGAGATCACTACGGCGTCCCCTGGCAACAGTTATCGAAACGTTTAGTCTTAACTCACGTGTGTCTCATGCTTGTTCAATGGAGGCACCGTAATACCGCTTCGCATCTTCTCAGTATGGACTTCGCAAGGGTCTGCGGTCTGGTAACCAATCAGTACGAAAAACAGAAAGTGATGGGAAAAACGGCATTATGTTGCAGCGAAGAAGGTTTTCATAAACATCGTAAGAGGAAGCCATAGTACTTTCACAATCAAAGCACGTAAGCAGATTTAATCTCCCCGGAGAATTTTCTTCCTCTACTTCATAGACACTAGCCATACGTAGTCAAAAAATATAAATAGGCCAAACTAAAAAAGAGACTGGCCAGGAGCTGCGCATGAGCTAGAGTTTAGCTATAGTTTTCGGACAACTACAAAAAGAACAAGCCATCTTTAGTCGTCTAACTTATGAGGCGCAGCGCTAAATTTTTTGTATTCCTTCTTAATAGTGTAGTTCGTTTCATTGCCATACACTGCGGGATGTTCTGCTGCGCACACACTGCCGACATAACTTCCTGTCTGCTGAGGGCCGTTGCTTTATTAGGACTGAATTACAGAGCGAATCTGGAGGATATGCACCAGAACCTCTTTTTTTATCAATGCGGTCACAAAAATTATACTACATATTGAATCATAACTGTTTGCTCTACTAAACACTAGCGTCATTTTTTTCCTATCAAGAAAGACCAAACGAGCTGGCACCTATCCTGTACATACATCTCATTCACTCTCCACTGTATTAAGTGTCTCCACTTAAGTCTCCACTCTCCACTCTCCACAAGTATTAATAAACTGCGATAACGAAGAGTCTCGCATTTGCTAATTTGTGTGAATGTGTACTTTTTGTCCAAAAGCTTTACTTTAATTACGGAACGAGAGTTTGGAGAAGGCTAACTATAATTTATGCGTATGAATTCTAAGCTCCTTCGTCCACTGGGTTTCGACCTGGCTACTGCGGACGGTCTTGAGCTTCGGTCGTCAATGATACCACTTAGTGGCCTTTCACACAGACACCGGACGTTGTTTTTAATGTGCATTTCAAATAGTACGTTAATGTCGGGCACGGCGCCATTTTGGATATCCTTAAAATCTTGTTGACTTGGACGAGGACCTCTTTCATCCAAACCTCCTCAATAAACGATCTTATCAGCAAGTATTGACGGTGCGAGCTACGGTCACGTAACACCAGGTCACCTAGTGCCTCAGCCTGACGGATATTACTCTAAAATTCAATGTCGCCGCTTGCCTGTCACGTTGGCTCCACGCAATTTCGCGTGACGTAGACGACGTCAGGGTATGTATTTTTTTTTTCTCAGAGCTGCCTCGCTAAGCCGTGTGCCTTTACGAAGCCTTCACTGACGCGGCTTATGCTAGACCTGCACCATCAGGAAACATGCAGTCATTATTGTGGTCAATTGCCAGCACTTGGAGTAGGTCGCCGGATGGACACGTCACCGATCTCATTACAGCTCCCTGGCTAATCTGCACCTACCAGTCGCGTGCTAGAATTGACAATTTCTGCATATCGATCAGCTACTGCTTGGCTGTAATACCTCAATGGTATTGCAATAAAACTTCTATGTTTGCACTTATGACAGTTATGTCTAACGAGACTTGCTTAAGCCATGGCTCACAAGCCCACCCGCCCTAACAGAGCTTTGTACCACCAGTGTCATCAGAAACCTTGGACGCCTTGGGATGCAAACCTTGTTTTGTAGCAAGAAAATCTGGGGCTTCACCGTCGCCGACGTACGGCCACCGCTGTGCGCCCGTAACGCAGTAAATACACAGACAGACCACGCCCGTGCCCAATTTATTTGCTTATCGTACTGCGCTTCGTAGACATTATTTAGCGTTGGCGCGTTATCCGGTGGGTTGGTGGGAATCGCTGCAACCTGGTAGTAATGCTGACGCCCAGTCTAAAATCACAACAGGAATACCGCAAAAACCTTACAAGAATTCCTGTCCTACGACAAACAACTTGGTCGTGACAGCAGAAGTCCTGTTGTTACGACAAAGCCATCTGTTGTTACGACACGCGTTCCTGTCGTAACGACAAAGTCAATTTTCTCAACGACAAACATTCCTGTAGTCACAAGAGAACTGCCATTTACGCTACTCTTCACAATGGGCCATAACATTTAAACCATGTGCAACTACTGATGGAAAATCAGGATCACGACAAGACAGGAATTCGGCACGATGGAACATCAAATTGAGGGCAGGAATACGACACACTACACAGCATCAGAATCACGACACGACAAGAATGCAAGACGACAGTACGGCACGCGAAAATACGACAAACTACAGAAATTTTTCTTGTCTTTTTCGACTGGGCGACGACCACCGAAAACAGCGCCTGTCCTCAGAGGGGAAGTATGAAAACATGATGCACCCCCACAGCAAAGCATTTACCTTAGGTCTCTCATATTTTCAGCTATATGCAAGGTGCTTCCAGTTATTTGCGAGGAGCTTTCCGCAAGAGGACCGTCGGGAGTTAGATTCAGCCAACGTTTGGCAAGCATGAGTACGTGTCTCCCTAGTCACGCTATAATTATCGCAATAATTTTCATTACCAGCCAGAATCTGTCAGCTGTTTCATCTACTGGTATTAAAGCGCTTATTTAGGTTAGTAAGACCGAGCCAGATAAGAAATAAAGATTACCCCCTTTGAACAAGTACAAATTCTAGCTTAAGGTTCGATTTCGCCGACTCCCAAATAAATAAGAGTGCTTACAGCTATACTTCTCACGTAGTATTCTCGCCGAACGCACTGTAGGAGAAAAAGTGTTTTCCTACGAATAAATTACGCTTCCGTTTTACACGTTTCAGAAACCTTATAAAGAAAGGAAGCGATATGAATAGACTGCAAGAACAAGAAGTGTTTACAAAAGGCCAATTTCCCAACGCAGATGCTTTTAAGTTGGTTTAAGGCGAAGTTAATTCTAACTACGACTTCCTTTCAGTTTCCCTCCAGTTGTTTCATTCAAACTACACTACGAGCGGTCATTCAGTTGTTTCCGTTGAGATCCAAAGGGTGCACTACGCTGCTCTCCTGGACACACCGTATGCAAACCATCCAGGATGCAAAGCACGCGCGTGGCCAGACCTGCCAAGGCTCGATGGTGTCACCGGTCACGATCCCGCTCGTTGGCTGCGGCACGTCGTGAGGACGTCATAGAGGGGAGATGATGGGGGCGGGGGAATTAATGACCCGATGCAGGTACTGCCATTCATTCATCCATGTGGGTCGCGGCTCCATTCATGGGAGCCAGGAGGCACGCTGCCAGGACTCTTTTCACAGGCGCCGATCAGTGCGTTCATTGTGTTCTGTTCTACGCGCCATCGCACGATCGGAGTTTCATTGATGGCGCAGCGGACACGGTTGCTGCATAAGCAGGCCGATCAAGAAAATCCGCTCGCGTTTGTTCGTGGTATGCTAGGCGTGAGAGGAAAACGCCCCGAGGAGTCATGGGAAGTTTGCTCTCGGTGGAATGCAAAACGTTTGGAGAGTTAGTTTGCATCCGAACAAACTCTCCAAACAGACGGTTAACAATCGTCTATAAGTCAATGTACAGACTATGTTTATGTACAGACTATGTCTATAAGTCTATGTACAGACGGTTAACAATCGTCTATAAGTCTATAACAAGGTTTTCGTACTTACAGCTCTTGTTCCGCCCCACCAGAGCTGGATTTGAAGCAAAATACTGCGGCATTCTAAACTCTAAGCCCACCCTTTCAGTATCCAGCACGCTTGTAAAGTGCGCTTCCGCAGTTTTCAGGTGTACCTAGTTGAAGTTGAAGTCGCTGTTATAGGCAAGAGTTTAACCGACTGTACGTATTAACGGTGTAAAACAGGCAAGAACGAACAAGAAAGGGAACCGAAAAAGTTCATTCGTGTCTTTTAGGGTAGTCCTTGGCCTGATTTGGGTTTTTCATACGTTCTTTTGGATTTAGTGGAAGAAAAGGGAGGGGGAGATCAGGATTTAATTTATTCAAAGTGGTTCTGCCGGCGCATTTAAACGATTTGCTATTTCGGATGACTAAAATGAGTGTGTTTGAATGTAGTAAATAGAATGAGGGAAGAGAATACAGTAAGAAATAATATGGACAGAAGAAATAAACAAACTTACAAACAAATGCGCACACAGATGTAATTAAAACAAGAGCGCTCTTATACTCAGGCGCACAAAAAGGCTTCCAAAAGATTCGCTAAAAGTTCACAAAGACAATACACAACACTTCACTCAAGGTGTTTGCTTAAAGAGGGATGGTACATTCAAGGTTTACGGCAGAAAAATTCCTTTGGCGTCCTGTGTTGAGTTGATGCCAAAATGTATTTCTCAGGGACCTGAATACTTTTATCCCGTCAGCTGCACGGTCGCGAGAAATTATCGCCGTAACCCATGGGATGTCACTTTTTCTTGCGTGGGCTAGGTAAACCGCTTGAAAAAGTTAATTTATACCAGCAGACACGTGTCATGGGAAGGTATTGGCCGTGAAACAAGAAAAATCGACCTCCCCTCTCCTCCGTCAAAACGACCACGATGGGAATACGCGAAGCTTTCCAAAATCGAAGTCCAACACCAAATGAACCAACCTGCAGAAGCTATTGCTCAAGATATAAGGCCGGGTTCCGACTGCTGCCGCAACTGTCGTAATAACTTTAAATAATGACGTCATTTCACGTCTCCGCCAACCGAACTGCGTGACAAACCGTTTTTTTTTTTTTACGTTCATAGATCACGATATGGCTTTTGCGTCGGTAGTCTGAACATAGCCTATAACGAAGACTTGTGCGCTCTTTATGAGAACCCTTGTTTCTTATCGCGACTGTTGTGACTGCACCGCGATTGTGCCGTCTAGTGCTTTACAGATACGGACATTCCCTATCGTTCAACCATCGTCATCAATAGATGCAGGGGCGTATTTTCTGCCTAATTTCGCACGTCCATGCACCCCTCTCCAAATCCGCATTGCTTCCTACCGTGCCGTAATGGCGCGATAAGATAGATATCAGCATTACAACGCGAGAAACCCAGGTTCGATTACGACCACGGGAAGCGTATTAATTTTTTTATCACTTCACCCACGATCACCACTGTCGTCAGAGAAAGTTGGACTTCCTGCAGTGTGTTTTGGGTGGACTACAGACAAGCATTAGTGAGCGGCTGAAAGCTTCGCTTTAAAATTTTATTCTTTTAGATGCGAAGCATCTCATCCGCCGTCCGCACTCTACTGCGCATGCGCGTCTCTTCAGCCCCGTCAGCGTTTCGGCTGACGTCAGCGCAGTCCCCTATAAAAAGAAATAGTTTAGGCGGCGCCCGGTTTCGATCCCACGACTCTCTGGCCGCAACGGGAGGTACGTGGCGCTCTTCACACTGCGCTACAAACCGAGACGGGAGCGCGTGCTACGAACGCGCCTTATGTCCTTCACTCATTCAAACTACGTCAAGAAGCTACTGATACAACGAAGGCACGCGAAGCTGAACGTCAACGAAAACGACGAACTGAAAACTAATCGGAACTTCAGTCGACCCCATGGCTGCTTCGCATACTGTTCAGGGTTCCCCTACGGGAAGATAGTGTATTTTTTTTCAGAATCCGGTGTATGTGGCCTTAGGTCAATCTCGCCTCCCGCCCCCCGCCCCCTTCAACATCGTATCCCAGGGAAACACATTCTGCCCCTCTTGGCACCCTATCTGCAATACGCGCCAGTTGCCAGTTAATCTTATTCATTATTCAAAAGGCAGTGTATGTACGGAATAGATATCACTCCTATTACAGACAGCACATGTGTTTCAGGTGGATTTCTTACTCGGCTCCATATAATTCCGCTGTCTCCAGTCGAGTTCGCGTACTAATTCCAATTGACCGCTTTGCATACCTTGTGACGAAAGTGCATTTTTGACAAAACTGAAGCCAATCAGAAAGTGCACTCACGAAGATGGCGACGACAAAGTAAAATTGAAATTAGGACCCCGCCTTTCCCCGGGCTCTGCCACGCGCTCTTTAACGTTGCAAACAATGAAAAAAAAAACCGGTCGAAGGGCTCGAATTAGTTTTTCTCAGCAAACTATAGGCATCGATGATCATGGAACGAAAGTCGAAGGAGCTGCGAAACGTGTGGTCTTTCAGTTGAAACGAAAATTTACTCACCCTTTAATGTTCCCTTAAAACTTCCTTCGTACTGTCCGTCCCTTCACTTACATTCTTGGGCACCTCTCCCCGTTCAACTCCTCATATGTGTACTCGTCAAACACTTTTCGAACTCTTTGTTGCACACCGTCTTGCACTCTCCGCCAGTGTACAGCGCGCAACACCCTTGTCTATAACACCGAGTTTAACTTGAACTGCTTATCTCTCAAAACTGCGTACTCAAACTAGTCACAAAAAACGTTGAGCTCAAAATATATGGTCAAGACTTCAGAATGACGCAATAGTTTTCTTCAAATGTTTTTTGGTAGAGGCAAGAGAAGGCTATAAGTACGAAGCCTGTGTTGTAGACAAGGGTGTTGCCCTCTGTACCTTCCTCACTATGAGCAAGTCCTCTCTTGTTACCCTCTTTGCCTTTGTCTGCCTTGCGCCCGTAAACCTGAAATCATCACCGTCATCATCTCTTGTTACGTCGCCGAACGGCCCGGCGCACCTCTTAACAGGTTCACAACAGCGAAGTAACAGCTACCGAACGTGTAATACAATGACGGTAGCAGCTTGCAGGACCGGTCGCTAGTAGTATGCGTGTTCCTACCTTTGTCCGTATACATGCAGAAATTTCTAGCACCAACAAATACTACCTAATATCTTACTATCTATAAATGCGAACTGTAGAGCTTTTGAGTTTTGATTAGGCTGGAACCACGTAATCATTGCCGCTAACCATGTGCGGGTTTGTTTGTTTGTTTATTGTTTTTTTTTACTGCCCGGCCGCGCCCGGCTCTGCTATCTGTGTCCCTAGCGAAGCGTGTGTTGCATTCTTTATTTTTATGCCGCACGGGCTATCTCATTCAGATAAGGAGGCTGTTTCGCCCTAACGCCACTAGCGTAGAATAATCTTCCTTGATCTACAATGTTCTCAATGTGAATTGACGGTTCGAGAACAACGCGCGCCGAAAGATAAAAAGCCTTCAGAGCAGACGCCGCGGTATTAGACTCGCCGACGCTCGCCAGCGCACGTCACTTTCTTGACTGCTGCTTCGCCGTCTGTGTATTATTTGAGTTGTTAGGGGAGCACAACTTCGCTCCAATAAACTATTTTCCTTGACGAGAACTGCGTCGTCTTTGGCTTCGTGACAATATATTCACCGCTCTTATCGCAAATGATCTTGTTGACTCAGGAAAGTTAAAGCAATCCTTCAGGGTGTTATTTTGGAATTGCCATGAAGCTCAAGCCACTTTAAAATGATGGCAATAATAGCAGGATTTGTTGTTCTTCGAAAATATCCGCTTCAGTGTGCCACTCGACGTGCACATTTCACAGCATGCTTGCCTGCCGGCATGCCTTAGTGCCACCGTTCCAAGGGCATTTAACGGTTTCCTAGTACAGTCGAACCTCGCTATAACGGAGTACTATCGGGGCAGTAAATTAGTTCCTTATATCCGATATTCATTGTAACCGTATATAGGTCAAAATCGGCTCTAATAAATCGGCAATCTGATTCGCCCGATCCTACATAAAAAAACGCATTTTTCTAGGCTTTGAACCCACTATAAATGAGTAATCCTTATCTGTCTTGTGGTATTTCAAACTAAACAGACCGGAACGTGAGAACGTGGAATTACGACATAACAAAGTTCTTTCGGCACAACAGGCCTGTGTTCTTATTTACTTGAAGGAGGATGTGGCCTTTGCCTGGTGGCTTTTCACAATCTGAGCGGAATGAAGTTTTTCGCAGTGTCCACGCAATAAAGGGCTTTTCTACTTGTGCAGTTTTTCAAGCTACTAAAAAATGGTTGTTTTGTCCAACTTTTTTATTTTCATTTTAATATGCTAGCTGACGAGTTCTAAACCACGCGGAAACCAAAAAAATTGCAGTGGCTTAGCTCGGCTATGCCAGGATATACGTAGCGTGAGCCAAGGTTCAGCACCCGTACCCCGATTGGATTGGATTTCAATCCAAAGCAATCCAATTTAATCCCATACAATTCAAATCAGATGCAATCCAATCCAATCCAATCCGATCCGACCCGATCCAAACCAATCCAATGCTTCTCGCGCTTGCGCAGAACGGCCCTTCACGGCACACGCGAAACCGCTCAACCTCGGGCCAGTATAGCTCACGCTACAATATTTCTTCGTTATAACCGATATCGCATGGTTCTCGAGATTTTGGTTTTATTATAAAAAAAGAATAGGTGTCATTGAAATGAAGCGCGGTCAAACAAACTTCGTATCTAATTCACTATATCCGATAATTCGCTATATCAGTGTTCGCTATAATGAGGTTTCGATTGTATTTGAAACGTACACCTAGGCTCCAAAGAAGTCGCGCAGGGAAAGAAACATTCTAAAAAACCTCGTAGGCTCCGTGAGTAGACTCAATAGTGAACGCCACTAGCCACCCACACTGGCGTAACAGCTCTTTTCGAAATATCTAGAAGGTTCGAATATGCTGCCAAAAGCGACCGTAAAATTTTGCTTTAATAATGTACAAGTGTTTTGGCTCCCTTCTTGCAAACTAAAATTGGAAGTTAGCATAACGGCGAGCCCAGACGTCTCTTGTTCAACAAAACCCAGTTTAGCTCTCGTAAACGGAATTGATTCAAACTAACGAAACCAGCGGTTTCCGGAATCGAGTACTGTGCCGTCTTATTTTCACCACGACGGTAAAACAAAACAATCGACATACACCAAAATTTTAACCTGGCGCTGCTTACATTTCAGACGCCCCAAAACAGTTCGTATACTCATTACTTCACCCGGGTAGCAGATTCATTCTTACCCGTCCACGTAATTTCATATATACAGCGACGGCACCCGCAAATAAGCGACCGAACGTCCGGGGCGAATTCCACCGAAAACAAAATAAAACCAAAACAGGCATACGTGAGACATCTGCGCTTTCCAGTGCCCACACAAGCACGCACACAACGCTTAATACAAAACAGCTCGCAGGCCCTTCGTTGAGAAGGAGTAAAGCAACGCCGCGCCAGCAGGCGAGATGACGGTCATCTTCCAATAGCTCGCCTCGACCACCACCCCCGTTCCCATCTTCAGGTTGGCACGGTGCGTGATTTCTGATGCTATGGTCCTCTAATATGGCGTCGGCCACCTGACTCGAACGCTCGGCCGTGACGAATGCCTTCGCTGCTCCTTCTTCCTTGATCGGCATCCGCTTCGGCGTCTCCGGGTCTCGGCCCGCGCAACCCTCCGCCTCCAGATCGGTTAGAGCGTGCGGTACGCCCCCCTCTAAAGCAAAGCCCTGTTGACTGGGCCTGAATGCCAAGCATACACGACTATCGAGAGGAGTCTTTCAAGCGCGTAGGCCTCTTGCGGGCTCGTTTCAAACGATTCACGCGCAGAGACAGAGATAACCGAGACATATCTGTCCATAGAGTTTCTTACAATATACAGTAGAATCTCGATAAACGGAAATCGCTTAAACGGCATTGCCGCTTAAACGGAACAGTTGCCTGGAATTTGGTTGGTTTTGTATTCAGATAACGTAAAAAAAACTCTCGGTAATCGGAACTAAAATTTCCACAACACCGTGTAAACGGAACCAGAAATGGAACTTCTTGTAAAATCCATTGGCATGAGAATCAGCTTTTTACGGTTCCGGCTGTTTCGTTCTTGTTTTTTTTTTTCTTCCTCCATGCTTTTTAGCCTTGTTGGCCTCGTAAGCCTCGTCTCGTAAGTGGTTAGCCGTGTTAGCGCAACGAATGCAACATCGCAGTTCTTGTTCCATTCGTTCGGTCTCGATTCTATACGCCGAGGATACAGGGCTCACCTCCTGTCGCCTCGTTCGTGCCATCGTGGTGCTATTCGTCCTTCATTACCACGTTGCCGTCTTCTAAATTCGGTGGCTCGTAAGCACTCGGGAAGTTGAGGCCTCTAGCCTCCGTGAAAATGCAGTTGCAAGGACTCAAACAAAATTGACGCATTTTGTAGTGCACAGCGACTCATTGTTGCCAAATAAATTTGTGAATGCTGTGCCTACGCTTCTTGCAGTTTTCTTGCTTTCTGAAAACTATCAGCTACAGTCACTTTCTAGTGGTTAGAGTTCCATGAAATGCCCTTAGAAGTGTGTACGCACATACATTTGCACCTTAGAACTTATATCTCAGTCAACGGAACTCCTGTTAAACGGAACTAATTTTTCCGGTCCCTTGAAGTTCCGTTTATCGAGAGTCTACTGTACACTAGAGAGGAATCTGGCGCTAGCGTCTATGCGACTCATATCAAGGCCGCCTGTGTCGTCATGGACCGCCATTACATCATGCGCTCGCCTTAGTTTCATCATTGGATTGGATTAAAACGTTTTAGTGACCGCAAATTTAAACAAAGTGCCACAAAAACTGAAGAATAGTGTGCAATTACGTAAGTGGCAAATAAAAGAGGATGTTTTAAAACTACGGAAAACGGAAGTAAAGCCTATTTTTGCCAGAACGGTTGTGCCTGCTATTCTTCAGGCCAAGGTGGTAGTTACTAACAATGTTAATATTTGGGAGGGGGGGGGATCATTAGAGACTTATTTTATTAATTTTACCATTATTTGAAATAAGTTGTTTGAAGAGTTTGTAAAAAATTTTGAGCGTGCCTATTAAAACGTCGCATTTGTGGTGAGCCGGTGCACAAACCATCAGTACAGTTTAACAAGAAAAAGAAAACGTGGCGTTAAACAGTAGTGGGTGATAACAAGATAGGTCGGATACAGGCGCCCGTATCTGTCTATCATTTCTTCGTCGAAGTACGTTTTGTTTCTTTTTTTCGTGAGCTACAAATTTCGCGGCGGCATATTATCAGCTGTCAGGAACCTGGGTCATATCAGTCCGGTCCAGTCCAGACCACGGTCAGTCATGCGTCCTTCGACGGCGACATGACCAACGCCAGGTACGATTCCGCACTGCCTGCTGTTCGTAGACGTGTAGACGTGTAGCTCGTAGACGTGTTAATGCATAGCGAAGGAAGCAAATACCAAAAACCGCTGAAGAATCCAATGGTCATGTCAAGTCCAAGCCAAAAGTGTGGGTCTTTATAAACCCCCCCCCCCCCCCCTTCCCCCGACGGCATCGATTACCAGGCGCCATAGAGTTTCTCACTAACTCTATGCGTCTGTCAGTTTCACATGAACTGCTGCATACGAGACGCAATCACAGGAATATGAAGTGACAATTTTTATTTTCTAATATTTTTAGGTGTGTCTGCTATCAGCGCCATCGCCGAGACCTGCATGCTGCGAAGAATGCTCTTTGCCGCGTTAAAAGAAGGGGGTTGCGGGGCATAGATGGTTTATCATCATCGGCAAGAGCACAGGCGTGTCCTGCTCCCTTCGTTTACCGTCGGTGCAGCTATACGGAGCTCCTATGCGGTTCGGCCACAACTCCCGTGTTCCAATTACTTCTGACGGCACCTGTACAGCCAACATAGGCGTTCTTCATTGCGCAAAATTAGTTTTAAATCGGGAAAACCTACGGGGCTGTCTAGGAGCAGATCACAGGTAAAGTGCACTTCCTTAGAGCACTCTTTAGAAACGGTCGTGATGCCATTTGCAACAGGGCGAAGCCTTTCACTAGGGTTAAGGTTTTAAATGTTCAGATATGCCGTATTTGCGCGATTCTAAGCACCCCCCCCCCCCCCCGATTCTATGCACCGTACCCCACTTTCGGAAAAAAAATTTGGAAAGAAAGTTTGCATGCGACTCTAAGCACCGCTTTTTCTAAGCAACCATCCCAACGTAGATTTCACACGCGTGGAAAAGGGACCAAGCTGACGTTGTTACAATTACAAACAACTTCGAGGAAACGGGAGACGACCTGCTGCGGGATACTGAGAGCGGCGGCTCAAGCGGAGTGACTCGCTCGAGTGATAGTGAGAGTGACTTAGTATCAGACGTAAGCAGTCCGTTCACTGTCTGCATGTAGTTTCCTTTCGAATATCAGCCCAACTGAAACATTATTTCTTGTGCCCGTCTCGTCGAGATACAGCCGCGAAAAATGAAGAGGGGGGGTGGTAATTTGCGTGTTTGGAATCTAAGCACCCCCCCCCCCCCTAACTTTGGACATCGTGTTCGAGGAAAAAAGGGTGTGCTTCGAATCGAGTAAACACGGTACGTGCGTTCTCAGGTGCTTCTTGTAGCGTGAGGTCAAATATGGCTGAAATTAATATGACAAAACCAGCGCGAGGCAGGACCCCGCGTACCCGCCTTTTTGCGTGAACAGTTCATTATCGTATTTAACGCCTTTGGACTGAAGTGCACTGTTAAAAGTGCACAAAATGTTTCCACGGGTATTCAGCAATTTCTTTAAAATTTGATACATTTTTCCGTCAGTTCATGCGCTGCCATGAAAAGTTAGCTGCGAGGAGTCGAGTAGAAACAGTCCTCTATGGCCACTGAGAACGCAGCATAACAATCTGCAAGACCTTGGCTTAACTGTTCCGCAAGACTTAGCTTTCACCGAAAATGGCCACCGAGTACGAGAAGGCCGAGAGAAAGTTTTAATAAGTTGCCGATCACTTTACACAGCAGTAATCGTCCGTGGCAATAAAGGCCCTGAGCTGCCGTTAATATTCTGGCTTGTGTGCCTTCCCAGCAAATAAAACCTGCAGGGCGTTTTTCTAGCACTTTTTGACATCCCTCTTAAGCTCCGGAAAATTTTGATCGTTCAGCATTTCGAGGGGAGTGGCTTTTGCTTTTGGCAGCTTAACCTATCAGCACGCCTATAACGTTTTGACATCGATGCAAATGAAAAGGACGGCGAAACGACGTGCTCACCTTGTTTGTCGGCTTGTACAAGGCTGAGGTCACTTTCTTGAGAATACTTTTTAACTAGACGTAGGTCCGTTTCACTCCACGCCACTTGTTCCACGTATCCCGCATTCAACAAGCAATCCACTCATTCCGAGACACGTTGTTTTGTCATGGGAAGATAACTTTTCAGCGATGCTAGGAACGATTCCTAAAATATGATGCCGCTTGGCTTGATCGAGGCTCAAGATTTACATGTTCCCAAGCTTCAATATGGCGATAACGCCAATGGGAACACTAGTACTTTCAGGGTATGTCACCGCTGTTCCTGGAACACGCACAACCATACATAATTGAATGAATGAGCAGCAGTTGTGTATTTCATCCCTTTGTCGTGCGGAAGGGTCGGTCAGGTGAGTGTACTAACGATATAAGCGCGGGTATCTCACGTGTCTCAACACTCGCCCAGGCAGCAACTTGGTGTTGCGCATGCGTCAGTGCAATTGCACTCCGGGTTTATGAATGGTGTGACAACTGTATGTAGGGCGTGGTGCATGAAAGCAAGAGCGAGAGCCACTGAAGGCTTTTTTAATAATAAACCATCGGGAGATGCGTCAGTAAAACAAGAATGTTTTAAACGTTAAAAAATGCCGTTTATGATTGTGAGGCATGGGGTGACACTGTTTGAGAGTTTCTGGGCATCATCGGCCTCCTAAACTGAGCGTAAGAAAGGGCAGAGTGATGCCCCATCTGCGTCTGCGCCGTTCAGAGCTCAATTAGCTTTAACTTCAGTGGCTCTACTTGTGTTTCCTGTCTCTCTTTATCCCGCAGCGTATCTTCCACTAATTGTTATTGCAGAGCTTTTCTACAGTAACTAACATAGCTTTCCTCAAACTCACGGTCGCTCCAGTTTTTACTGTAAAGCAGCATGTGTCTAACCCTCCCCTCCCCCCCCCCCTTTTTTTTTTCATTCCGGTGAAGCCGTTTTACTCGGCGCCGGTGCGGCGTTCCTCCTCACCACCACCGACACTGCCTTAAAGGGGCACTGACACAAAATTTTGAAGGCGAGATAACTTCGGAGATAGATTGGTGGGAACACATATACATCATCTGCAAAATATCAGCGGCGAATACAGCCTAGAACATATTTAAAATCAATTTTAAAGTGTGCGAAACGCAACCGAGCAGCCAGCAGAGGACCACGCGCAATCGACATCCCGAGGAGATTGTGTAAATAAACAACATCTAAACACGTCACGAGTTTGTGTTTGCCGCTTCCGCACTGCCGGCGTTTTGCGCCGGCTCGCTCGGCTCGCCGCTCCAATCGGAGGGCCGGAGGGCGGAGCTTCTGCTCTCGAGAACGAACGACCCGATCGTTGGCGGCGGAGGCGCCGTGATTTCGTCAGCTCATCGGGCAGCTGGCCGCGACCAAAGTTCTACAGCGATTCCAGGCACTCTGTTTCTATTACTGTTTATTACCATTGGATGCGAAAACGCGCCGGAGGCACGAAAAGCCCACTGAGCTAGCCGCACGGTCGCTGTGCAGGCGGCGGCCACGGCCGCGAAGTGGCCCAGGCCGGCGCAGGTAGCTCGAGTGATAGCTTGTTACCGCTGAACGAAATTGTCCCCAAGTCCCGACCATGGTGGCTTACATGAGAAAGGAGTTAATGATGCGATGGCGGGCTGCATTAAAAATTGCCATCTGCACCGCTTACGAGAGCGGCACTCGAATATCCGCCGCAGTGCTAAGCCGAACAGATCTGTAGGCGGACCTGTAGGCAGACCGGCCGGCTGCTCTCAGCGCGCGTCTTGCCACCCACCGTCTCGAGCGTCGCGCGTCGTTCTTTAGCCGCGGTAGCATTTGCACTAGCAGCGCCTGCGTCACATCCACGGTCGCTCTTTAATTAAGCGCCTCACGAGATCAGTACGTGGGGGCATTCGCAGAAACTGCCGTCGATGCGGATTCGACAGTGCTACGGCGGCTCTGCTCTGTGATATCCCTCCCACGGTCACGTGGTCAGCTTTGTTCACACAAAATCCACAAAATCCATCGTTTCGCGGCACTCGCTGAAACCGAAACTGCGACTGGCCGCATTGAAAATGCCTCTAATTAAACAACCGTCGCACGCTGAAGCAAATGAGGTTTCTACAGGTTATAAGTAGGTCACTACCTACTTATCGCAACAAAAAAAACGAGATGCAAAATTTTTGTGTCAGTGCCCCTTTAACTGCTATTCCCCTCGCCAACGCCGGTGCCTCTTTCAAAAGCTGCGCAGTCGGCTGATAACGGCAGTAGCACCCTTATCTCCGTTACCAGAGCAACTTGCCCGCTTTGAACGGCGTCGTGAGCCCACAAGTCTTTTTCAGCATGAAAGGCTTTCCGCGCGACCTTTTCGCCTGTGTATTTCGCGCCTAAGCACGCGCCCATCACCGGTTGCCGTATTATGCGTGCATTGGTTGGTGGTGGAAGCAGGGGGGCGTACATGCACAGCTAGACTTCATGGTGCTACTGATGACATACGCGTTGTGCTGGCGGGAAATTTAAACGCTGAAGTCTCGCGGCTCAATGCGACCTGTCAGCTGTCTTCGAAGGTCGAGCGGTTTGGATTTGGGTTGGCGTGTTACACAGACAGTGAGGTGCCTACGACGCTGGAGGGAAAAGAACAGCCGCATGCCCGTCAACTAGAATAAAGCTCGAGTCCTTCCAGGTTTTAAGCCCCTACAGGACAGACATGTCGTTCGATCGGATGAATAACAGCGGGAATCGAAGGAGCATCTGCCAGAACAGAAGCGCGAATGGGTGTGTAAGCAACGAAGCCGCTGCCACCGCCGTTGATGCCGCAAGTTCCAGCTCGTCGGGTAGCTGGGAATTTCTCCCGGATGAACAGCAACTGTGACGTGAAGGAATGTTTATTTCAGACCACCGAAAAAATTACAAGGGAGATGTTACGAAAGATGTTACGAAAGCATAACATCACAGAAGCTGTTGTCTTCGGGGGATGTCGAAAGGGCAAGCGAATTACCTGACAAGGCGACTTCCCCCCGTTTCTGACACACAGCTCCGCCGCAACGTGACAAAGTACATAATTTTCATGCACAGAAAGTACCGAAAACAAATTTCATTTGATACAAACTTGAGGTAACAGAAGTAAAGATGGAATTTGTATTACATAAGAATTGACTTTGCAAGTGTACACAAGAACCAATATACGCAAGTTTACATGTGAACGAATATTTCTTCTTCAGCTTGAAGAGGTTTTAGAGCGTCAATTTTGGCGGTGCTATAAGCCGGCGCACATAAACCGTTTGCCGGTTTACACAGGCACGAGTTGGAAGTGAAGGGATAGGGAGGGGGGGGGGGGGCGCAGCTATATGTTTCATGCCCTCACTGACTGACATGTCCGTTGTGCTGGCAGGAGATTTAAACGTGTAGGCCCACCGCCCCAATTCGAACTGTCCGGTGTCCTCAGTGGTCGAGAGGTTGGGTTGGTGTGCTACGTACAGCAAGATGCCGCTAGAATAAAGCTCGCGTCCATCCAAGTTTTGTTGGTGTAAGTGCTAATGGTTCAATCACAAATTGCAAACAAACGTGTTTAGCTTCGTGCATCTTGTGCACTGCGCCCAGCTTCGCAGGCCATCCTTCTTTCGGACTGGAAGGGCACTAATTTGTTTGGGTGTGTGATATGATTGGGAAACATTTACGATCAACGAGCTTTTTCGCTGTGGGAGGGACATACAGGGTAATCGTTTGAATAGAGCGTTCCACTTTGGAGACGGTGTAAAAAGTCGTTTTAGAGTGATTGTACAAGTAAACTGCAAGCAATTGAATATCGACATCGCTTTAAAAAGCTTAGAACTGGGACCCACTGCCATTCTGAAGTACTCTGGAGGCATGTAGATGCATCGTTTTAGATGCAAAGTATCTCTTACTCTCGGCTCTGTGTCCGTCGTCGTTCAAAGAAATTAACTAGGACTTTTAACAACGTCACTAATCTTTTTTTTTTTTTTTAGAAATGCAATGTGCCACCGTCCATTCAGCTTCGAAGTGTGTACGCGCAACCAAGCCATGCTCAACCTCAGGCTATATCACGGCAGAATAAGTACATGCTCGAAGAACTTGGTACACCCAGAGCCCCACAATGCTTTTATGGTCACGAAACTACGCCGTAACGCTATGGGAAGGGTTTGCTATTTTGCTGAAACCTCCGCGGGGCGGCGCTGGGAGCACAGTGGGGGTTAGAAGTTAGATTAGGTTAGGTTACATCAGAATCAGGGCTAGAAGCAAATCAGAGGGCGGTACGTCGATTGGCATTAGGAGAAGACAGTAAAACAACAAATGAGGCAGTGCAGGGAGACATGGAATGGGCCTCCTTTGAAGTGGGAGAAGCACAGAGCGAAATATGTTTTGAATAACGACTTAGAAATATTGATGACTAGAGATGGGTGGCCAAAGTGTTACGGTATCTTTACTTGAAAAGCGTACACACACAGTGGAGGAAAAGAACCAGAACGCTCAGGGCAAAGTATATGAAACCTGGAAGTGCAGGGGAAACGATCAAGGCAATAAAAAATGAAGCGAAAGAATCAGAATCAGAGACAACGACCTGAAAAAAGAGTATGGACGCGAAGAAGTCCTTAGATATCTACAGGATCGGGAAGCAAAAGATCCCAAGGGAAAAATTCTTCGATAATACCAAAGTGAGTGCATTGCTTTTTGAAGCCCGGGCGGGTTGCTTGTGGACAAAAACGCTTATCCGCGAGCCGGTGCAGGAAGAACTTTGCGCACGCTGCGGCAGGGAGCCATAAACCATGCGACATAATGTAATGAAGTGCAGAAGTATCCGTTCAGTCCTCAGTGACGGAGCCATCCAGCTTCCGGAAGCCCTTGGCTTTAAGGATAACGGAAAAGTGAATTGGACAGCTGTAGAGGTTAGTAAAAGAAGGTTAGAGTTGGTGGGAAAAGAGCAGAGAACAATCTGGGGAGCCACGCGAACAAAGAAGTCGGACTAGCACAAAAATTTCATAGAGGTATTTTTTTATTATTTATTTTATTTTTTGGCGAGGTGATTGTACAGTGGCGTTAGGACTAAGGCGGCTGTGCAACGCCAGGGGAAGCCGCTAGGTCTCATCATCATCGGGGCAGACAAGACCTGTGCGCTGCGTCGACAAAGCTACACTTCCCGTAATCTGGCAGCATCGACAGGTTGTTGTCCTGTTTCAAGTAATTAGTCGATGTGACGCCTTCGGTCATATTGTGCGGGGACATCGGGCGGAAAGGCCCAGGACTTGCTGCATGCCGGGATGCCGCTCCGGCTACAAGAGGTACGAGCCAAAAGGTCTCGTTGTTTTGTTTACCAAGTGACGGCTATAAGCGCGATCAGTGGAAACATGCGATACTTGCGGCAGGAAGCCGGCGGCTCTTTTGACTCACAACATGTCCGTGTCTGTGAAACATTTTGACGCCACAGACATTGTTTGAAGCGACGACTTTTTAATTGTGCTTCATTAGCTTGCATGGTTTTTAGTAGTCGGTTACCTTGATGTGTTGGCCTTGAACATAGTTTTTCCATGCTGCATTAGGAATCGTAGCTTGCTGTTTTTGAAGTGCATTTATACTACTTATACTTTATATACGACACACGACAGAACAGCAGAATGCCGACACGACACGAATACGACAAGACGACAGTACGGCACGCGAAAATACGACAAAACTACAGAAATATTTCTTGTCATTTTCGAATGGGTAGTCTTAACCACCACATGTTATTGTAATTCGCTAAATGCAAAGATTTTATACCAACCAAATATATTGGCAATTTCCTATAGAATTTCATCTTGAAATACTCTGGAAGCGATGGAAGTGGACAAATGAACGGGGCGAAAACCATCCGATACTTGTTTTATCTATAACACCGGAGTAATTCAAGAAAACAGTGATGACACAAACGGCAAAAGAAAAATCAAAACAACATAATTCTGGGACAGTAAACACCAATAAACTGTAGTTATACGTACAATGATGATAGGAAACAACAGCTGAAGGATGACCATGAGATCGCCGAAAAAATGGTTTTAGTGCTTATATCATTGCGATCAATACTTTTCGATGGACATAAAAATTAAATGCGCAGCGTTGGTTCGAGAAATATTATTCCGTGGACAATAGTTGGTTGAGAAAGTAATTTTCTTCACCAATATTGGCCTTTACAAACACTAAACGTTCAATAGGTATACCCACCGTTATTCTGAACGAGTTCAAGCGGCAGTCATTATTTCTTCAGGCGGCATACAAATATACCTTCTGAACTAACGTATTTCTTCATGCTAGTATGCACAGCTAAAAACATAATGCAAATGAAATTACAGAATACCTCTCGGTCAATTCTGTTTCAAGTACTGTTTTTACCTCCGAGAATATGCCAGCCAGTCGACACATTTCTCGTATTTCCTCATTTGTCTTTCTCATTTCGTTTTACTTAATTTTTTTAGACCACGGCCCACCCATTTCCTGATAGTCTACAAGGTGGCCTCTTGACAGACGTTTCCACACCCCTATTCAATTGCAAGTTCTATGAATGAATGAGTCTGGTTGCTGAGAACACGGTAATGGGAACGCACGCCTTAGGTGTGAGTAACATTTTTCGCCTCCTTCTTCCGGTGTCTGTCACGTGTAACTCAAAAATACCAGTACAAAAAAAATGGACTTGATATCATAGGACTGGCCTCCGTGCTTGGCACAAAATACAATCTGTTTACTTAACCAATGAGCAGGCTTGAACATATCTGCTGAACTACACAGGACACGAGGATGCGTCCAGCTTAACCAGACACACCAACCTGCAAGCGAGTTTCAGTAGTCTCTATCAAGCTCCATATCAGGACAGCAGAGCATCTGATCTCTGTGCAAGCACTCCATAACCCTGCTTCTGCCGAATCGAAGCCCAATCCCTCACCGGTGCCCCTTTCACTCACGACTCGGCTGGCGAGTGCACACATCCCGCTCAAAAGCGCGCAAGAACATGCGGCCCGGGAAGCGGGCACCATAGAGTCACGAATCCTACCTAGAGAGGAGCACGATCACACGCACTACACCACGCCTGCCGCTGATGAGCAAGCAACAAAAGACAACGCCACCAAGAGAGATCACTGAGTGAAAACGTGGGGGACGGAAGGAGAAGCAGAGGGCGGTAGGGGGGGGCTGCGCGTAGTAGCCGTGAGGGGTGGTGGGGGGAGGCTTGTTTCTCGCACGCAGACCCCTCCTCTTGTTTTCTCGTCTCCGTGATCAACTTCCATTGGCCACCCATCGGGCTGCTGGGAGGGGAGACGCCAAGGCACAACGGGCCGCGTGCGAGCTCGGTTTGTGAGCGCGGGGGCTTCCGCCGTTTTGTACGAGCCGCGCGGGGTCTTCTCCCCCCTGCCCCGCCGTCTTGCCGAAGGGACCAGACGCAATCACCTGGCCTACAAGAGAGGGGTGCGACCACCACCGGCGCTGCTCCCCGGCCCGCGTGTCTTCTGGAACGGTAGGCCACGCGCACGGAAGCAGATTCCTTCGCGCGCACTCGTGCGGCTGCTCACTCACATTGCCCGCCTTGCTCCTGGAGAGACCACCAGGCCGCTGTTGATGCCGCTTCGTTGCCGGGACCACGTGCGTGCCTCATCCCGTTAGCGTGCGCTCGCGTTGGGACCTGAGCGCGTTTTTTTTTTCGCACTTATTTGTTGTCATCCCGTGTGTCGCCAAGGTACGTGACATTTCCCGGTAGCCACGTGGGTCTGGCACATCCGAAAGTGCTGCCGCATGTACTGTTCTTCCGTGGAAGCAGTCAAAGCAGAAGTCGTTGCCCCCGGTTCAACTGCTGTCGGACACAGGCAGCTTCCCTCGATATTTTTTTTGAAAACCGGAGCGATATATATCATGGGACATTTGCGACGTTCTGATCTATTCTAAAGCTAGCGCCTTCAGAGACTGTGTCAAACATCTACTTTCTAAAGAAACTGTAATAGGGATTACGGTACAGAGGTGTTGGTGCCAACTCTTCAAGATCGTCATGAAAGTGCGAATGGTTTTCGGCAGCGTCAAATTTGAACGGTGCTCCTCCGGGCAAAATTCGAAACTTCAATGATCTTACGGGGTGGTCAGCCGATTCTCCCCAGAAAATTGGCCACGGGGTCATTCAGTTTATGACAGTGAATACCCTTGTTATCTTCGTCATCGCTGAACTCTGGAAGACAAAAACTGCACTATGAGTTCCTTCAGGATGATACGGAGTGCTCAGGCACCGCACCACCAGCAGAACCACCACCCATCACCATCACTCTAAGGCAAGTGACATGCTACGCTTCACAAGACGGGCGGGCTACCTCCACCAGCAGCCACCAGCTATTCCTTCCGGCTACTCGCAGGCTGTGGCCCGAAGGAACGAACGCGAACGAAATCGAGTGCGTCTCGTGAACATGGGCTTTGCAGCCCTAAGGCAGCACGTGCCTAACCTGACACAGAACAAGAAAATGAGCAAAGTGGACACGCTTCGTTCGGCAGTGGACTACATAAAGTCCCTCCAGGAGCTCCTGGAACACGGCACGATCTCGACGCCGCACCAACGGCGAGGAGGCTCGGAGCAAGACACGGACGAAGACGACGCCGATGAGACTCCATACCTTGTTGACGCCGAGCAACAACGACGTCGCGAAGACAGCTTGTACGACTTTCCGTGCATCGGAGACAACTCTCCGTCGCCCAGTGACCACGCACTGCCGAGAGCTTTGTCCGAATCTTCCACTGGTGTCTTGGACTGTTACGCGACGGACGATACGGAACTGATGGACTTTTGCCAGCCGTGGCTTGTGTAGCCGCAAGAACTTGTGGTGTAGATGAACGTTTTAAGACTTGTTGCCCTCTGCGCACATCTGTTTGAGGATTTTTTTTTTTCCTGCAAAAGCTGACAGTACGTGCGAAACGTCTTTGCCAGTTCATTACGGGTGCCACTTTTTTCTTCTCACGTATGTATTTGCTGGTTTGTCACATCTTTCAAGAGCAGAAGGGATAAGTCATCGGGCAGCTGAACCTGTTACAATTACCATATACGCAAGTCTAAGCCCGAAGTGCTTTAAAGAGTTTATTACAACCCACAACTTGCCACGTTCCGGTGTCTAATGAAGTTGATGTTAAGGGGCGTGCCATCGCATCCTAAGCATTGGTTAACATCAGTCAGTGAAACTTGCAGAATTTGTGTGCGTTGAATCTTTCCGTATATATTACTGTACCCCCTTCAGTGAAGACGCTTGTCGTAGTTTCGGAATTGTTTTACAAGAGCTGTTATCAGAGTGTCTTTAATTCTTACAAAACAGGTTCAGATACATTGTTTTGCATTCGCTTGCTTGATTTTATTTTAAGCTATTCTCGCGCCTCGTATTGGTGATCTTGAAGCTCATTGCACGGCCCTTTAGGACTTGTGGCAGCTGTATTAGACAGACATAGAAGAGCCCCACCAGCTACATCGGAGCAAAACTTGAGAATCTGGTTAAATTGCAGGTGGGCTTGCCGGAAAACAACAGCTGGTGGAGTTAATCGGAATGCATGGAATGCATGTTATGTCAGTTGCTACAGTACTAAGTAGCCCGTTATGCTGTCATTTGGCATTAACGCGTATGCTCCACCGGCGTCAATGCTTAATGCGAACAGAATAAATGTCATTAAAATTCAGTTATTGGTTGCACTGAATTTTTAACATTCGTCTGGGCAAGGTGACGTCCCGAGATATTGAGCCCTAATGTCGCTTTAACTAAAGCTCAAATGCGCCATTAAAACGACTGAAATGGTTGCGTCAAAGATTTAAATGCAACAATTTGATAACCATAGCCATTACAAGGCAATTAATTATGACGTAAGCAGCTTTCTGTCCATAGGACAAACTAACGTTGTTGCTGGTCACATCGTTCCCGTTCTGGTTTATCTCAACGTGACGAGCATATATAATACAAAGAAAAGAGTAATACCAGATACAAAATGAAGCTTGTGTCTCACTCGGATAGCTAATTTATAAATAATTGGACTTGAACGTTAACAATGTGGAAAAGTGGCACAGGTTTAGCGAGAGGCTCGAATGTCCTGTCGCAACTTCCACGCTTTCCGTTTGTGTTAGGAGTCTCCCCACTAACATCGTTTGTACACAGTAAAGACGCTGCTTTCTTACTTTTTCTCTGAGTTTGCAGATGTGTGCCGGAGTATATTGCCCCCCTCCCTTTACTCCACCAAAGAAAAAAACTGTCTGTCAGCAGCACTGGTTTCCAGAGAAAGAAATAAGCCCGACTCTAAGACTGCGAAGTCATTCCTCGCTCTCTAATTTTATAAAATTCAAGCCCGTCCGCCCAATTTGAACCACAAAACAACTGCGGAGACTTGGTATACGCAACGAGGACCGACGTCTCTTACAGCGCTGAAGCATTTCTCGCGAGGCTTTTCGTCCGCAGAATGCACGCCCCGGAACGATTTGCATGCAAACTCAATAACCGCCTGCTTAAGTGCGCTGAAGTTGTAAAATGTAAATGTGCCTTTATATTGAATTACAAACATGTCATTGTTTTGCCGCGAAACAGCACACATTTGACACGACGTAATTTACATCCCACAACCTCGGACAAGAGCTGACATTAAAACGTTGTGCCCTTTCCACGACTGTTTTTCGTTTTGACGCGGGGAAACTGGTTTCATCACTGCAGCCTGTAAAAGCTGGAGAGGCAAGGATCCCTTCTTTCATGCACGCAGATTAATCAATGTCGCGTTTGAAATTCACTCTTAGCGAACGTCAGAAAAATGTTTTCGAGCCCATGGGACTGCCAGGAAGGTATGTTCTAACCTCCTTATCAAAAAAGGCGCGCAAGCGAAGTAATTTTTTTGTGTGTAATTTTGTTTTGTTTTGTCGTCAGTTACTCCACAAAACGGGAAATCTCCTGACTCCACCATCTCGAAAAAAATGGCAACGATACCACGGTTACTTACCCAATCTTTGTTTGCTAGTTTTACACTACACATATTGTGGTGTTTTGCGATTGTGCCACCATTTCAATAGCCTGCCAATTTTTAATTTTCCAGAGCAAGTGACAGGTGCAAATTCCTCCGCAGTGCCAAACTTTTTCTGTAAAATGATTCCAAAAACCGAATAACTATTTGTAAGTAATATATACGCGCACGGCCCATTGTAATGATCGAGTACCTTGAGGAATGTCGATGGCTCAGACTTAAATGGCAAGACTATAGGGCCACTGTTCGAAGCAGATTACGATTTCAGCACTTAAACTAGAAGCTTAGTCTGTGCAACGACTCTTTTCACTCCTGGAATATTAGCGTGACGCCAGATTTATAAGTACCAACAACACCCATACATTTAATCATCCTTCAGTTGTTGATCCTATACATACCAGTCTTTTCAACGTAGTGCTAGAATACGTAAACATGTGTAATTTCTCATTCAGTGTACACAGTGTACAATTCATGAGTTCCTTTACTTGGTCTCTCAACTTACTATGAGTGCCACTAACGAGCTCTGCAGGTGACTCCTTTCAAGTATGATGAAGCCTAAAAACAGCCGCTTCATTTATAAGACACGTAAATATTTCACACAAGAAGCCACTTTTGCATGAAACTTAGCTCAGGCCAACGTGGTGTGCAGTCGCAGAAAGCTCGTCACCCAGTGGATTAGATTTATACGTGGAAAAAATTGGGGCAGCTTCGCACTGGTGGCACGAAGACTGGGCGAGGATGGTAGCCCCCCCTAGCCTATTCTTGGTTAGGCTTAGTTTATGCGTGGTTATGCTTAGAGACTCGGCCAAGTTTTCTGCGTGGTGTCGTCGTTAGCCCCCAAAGAGCAATGAACACATGACCATTAAAGTATTACAGCCTCCCAATTTTTTTAATAATATAGTAGAAACGACGACCTATCGGCATGTCAGCGCCTTATCACGGTGTTCAGCAGCGAAATAGGCGAGAGTACGCGCACGCGCATAGGGCTATCGACTGTATGAGTGTCGTCTGCTACGCTGTTTCCTTGAGAGTGGTACACACCCCCTTCCACTGAATGTGAGTAACCTTGTTCACGAGAAACCGTGGTTATTGGACGTGCATGGGCATATCAAATGTGCGTGTGATTTTATTTTTTCGGGCCACTTGCCCCCTCCCAGCGTGAGGAATGTCACGGAAAGGATAAATAAAAGTAGAACAGGACCGGTGTTGTGGCTGGAATAGCCTTAGCCGCTGTGCGATATAATGTGGTGAATAACAAATCTGATAACAACAAAAACTTGTGCCCCATGGTGCTTAGCGACCTTTTGCGGTAGCGAAACGACCTCGCAAAATAAGAAAAAAAGAGGGTGTGTTGTCTTGAGAACGGCGGAACAGACGACACTCCCACAACAGATGGTTTTAGGCGCATGCGCGTACTTTCGCCTGTTTGGCCGGTGAACACCGCGATAAGGCGCTGGCATGCCGATCGGTCGTCGCTCCTGCTATATTATTAAACATTTGGGAGGCTGTACAATGTACGCGTTCCCACCTGCTTTGCGGTGAAGCTCCAAGAGTAGCGGAGGAGCCAAGGGGGCGGCCTTTCGCTTAAAATTTTTGAACTCGTACAACATTCTCCACCGTACGGCTTGTGTGGTCTGGCGTGTGGGACACAAATTAAGAATTTCATTAAAGTTATCGCGTCTAAGCTTTTTGGCTTCTCTTATTTTGGCATTAATTCTTCTATTGGCACCTTCAAAACTGCCCCGCTCGTCGCAACCAGCGATAGAGAGAGCCACCCCGCGACGCGTTTCCAAAGCCGCGCTTGTACCAGTTGTATCGCGCCTCCGCCAGGTCGGAGCACGGCTCCCGCTCAAGAGCGGGCGAGGCAAATCTACCGTGAAGATGTCCCGGCGCGCACGACGACGTCATCTCTCGGCGAGGTTTTCCTGCCCACGTTCGCCGGCCTAACCACCAGCTTAAACAGCATCGCTGTCAAAACTCCACCTAAAAAAACCCGCCCGCATCTCCCCACGGGGGGAACTCGAGTAAATGCGCCGCAGAGTGGTGGGGGTATCGCGTGAATGTTGCGTAATTGGGTATGGTTTGGGAATGCTTAATTGTTATTTCGTCTTTATTATTCTTATTTATTGAATGAAGGAGAAGCGAAGGCAAGGAGTGTAAAGTTAAAGTCTGTCTTTATTGTTTGGTGCCGTCAAGCAAAGCGTGAAGTCAAGCGAAAGCCAAGCAAAGACTCCCATGACTGAATTCCGAACGCGCGTTCCGCCGCTTATATACATACTGCCCGCGTTCGAGGGAGAGGAGTACGGGGGAGAGACGCGCATGCGCACACTTCCGTACACAAGCGCGCGAACTTTCCACGCGCCCACCACGCCGTTATCACGTGTACACGCCCTGCCGCCGTTACTGTTGAGCGCGACGCAGCGCACGGGTAGCTACGACGCATGCGCGCACAGACGCGCTCCCCCCGCACCACCGCAGCTGTTGTTGAGAGCGACGGAGCGCACGGGGTACACGCGCTCCTCCCGCACCGCCGCACCTGTTGTTGAGAGCGAGGAGGGTACGGGGGAGAGACGCGCACCTGCGCCTCGACGCGACGCGCATGCGCAGTGAGCGTGTGGACGGCGCCGACAACATCGACGAGTGACATCGCGAGCCTAAGAAATGCTCCGCATTTAAAACTGGTCCCATTCACCCGTGCCATGTGACGTGCTAACTTTTTCGTGCGTGTTGGCTTTTTTTTGGTGGCTGGAAGCAGGATTTTATCCAGGCGGAACGATAATCACCACTCCCAGTTCCATCCAAGGCTTCCTTGCACTGCAGGGGACGCACTGAAAGGACATCTTTCTGCACCCTTTTCTCTCACGCGTGGATACTTGGCCGGCAGCCTGGTACAGAGAACAACGAGCAAACAGTTCAGCGTTTCATCATCCACGAATCTGTTCCCTACTCAGAGAGGGAGAGAGAGAGAGGTGAGCTCTTTATTAGAGCAAACAGAGAGGTCTGCCGGCATGTTAACGCCTACATGCTACTCTGCGGGGTGCTGAAGGGGGAATAAAGTTGCAATAGTAAGTAAGGAGGAAGGGAGAGAAGACTGAAGGAAATAAAAGAAGTAAAGAACGGAGGTAGCGAGCATATTTTACTGGAGTTCCCTACATAAGGCCAAGCAAGAAACGACCTCGCACAGAAGATCGAGTGCCTCAACCACAGTTCCCTAAATTTGAAAGCACTTCTGGGACCATGACCATCTCCCTCGTCTCAGCGTTATGTGCTAACCGCACTATTTGAATATCTCAATGACATCGCTGTCGCTGAGGTAATATAGGGCCAGACATCCTTGCACTGTGCAACCGCCTATAGACTTTTCACGTGTCGCACTGACGGTCCCCAACATACCTACTCAGACACACGAAGCTGCTTGCCGGACAGCCGTGAGCCCCAAAACAAGATACGCAATCTGCACGGCAGCAGAGACGAATTCCCACGTTTACCGTACTTGCACGATTCTAACGCACCCCGATTGTAACGCGCAGATAAGTTTATGCAGGAAAGTTCCCCAAAAGAAACACCCATTTAATGCACACTTGAAACAGCCAATGCACTCGCCATTTGTACAAGTGCGGCACGCACACACACAGTTGGCTGGCACCGCATCTTTTCAAAGTGCTACGAGTTGTGCCGTGCCTCCGCCAGATGGCGCCACGGGTCCCGCGACCGAGAGAAGACGCAGTGAAACATCCCCCTCGCGAGGGGCACGATCAAATGCAGAGCATTTCCGGGGGCGCACGACGTTAAGTAGTTTGCGTTACGTTAATGTTGTTGCACTTGTGGCAACTGCTGACGAGAGAGCGCTCGTCAGCAGTAATTTGAATGAGTCAACGATATAAGGCGCGTTCGTAGCGTCCCATTCTGTGTCGGCTTTGTGGCGCAGTGGGTAGAGCACCATGTACATTGCGTTCCGCCCGCAGGGTCGAGGGATCGAAATCGGGCACCGGATAGTATTTTTTTTATATAGTAGGGAGAACGACGGTGCGGACTACGGACGTCAACGCGGGTGACATCGTGAGTTACTGAAATGCTCTGCATTTAATATCCCGTGTTGATGGAAGTTGTCCTGTCTATAAAGTAAAGCCAACGCTTCCTCTTCAGGTGGGCTGAAGTGTTCTTCAGTTTTTGAAAAGTTTCTAGATGCGAAGCTGAACAGTCACCATCTTTGCACGCTAGGACAGCGCCAACTCCATATAGCTATGCATCACAGCTGCGGCGTAAAGGCTTGTTTGAATATTGAATCCAAGTGAATCAAGACTAGTGCCGACGTAATCGGATCCTTACAGGCGGGTATTACTGCAGTATCTTCTGAGGCTCATGCCGTTTTTCTTCCTTCAAGTGGTATGTGCCAGGTCGAAGAACTATAAATTCATTTCGAAGGAGAGTCACGCAGGAGTTCACCAACCCTCCAAAATTCGCAGCTCTAACATTTCTTAGGACTGGAGCACGTAGCACAGGAGACTACTTGTCTAGGTTAGGTGATTGACCTTCTTGACATGCGTAAGGCGGTCTACTTTACACAGGAAGATGGGAACTTTTAGACTTCAGCTTTAGGCCAGCTTCTTAAAGTCTGCTCAGAACAGCGCGAATATCGCGTAAATGCTCGAAATCATTAGCGCTAGTATCAAGAATGTCATCGAAATACACAGGTATACGTGCGGCAGTCCCCGCATCATGTTTTCCATCTCCTCCTAAAACACGGCTGGACTTGAGGAGACCCCAAAAGGGGGAGTCGTCTATTGGAACGGCACAATACTGTGTATGTCGATTGTTAGATAATCTCTGAAGTTATCATCGCGAAGTATCTGCCCGTATGTATCCCTCAAGTGCAACTTTGCGAACTTTGTTCCTCCAAACAGCATTTTCCACACATCCGCAGCCCTTGAGAATCGCACTTCGCCGTAGATGCGCAGTTCAAGTATCCGTACAAGCCTCCCCAACGTGCACGGCAACGTGGGAATACATGCCATTCTGTCATGCATGCCATTCTGTCCACAGCATGACATACCTGGAATACATGCCATGCATAGCATACGTGGCGTACATGATATACAAGCCATACAGGCCATTCTACCGACAGTATTACACCAGTGTAGATCATTACACCTCCATATCCCCATCAACTTCGGCATTAGCAAGTAGAGATTAAGTGCCAAGTTCCGAACGTGATGTTTTGCCGGATCCTGCGAACAGAAGCTGCCAAAAGTTAAGCGGACGAGGAACACCAAAAAAAGCACAACTACCCCCGCATTCTTTATTAGCCAGGAAGTAATCTCCAACCACAACGGCGCCAGGTAAAGCGCCCTCGCTTATGAAAAACAGTGCATTCAATCCTCCTCGGGCTGGACACATGCGGCGCTACCTTTCAGGTGAAAACTACGGGGAAAGGGTGCCGTCCGTTTCTGTATTGGCTTTATGGTCCGGGAGCTCTTTAAGCTTGGAGCCCTCGTTACGGCGGCACGCGCTAAGTCACTTAGACCAACGCACGGAACGAAGTTCTGCAGACCACCGCACAAGTTTCGCGGGTGGCCGCAATTGGCTAAAACAAAGGGGTTCCCCGCGTCCTTAGAATGCACCGGCGCCGGGTTACCGAGCGGGCTTTATCGAGGCTTCTAGGGGGGCCCTTTTCTAAACCGCACGAACAGGAAGCGTTCGCTCGGCCCACTCATTACTCTCACACGCAGAGAACCCAACAACTCAATACGCTTTTCTCAGCGCCATACACACCGTGGCCGTTCTTTGTTTTGGTGCAGCAGGTGGTGAAAGTGGTCGGGTGGCGGCGAGCAATAACTGGGCGCCATCTCCGCCAGTAAATCACGGGCTAAGCCTGCATTGACTAATTTGGCGAACGCAAAGTTTGCTAAACGGGTGTCCTCGGAGCAAACATTTCAAAGCGAGAAGTTTAGATTGCTGGAATATTTGGAGTGCTGACGTCAGTATTTCGTTTAATTTGCGAACGTAACTTTTCTATACACTTAATTTCTTCCCGTTTGACGTAACTCTACTTGTCTAGCCGTCCTATAAACATTTAGAACACGTACCGCTTTTTCGTTTACTTAAAGGATCATTTTTTTCACCTCTGTGTCTCCTCACCTGCAAGTTCTCTCTAAAAAAGTATTGCAAGTTTAAAGGAACACTGAAATAAATTTGTCAAATTCATGTTTGTGTTTGCATTGCATAGACGGGATCAAATACACATATTTTTCATCGTTGATGCGGTCGCAAAAGCAGTATTGATATTTATAAACCCTGAGAGGAGAACAAAAACCATGTGACGTCTGAGGCCGCGGAAACAACTACGGCAGGGACGTGAAAAGACACGTATTCGTCCTACGCTGTGATTGCACGACGCCCAAGATTTCGAAGTCCATGCATGCTCACTTTCGTGTGTGTCAATGTTATTTTTTTTCTTTAGCAAAAGCCTTAGTACTATTGGCAACAAGCATATGTGTCGGAATGTAGTTCTTGTGCTTTACTCTTGGAGAATGGTTCAAACCGATTTCGGTTTCGGTTCCGTGCCACACTTCCATGGCTTCCGACGTTATCTGTGATCGCGGACTAGCGATACGTTTGGAATCGCCTGGACCCGCTATTTCCATATCTTATGTGCCGGATGAGCTTGCCAGCACCGCTTAGGGACACCAAGTACGATACCATTCAGCGTCTGAGGACGAGCGGAGGCGTACTCACTGGCTGAAAGCCCTTCGCGCCATCGGGAATGCACAACTGGAAGGCGTTTCTCCCGTATTTTCAAAGAACGCTTGCCTCCTGCGGGTGGTACCCACCCGGTCATAAAGGCGCATGACCGCAAGGACCACAGTTGGCCATTTCGAAGGAAGAAAGGTAAAAACGACCCGGGATTTGAACCCACACAGCGAGATACCACTCTCGTACTTCTCCACACCACTAACCTACGGGAACATACAAGACTGCTCACAAATAACCGGTAGAGTTTCTGGAGGCCTGCCCCGACAGTACTTTGTTGTTATACTCGTCGGATCGCAGCATTCGGAGCTTCCTTTGGACGAGCTCGATTTCATTTTTCCCACTTTTTCTGCACTATGCGTGGGAGTACCGTAATTTTCAAGTTTTGCCTGAGACTGACATGACTGACTTGACCTTGGTTTAACTTTGGCTTGACTGACTTGACTGATTTCCCTTTGACTTGACTGACGGACTGACTTGATCTTAAGTTGACTCTCTACATTGACATTGACCAAGTTACTGACTGATTGACAGACAGACAGACAGACAGACAGACAGACAGACAGACAGGCCGACAGACAGACAGACAGGCCGACAGGCAGGCATACAGGCAGGCAGACAGACAGGCCGACAGGCAGGCATACAGGCAGGCAGACAGGCAGGCAGACCGCCAGGCAGACCGGCAGGCAGACTGGCAGGCAGGCAGACTGGCAGGCAGGCAGACTGGCAGGCAGGCAGACTGGCAGGCAGACTGGCTGACTGGCTGACTGGCTGACTGGCTGACTGACTGACTGACTGACTGACTGACTGACTCACTGACTGACTCACTGACTGACTGACTGACTGACTCACTGACTGACTCACTGACTGACTCACTGACTGACTCACTGACTGACTGGACTTTGAGTTGACTGAGTCGACTTTGAATTGACCCACTTGAGTTGGACCTTAACTGACCGACTGGACGACTGACTGACTTCACCGACTTTACTGCTGATCAATTTATTGAGTCCAATAAACCTGTTTATTTCATATAACGTCCGCCTGATGCCATGCTGTGCAGGCTGTGTAAAGGGAACCCGCACTATCAGCGATCTCAGTCTAGGGATGCCCAAGTGTCTGCAACGCCGCTTGCAAGGTGGTCTCAAAGCGTGTTCTTAGGCTAGCGCTGGCATGGTGACGTCACCTTACTAGTACGTAATGTCCCCGGAAAAAGCTTCGCAATGGCGTTCTGCTTCACCAGTGTGAGTGAAACTTGAGTATTGTGTTTCCGCTTACAAAACATCACGGCATACTTGATGCTCATCTATCCGCGTCTAAGCGACCAAACGGCGGCAAAAATGCCAGCGCCCAAAGCGGGCTGGTTGTCCTTTTCTCGCAGCTCGTTATGGCCCTGCCGGTTAACGACCCCCATGAGATAGTTTCGCCACGTGCGCTCTCCGGCTTGGTTTTAATGAACCGCTTCCGGAGGGCGCTAGAGAAGCGTATATAACTGAGACATCATGGGGTAAGCAGCGTAGGCTGTCTGCGATAGGACCAGATTCTATTACATACAGTAGGCGCTGTGAGCTACACCCCACCAGTATGCATACATGTGAAACTGGAGGAAGAAAAGAAGCAAGTCATAAAAATCCGACGAACATGCAAATTTTATAGCCGTGTAACCCCCTTCGTTTGCTTAACCCCTCGACGGTAGAATTACCCACCTGCTTTGCTCGAACTCCCGGAGTCGTTCCTACCGCGATTAACGACCACGTTTTTCGGCTGACGACCACATCTTAAGCTGTATCTAAAATTTATAGCCAGGTCTACTTTGGTGAAGTTCAAGATAGGAGGCAGTGTTGCCACGATCTTTAGGTCAGTACAGTCCTAATGAAGGTTAAGAACAGCACCGTAAGAATGTACAACCGCAAATCCCTTATTACAGGTTCCCCGTACGAGAACTGCGCCATACTTTGCCAAGAAGTGCGTCGCATGTCTCATAGGAACAGCCTTAGTGTGAAAGCTCCTACTAGGTTAGCAAAGTGGATTTCGTCTTTATCTGCACGTTCTGGGGTAATGAAAATAAAAAAACTCCCGGGTCATCTCCACAAACGTGAAACCTGGGGAGGAGCGAAGCATGCAGTGTATAAGTGTATTCTTGGCGCCTTGGCGTTTTTGCCAACGGAGAAGAAACCGTCGACAGGTAGATGTATGCAGCTTTGCTTTAAAATTCTCTTGTCTTTGAAGCACGAAGCTCTCTAGCACGAAGCGTAAACGAGTGTCCCGGTGTTATTTCAGTACGCGTTATGAAGCACTCCAGCGCGAGGCGTAGACGAGTGTCTGCAGTGTTTTTTAGCACGCGTTACGCTCTAGCACGAGGCAAAAACAAGTTTCCCGGTGTTTTAGTACCGTGACTACATGAGACGACGATTACCACGGCGACAGTGGACGCCAACCACCCCAGCCCTTAATGGCCTTCGCCTCTAAAAAATGTTGCCGGGACCAGTATCGAGCCCTGGACCTCTCAGCCGCGAAGCCGATGCCCTACCAACTATGCCAAGCCGGCTGCTTGATCGTCATGAGCAAAGCTTTAGAAATTACGTCTGCGCAGCACGAGTTGCTGCAAGCAGTGTATGCTCGCCTTATGTGCATACACCCCCTTTGCATATGTGCAAAATAAACATTGAAAGTGAATATGGATCGCCTTCCGAAATATTTGTTGCAGAAAAAGGCATAAGGCTCTAATGTACCGCAATGCACACGGATCCCGAATTAAAGGTGTGCAACTACTCCGCGACCTAATTTCGACCGTTCCAAGCGCGTGCTACAGCAAAGCCACTAATGGCCAAACCCCGCCAGCGAGTCTTTGCCACCAAAAAACACCTCTTGAGGAGCCGTGCAGACAAAATACAAGTTTGGTTCATTGGAAAGATCGCCTCGTTAGAATCATACTGGCACCACTTCGCACACTTCGCTCAAATAAGCTACATAATTAATAATGAAAAAAATGGAACGGACATGCGACCCACTCGCTCATTTCTCGCAACTGAACCTATGATGTTATACCAGCCAGTTCTGCGATTGGCTGAGGCCGGCAAAAGCAATTGCAAATTAGGCAGGGCAGCTTGCCGAACGAGGTACTTGCGCATAAATGTAATGCGTGCGTATGGCAGTTGCAAGTTGGGCGAGTTCGTAGGTGTTCATACTTAGTCACAGCGCGAAAGACGGGACAGGCAGCAGAATAACCACAGGACAGGCGCTGACTCGGAACAGAATTTATTGAAAACCCGCCACAAACACTTATACCGAAGGCAAACAACGCCGCACGTGTCAAAGTCACATACAAAAACAAATAAAAGCAGAAAAAAGAATAAAGAAAAAAGGGAACGTGACCAGTCATAAAAATACCTTGGTGCCACATTAACGAGTAATCTATCGTGGAATCTACACATTCCGTAAACTATGTTTCTTAAGACACAAACTAAAAAGTTCCCCCGGAAACGTGAAACTCCTCAGCTACTTTTCTTTTATTCGGCCGAGCTTGAATATGTCTGCATAGTTTGAGACCCCTAAACTAATCGCAACATCCGTATACTCTGGAGAATTCAAAGAGAAGCTGTTACGTCCATTTATTCCAAATACTCGCGCACTGATTCCTCTTACAGTTAATGCTGACTAAAAATATCCCAAGCCTTGAATCCAGGAGCAAGTGCTTCCGCCTAGACTTTCTTTCTTCACTCAGCAAAGGTGAACTGTCTATGAACTCATCATTATTTTTGTCCCCATTATCCACAAGACATACTAGACACCACAAACCAAATGCTTTCACCCCATATTTTGCTGCTACTGACACATTCAAATATTCTTTTTTTTCGCGTACGATACTAGAATGGAATGACTTACCCACTGTATAATTGCCTTGTTTGTATTTTTCCTCGCCTTTTATCTTTTTGCGCCCCACTGCTTGGACCTAATGATGGTCTGCAGTATGTATTATAGAAATAAATAAATAAATTTGTCGTTATCCATCAACTAGACCTCTTTATCAGTAAGCACCACTGAAGGGTGGCTCACGCACTTTTCTCCCCTCTTGCTAATGCGTACGTATTCATTTTACAGCAGTAAGAATGGTGGGGTAGACAATGAAAGTTACGAAAGTACACGTAAACATAGATGTACCGATGCGCACTGCTGTTGGTACTGCGCGCACTATGCTTGTTTTAGCTGCACAGCAGTCCGCCGGTTTGGAGTTGTACACGACACTGGCGGATTGGCGTAAGCGACGTTGTCGTACTTGACCCCATTTGTCGAGCATACCCCGTATTTCACAGTACGATTAATTTCTACAGTAACAAAAACTCCCCACCCTTTCCTTTCTACCGCTGACGCCTGCATTTGGCGCCGACTTCAAAACAACACTTATTACAATCACCTCCATCTTCACCACATATCCCCTACAAACTACCCACTCAACTGCCCCCAATGCGATGAGCCTAACACCACAGCTCATCTCGTCTGGACGTGCCACACCAACCCTCCACCACCCAGATCCCCTACCCTTGAGCAGTGGGAGTGCGCGTTGCAGAGCTGCCCGCTCGAAGACCAGGAGGCCCTGATCTCTCGGCGAAGATGGCAGCCGCGGCACGCGGCCTACCGGAATAGGATGGCCGCCCACAGCTCCTAACTCTTTTTCTCCCTACCCCGTCCCTGCTTTTCAATAAACTTTTTTTTTTTTCTCGTCTCTCTCTCTCCTCCGCTCTGTCTCTCCTCTCTCTCTCTCTCTCTTCTCTCTCTTCTCTCTCTCTCGCTCTCTTCTCTCTCTCTCTCTCTCTCGCATCTCTCTCTCTCTCTCTCTCTCCTCTCTCTCTCTCCTCTCAAAAACAAGCCAGGTGCAAATAAGGTAAAAAAATTGGGCCCATCTCCCCGCGAGGGGGACTCGAGTAAATGCGTCGCATAGGGGGTGGGTGTATTGCGTTAACGTTTAGTGTTTGGGGGAGTTGGTGGTAGTGAATGCGTTGTATCAGCAGCTTTCCTTGACGTAGTTGAATGAGTCAAGATATAAGGCGCGTTCGTAGCCTCCCATTCTGTGTCGGCTTTGTGGCGCAGTGGGTAGAGCACCATGTACATTGCGTTCCCGCCGCAGGGTCGAGGGATCGAAACCAGGCGGCCGGATAGTTTTTTTTTATATAGTGTAGGGGGAGGGGTGCTGACTACGACTACGGACGTCAACGCGGGTGACATCGTGAGTTACTGAAATGCTCTGCATTTAAAACAAAGCAACGGCGGACAACGGTCCTCGACTCAGTACGGTAGCGCCGTCTGGGCGTAAGGAAGGCTGCAGAGCCTAATGACGCACTGGAAGGTCGTTTGAATACCGCCCCCATGACTTCATGGCTGACGTCACGAAAGCTCAAGATTTCGCGGCAGAATCAAAATTTTAACCTAAATTGATACATTTCTCAGTGAATGCGGCATCGTTTGCTGTCGGGCAAGCACTGGGGGCGTTATAAAACGCGAAATCTTTCGAATAAAACAAGCTTGTATTTTGTATGCGTGGCCCCATTAAACTTTGACACCACGTACAATACTGTTTCCTTAATGCTTCCCTAGCTCTATATCTTCCCATCGCCACATCCGCAGCCATCATTTACATTTGTGCACGGGACCCTCCTGGCATGTTCTACTGCGTGGGCAGTCCTGCCCAAAACATTCACGCATCTCCACGAAGTCAATCATGACGGGTGGGCGAAGCACTGGGGATCGTTCTTGCCGTAAATCACCCGTGAGAGCGCTTACTGCTGCTAAAACAATTTTCAATCCAATCTAATCCAATCCAATCCAATGCTCCTCGCGCATGCGCAGCACGTCTCTCTCTCTCTCTCTCTCTCTCTCTCTCTCTCTCTCTCTCTCTCTCTCTCTCTCTCTCTCTCTCTCTCTCTCTCTCTCTCTCTCTCTCTCTCTCTCTCTCTCTCCAACCTTTTGCGAACCTTTTATTATGTTTCGATTTACACGGTGCTGTGCCGTGAGCACGGGCGCCGGACGCCGGACAAGCCTCGGCCCAGTGTTTCCGCTCTAAAATCATTGTCTGATTGCTGCTTGTTTGTCGCTGTCTCCGTCACCGTATCCATCACGTCACGACTACGTGTCTGTGGCCGGACGTCAAAACAAGATAGAAATGAGAATGCTTCGGTTCCGCACAAGCGCACAAAGAAGGTGATGTCCAAGGCCGTTCATCTGCCTGGAGACGGCTAGTCGCATGGCGGATGCGAGAGCCTAGCTCGCATACAATGAATGCGCAATGAAGGCAATCATGGCCCAGAAGAGTTGTCGCGAGTCACTATACTGTACCCGGGGGAAACAACCCCATGCTTACGGTACGGTGAATTATTGATGTACAGACGGCGACGCGTCGTGACTGACGGGCAGTAATGACGGCTGTGGAGAACTTTCAACCAATCACGAAAGTGCACTATAAACATTTGGGTGTACAAGCAGAAATTCCGCCAGCGTGAGGGCTGTCAAAACTAAATTCGCGTAACAGGGTCGACCTTCGATAAACATGCTTTCGAAGTATTCGGTTTCCTCGACATCTTTAGGTATATCACACCAAAGTCAGAATTTCAGCAAACTTCACCGCTCCCGTTGCGATATACGACTAAACAGGGCGGAACGCTTTTCGTAATTTAGAAACGACTAGCCCAAATCACCATTTTAACCCCATAGCTACCAGGGGCGGATTTGTGGGTGCGCCCAAGGGGATAGAGGTGCGAAGTTTTTTTAGTCATGATGATGATGGTGCCCTCCTGAAAAGTTCCGTATATACGGAAATATGGGAATATGGAGCACTTTCCTAGAATGACGCAAAGCCGCAACAAAACACGGAATATTTTTTTAGAAACACACGTGAACGAAATAGTGCATACTTATCCAAAAATTTGACACCGATTTTATGTCTAAGTTTACTAGAACCGCCAAATCATTGTCCGTATGAATTCCGTATATACGGAGTATACGGAAAACATACGGAGCGTCATTTTGCTTATTATTGAAGATAAAAACACTAAACCTGTGCCAAACGTTTTTATAGCGCACACTAATGTGATTCCCTGTTTTTTATACTAACATCTACTTTCGGTGTGCTTGGGGGCGGCATAATCCGTATGAACTCCGTATTCCCATAATTCCGTATATATGGAACGTTTCAGTAGGGATGGTTATGATGGTCTTACACTAGACGGCGATATAATAATATACGTTGTTGTCCTTTTAATAATAATACCAATTAACTGTTATTAATGTTCAATCCAGTTTGTTGATACGCCCATGAGCAGTCAGTAGGCCTTTATAGGCGCCGGAAATCGTAATTTCTTAAGTAATTTTGCGCAACCACTTTGACACTCTACACTGACAAATTTATGACAGTTACAGACATAGAACGCATATAGGTAGTCGATGTTAAATGCTGGTCGGTATTATTGGTCCTATGTGGGAACTGATGTGTGGGAACTGTTGTGGTTGAGTTCCGGTCACTGAAAATTGCGCCATGGACGTCAGTGTAAAGAGCCTTTGGTGAGGTGTAGCTTGTTTTAGTGAACTTGTGTGCTGTTCACTTCCTTTCTTCAGTAGTAGGCGAAGATCAAATCGCAATTAAGAATTGAGGAGAGGGAGGGTCTCAAATAATCGTATGAAACACTATATGGAATACGTCCGGCCATGGCACCACCCATCACAAACTGGCTTCCGGCCACACCTGAGTAGGCACTACTGATTATGGCTACTGCGACCAGTGATCAATCGCACTTCCACAGCAGGCAACCCCGACTATGTCCTCGCCATCGACATGCCTGAAACGTTTGATCGCGTGAGCCAAAATGCAATGCTTACATAATTGGCACAAGCATTCCCAAGCCAGCGAGCCCACAACTGCATCCGGTCCTTTCTAGACAACCGCCCCATACGTCAAAGCGCCACGCACCCGGAATGGAGCCCCGAGACCTACTACCTGGACAGGGGCGTGCCTAGAGGCTCTATCCGTGGACCTGCGCTTTTCAATTTGGCAATGGCCCACGTTGCACGGCAACTATAAAAGGAATCTGCTGCATGTTTCGCGACCTATGCAGTATAGACCAAAGCTGCAGACAACACATCAACTGAAGACATGATAACTGAGTTGCAGGCCGCAGGCCGCAGCCCACAGCCTCACGTCGAACTTTCCGACGTTAGGGCTAGACCTGGCTCCTGAAAAAACAGTGTTCTTGGTGGTGCACGGACGGCATAAAATACCCCTTATGAGCACCGCACCATTTATATATCTGACACACCAATTAGGTCTATGTGCGGCAAAATTAGACTGCTGGGTATTCCTTTGTACAGTCATAACAGCGCACAGTGCTGGATGAAGCAACTTCGAGGTACCTGGAAGCCAATGCTTCATATAATTTCTAGAATGTCAAATAAGTACGGAGGGGCCAAACAAGCGGCTTGCATTCCCCTAGCACGAGCGGTGGCTCTAGGCCGCCTTCTATATGGGGCCCCTGTATATACTTTCTCAAACAGTCACAAGAAGCAATTATCAGTACTGCACAGGGCCATGCTCCTAACAATAACTGGATTTCCGCGACATACCCATATCGACGCCCTCGAAAAGGTGGCTCCTCTGCCTCCTATGGAATCCCTGCTTTCTGAAGCTGCTCTTCAACACCAACAACGCCGATCTCTTACGTGTCGGGGAGCGACGCTCGCTGCGTGGGATGCTCGAACCATGTAGCCACCACTACTGAGTCAGGCACCTCCTGCCCCCTGGGAAAGGCCAATTCTGACATCGCCACATCACCGACCTGGCATTTCCAAAGCAAGTGTGTGTCCCCGCCAACAAGCCCTTCGTCGCATCCTGGACCAGAAGCTTCCAGATGAAACTGACATCTTTAGCGATGCCAGCCTATACCAACACCGAATGGGCCTCGCGTGCCATTGTCCGGCACGTCCCGAACTTGACGGTTCCATTACGAAACATATACTTTATCCGTCTCCCACTGAAGCCGAACTGCGTGGCATTCTCCATTCACTGGACCATCTTGCCTACAACGTCTCTGCTCCACTACCTGCCCGCATTCGTATCCTCACCGACTCCAAAACTGCTATTGAGGAGTTCAACAAGGCTTTCTCTGACCATCCTACTGTGCGCCAGATTCAAGCTATGGTCAACATACTCGCTCAGAACGGCACTAAAACTCGCCTGGCATGGATACCGGGACACATGATGCAGGGACACAACAACCAGACCGCGCACTCCGCGGCTAGGGAGAGCCTCCTCGTAACCCTTTCGCTGGATGACCAATCCCCTGCTGCTGTCTCGCCCACCTCCTTTCGCCTGCAACTAGACCACACTCGCTACGCGCGCCGATGCCGCCAAGTACCCCGCTTGGCTACCTCAACGGCATCCCTTCGCTACCATGCCCAGCCAAAATTTTCATTAATAAGACTCTTGCCAACGCTTCTCTCACTCCTCACATCATAGTCAAATGGATTCACCCTAGAAAGTCACCAACCCCACGTTGTCCGCACTCTTCAGCGACCTCTATCGCGGACCTGAACCATTTAATCTGGCACTGCGCTGCATTCTTAGACCATCGATATATTCTCGAACATGCACTCCCCAATGGTTCTTCACCAGATAATCCCCCATACCATGACCCCCAATTCCTCGCCGCGTTAGGCACTTTTTCCCTTGAGAGCGTTCTGGCTCGAGTAGTGTGGTCCGGGGTCTACAACCACTCGGCACTTAAAACTGGACAATTAATCGTCATTTGGAAGCTGCCTACACAACCCTTGAAGATTCAATAATTGTTATTCCTCCCTCCCTGCTATTCCCATTTCCACCCTCGGGCCAACCGGCCTTCCCTTCCCAATAAAAGACTTTACTACTGCTGCTTCAGTAGTACACCCTACCAATTTTTTGCCAATATCACGGAAGCGTCGACTGTTCAGTCGATCAACGCCGCGTGATTGAGGGATACGGCAAACTCGGCGAGGGTAGCCGCATGCGCACAAAGCAAATGCCGCTGCTGTCGTCGTCTGCTAGGCTGTTCCAAGAGCAGACGGCCGCCCCGATTTTTGTTATTCGCTTATCACACTGCCTGCCATGCTCGAAACTTTACTTCAAGACCATGCACACACGGCACACAGGCCCACACAACAGAGTAATCAGCGTTGCTGAACCAGCTTTGCGTTCGGCAACGCTGATTACTCTTTTCGGTTGGCGCCACGTGCCCGGGTAGATACGATAAATGTACAACCACTGCCCCGCGAGGAAAGGTGTACGCTATGCGCTGACCCCGAAGACACTGCCGGGACCATCCGACTTTTCGATTTTTGTTTTCTCTATGTAGCCGTGACACGTGGTGTATAGGCCTCAATCCTATAGGCCTTCCTAACACTAAAAAGTGGACCAGAAAATCCCGGGCCATCTCCAAAACGTGAAATCTGGGGAGGGGCGAAACATGCAGTGGAAAAGTGTGTTTTAGAAATAGCTACAGCGCGAATACAAACAAGGACACAGAAAGACAACGGGACGAGCGCTGACTTCCAACTTCCAGCTCGTCCGGTCGTCTTTCCGTGTCCTTGTTTATATTTGCGCTGTAGCTGTTTCTAAAATGAATTACCAACTCGCCCAACCGTACACCTTGTTAAGCTATAAGTGTATTGTTGGGCGCCTTGGCGTTTTTGCCAAAGGAGATAAAACCGTTTGGGGGTAGGGGTATACGTCTTGGCTGTACACAAGTCTCTTGTCTTTGAAGCACGAAGCTCTCTAGCGCGAGGCGTAAACGAGTGTCCCGGTGTTTTTTTAGTACGCGCTACGTTCTATCGCGAGGCCTTATGAGTTTCCCGGTGATTTATTACCGTGACTACATGAGACGACGCTTACTACGACGACATGAGACGCCGACAGCCCCCCAAGGGGCTTCGCTTCTAAAAAATAATCCTACACGAATTTTCGCAACTCAAACCAGTCTAACTTATTTTCCTTACGTAGGTAAAGCACGAAAACGACAATAGAACGGGCGCAGTTTCATCGCACTCCCTGATTACCCGTACGACCGCGTGCATCCGCAATGTCTCGCGTCTTCTCCACTGGCATTCCCACACCGCCAAAGTTGTGACTTCTCAATTAAACTCAAAGAGTAGCCCCATACGTTGTACCCCATTATCGTGAAGTGGTATGGCTACCTTTTTACAAGTTACGTTGGCAGAGTGCGGCCATTATAAGTCGCGCTTATACCGGCCGGCCACGCCCAGCGTAGGCGCCCCGAAAGAGATCGGCGGCTTTCTTTCATCTGCGGCTCCGATCAAAGGGCGATCGACCCGCCCACCCCCGACCGACCGGGGGTCACGCTCATCCGGGGTTATTCGGCGGGCCGAAGATCGGAGGGGGCCAGAGCGTCGCGCGTAAAAACAGCCGCGGCGTGTGAACCCGCCGAAGAGCGTGGTTTCCTGGCCGCGTAGGAGAATTCCCGCTCGCAGGCGCATTCCCGATATCAGCAGCCCCGCGAAAACTCGTGTTCGCACGGCCCTTTTAGTGTCGGCGCAGATGCGGCGTGTGCCCTGTCCAGGAGGACCTTTAAAAGCCCTTCCCTTTTATGCGTACTTGTATATTAGTATTTGGCGAGAGTGTAGGTGTAAGAGCGTACACTTGCCGGGTGAACCCGCGCTTTCGAAAACGGCATTTGGGCTTCCTCCAGTGAAAGTGTTCGTTTTTTTCTTCATCTTTATTTTCTTAGTAGTGCGAATTTCTTTTTTGAATCCCCTCATCGGACAAATGCTATAGTGCGGTCGAGCCCGCTTATAGCGAAAACATCGGGAGACTGAAATCACTTCGTTATATCTGCCTTTCGTTATACCTGGAAACAAAATCTGTATATACAAATGGTAAAAGTTAAAGAAGATTTGTTTGTTATAGCCGCTATTTCATTATAACCCGGTTCGCTATCAGTGGGCTATACTGTAGTAGCACGAAGTCGCCCGTATAGATATGTCAGTGGTGTATCCAGAAATATATTTCGGGGCGTGTTACACACCGCCAGGAAAATAAAAAAAAATACAAGTAAAGAGGGGCTGCGCCGGATGCTTGAACAATATTGTATATGACATTTTCCTTCATGCTTAAATTTCGAGGGGGGGGGGGGGGGGGTCTAACAAGGAAATACCTCCTCCCTTTCTTTGGATACGATTTTGATATAATCTAAATTTTCAGCATTAGTTCCTGTGTTGTATGAGGTTTGTCCGCTCAGGCGTGCACGCTGAACAATCTATACCAAATCTACCTAACTTTTTTTTCACCAGCACATCAATACGGGAAACAGTATTTCCGGTTATTTCACCCTGAAGAGAAAGAGAGAGAGAGAACTCTTTGATGTAGGCTGGAGAGGTCAGCTCTGCTAGCGGCAGTGCTTGCTACGCCAGACGGGGATGATTGCAATGCAGTGAAGTGAATGTGAGAGATCGGGAAAGCAGGAATAGAGAGAAAACAAAAGTTAAATGAAAATGGCACGCAATGAAGTTCAAGAAAAAAACTCGAAATAAAGTTAAGTAAACGAAAAAAAATTGAGCCAATCGAGCCCAGGAAGCGCAGAGCGCCTAACAAGAAAACAGAATCAAAGCGTACATGACGACGCAAACGCGTACAGACGTAGCCATGCGCACAGTGGAAGAATTACAAAGTTTTGTCTAGTCCTGAATCTCGCAAAAAAACGCAGAAGAATTTTTGTTCCTAAATATGAGTCATTGTTGTTGTCCCAGGGTCCAAGGAAGTGACACAACTGAAGGCTTGCTCCACGTCGAACACGAGAAAGGCAGCTCGCCGCTGTAACTCGCGCAGCGGAAAATCTCGGGCATATACACAAGTGCTCGGTAATCTCGCGCACAGCGCACGTGGGGCACAGTGGTGAACCCTCCCACCATATTTTGAACTTGAAGCTTCGGGTGTAAGCCACGTTGAGACGCAAACGATGCAGTACACCTTCAGACGCTTTGCTTAGGTCGGGTGGAACACGGAATTTACAGAAAGGGTCAATTCTATGTAGAGGTGGATATCCGCTGCGAGGGTGCTGCCACTTCAACATTTGCTCTCTCCAACAAGTTCGATAGATAAGGGCACAACCATCCTCTCGAGAGAAAGGAAGCTGTGTCGTGTTACGCAGAGAGTGGCCAGCGCTGGCGGCTGCATCAGATATTATATTTCCTTCTATTCCCGAATGACCAGCAAGCGGCCCGCTCGCACTACCGCTGTGTGGATTTCACTGATTTCACACACAAGCTGACTGCAGTGGTTGGACAGCCTTCTTAGAGCTTGCAAAGCACCCCGTGAGTCTAAGAAGATCACCCATCGTCGAGCATGAAGTGTACCAATGAAATGAAGGGCAGCCCTTACAGCCGCTAGCTCAGTAGCGGTGGATGATGTTTTGTGGCTCAGTTTTTTCCTGATTGTGCACTGAAGATTTATCATCAAATCTGACTGATACAATTCTGCGTCAGATCGTCAAAATTTATCGATAGCGCCGTGGCTTGGTAACCAGGAACTGTGTGTTGAATATGTTTAATACAGGCCGTCTTCATCGTACATAATTAGCAGAACTGGGGTACAAGCGACCATGGGGTGTCGGCGCGGGGGTGCAAGAGGGGCATTCCCCCCCCCCTCCCCCCGTCAAGCCCCACCAGCACTTGTCCACTTTTCCCCAGCCCCGCTGCTCCCCTCCTGCCTGCTTCTTTTTCCACTGAAATTGATGATCAGAAACTTTTCAGAAGGTTCATAGCGATCTCAGCGTCTAAAAAGGTGGGTAGAGTAAATTTGTTCGGGTTTCTTCAGCGGGAACGCAAGCAGGCACCATAAGAATGTAGGCCAGCCATTCCTGTTATTCCTGAAGAACAAAAATTTGTCAGTCATTTTTGTTCTTCAGCGGGAGCATAAACAAAAATTTAAGCCAGTCCTTTCTGTTTTCTGCGGGAACGCAAGTAAGCATCATGAACTGGTTTAAGCCAGCCACCCCTGTTTTTCAGCGGAAACGCAAGCAGGCACCATAAACAATTGTCTAAGCCAGCCACCTCTGGGCGGCTTTACCGTGCAAATTCTACCCGTGGCATTTTTTTCTGAAAAACAGAAGTTTTGTGGCGTGAGCTACACTGGCCGAGGATGAGCAGTTTCGCGTGGCTCCTGGAGAGCCGTGCTGCGCATGCGCGAGGAGCAGTGACGTCTCACGGCGCACAGCTGGCGCACCGGAGCCACCGCCGCCGCGAGTGGATTTGATTGGATTGGATTAAATTGGATTGAATTAAACTGAATTCGATTAAAGTGAATTCGATTAAATTGAATTCGATTAAATTTAACTGGACTGAATTTAACTGGATTGAATTTAACTGGATTAAATTTAACTGGATTAAATTGGATTGGATTGGAAATCGTTTTAGCAGCAGTAAGCATGATAATCGAGCTAATCCTAGACAACCAGGAAACATAAGAATAACCAGCTGAACCTTAGCTGAACCTATATCCTGGCCTATCCGAGCTAAGCCACTGCTATTTTTTTTTTCTTCAGGCAAGTTGCTCTACCTTTTCCATCCCCGGATTAGCTATTCATCGGTTATTTGTTAACGACCCCCTTTGCCTAACGGCAGGTGCCGAGTTCCTCAAAGGCCCTGTCAAATGTATTCAAAAGGCTGGCTTCTGTGTGTGCGCTCCTGCAAAACGTTCTGGTCGGAAGCTGGTACTTGTAGTCGGAACATTTACTTTTTCGGCACAGCTTTGCTAACGCTACAAGACCATGAATGCAAGGAACAAAGTTCTGGTGATAACAATACTCATGTACAACTTAAGAATTAACGGCAACGGAAGTTGCCACTGCGCCTGATCACCGCAGCCGAATGTTACTCCGAGCGGCGCAAGTAGTGCGCCTCTGGGAATATTGAGAGACGATGGAAAACGTGACCGGTTTATTCGGACACTCGGACGAAGTCCCAATTAAGTCTACACGTCTACATTTACGGCTTTGCACTACATTGTGTTTTGTTGCTTCAAATATTGTGCATTTATATGTAACTTAGTTTAAACCAATGTTTGCTAATCATAATACTATGCAGTTATGTGTACTTCTCTTCTCTCTTCCGTAGGTTTGCTCATGTTTAGTTCTTAATCACTGCTCCGACAAACTCACTTTGTGCGTTTTTATAGAGGGTCCCGTTACAGTCTGCGGACTCTGGGACCCTCTCCTGTATATTAATATGCTTGTGTACTTGTACTCAAAAATAAATTTGATTTTTGACTTTGAAGTGGTGATGATGATTATGTACAGGTGATGATGATGCCGGGGCCATGAGAGCTAGCACTGATGATAATGTACCGATTACGAGGAAATGTCCATAAACATTTTGAAGAGCACAGAGTCGTGGTCAGGGTGTCTCACAATATTTTGAACGTGGCACGAGCCGTTTTCGTAATTTTTTGGACTTAATATGCTTATAAAATAGTGCAGCGACTTCAAGCAAACTACGTGAGAAAAGCAGACGATATCGCGCATTCATAGCAATCTCCTTCCAAAACGCGCGCAGCCGTTGACAATCCGGGTCGACACCGTACATGAGCTATTGCCGTTCTTAACTTGGATTTTAGACAAATGCGCATTTTGTTCCTTGCACTCATGTCGCGCCACTTTGATATAAGAGGATGAATTAGAGGTTAAGAAAGACTTTTATGGTGTTTTTATAGTGCCCATGAAAGCCCATTTTTAGTGTTTATGCCTAAATGCATACAAATGCCTATTTTCCAAATCGGCACGTATATCAACACTATTTAGCGTCAACTTTCGCTTTCGAGTGCAGTTTGAAACCCTTATTCATATTACCGGGCAGCTAGCATTGACTATTCGGAACTCTACTGGATCCAACCCAGTGCTCTAGTTCAACCAACTCCCCGAAAATAACCGCTAGCAGTAGTGGAACGCGATGCAGTGACAAGAGGCCCAATTTCGAATAAAAAAATCTGGAGATGTATACCATAGTTGCTATTGTTTCAACAACTTTCCCAGTCATTTTTATACTACGTTCCGCGTGCTGTCCAAACAGATTTCTTCAGAAATGTGCAGGTGCATCCTCGTTTCTATCAGCATATACTCAAATCCGACTAATACCCCGGCTACACTAGCGGCCGAATGTCCTTTGAACCAAATGTCATTTGACGGAAATGGGGTGCTTCAAATGCCATTCAGAATGCGCCGTGCCACAGTGCAATTTCGATGGTATTTGAAAGCTTTCACAATTGCTCGCCGTGCTGTAGTGGCGCTGTTGTCGCCCCGTTCCGTTTTCGTACAATAATGCAACCATCAAATTTAGGAGCATTATAAGGCAGTAAAATGATATCAAATTAGAAGAGGCACCAGTTTTGACTCTAATGTGGTGGCTGTCTGCATAGTTTTATTTTATTTTTATTTTTTTTTTTTGCAACTGACCGACTGGTTTTGAGAGTATGAAAATTAAATATGTTGATCTCATATTTTAAGTAAATGAACAGTGAACAAAGTTCCACAAAAAAATATTTTGTTTCTTTTACGTACGGAAGTATTATATTTTTTATTGCCAATCGAAGACGCTGCGTGAGAGGGGGCTAGAAATTGCATTTCAAATCCCAATATCTCTCTCGGTGCTCATTTGGCTCGAATGTCATTTGAGCCGAATGGCATTTCAAAACCTAGTGTAGCAGCACAACTTGGTATTTGAGTCAAATGACATTTGGTTCAAATGAAATTCGGACGCTAGTATAGTAGGGGTATTAATTAACAACGCAACGGTTCAACATCGAACACGCCTTCGTTAGCAGCCCTTTCATATATTGGAAAACCAACGGCGAAACTTGAAATCACTGCGCCGCTGCATTTCATTAAGCCTTAAAATTCACACTGCGACGGCCTCTAAGACACGCTTTTCCATCAAAAAACTGTTCGACTGCTAAACACTTTTGCAAATTTTCTTCAAATTTGTAAAAAAAAAAAAAAAAAGGTCTTGCCTGAACAATTCGAATATCATCGTATATGAGAAAGTCGCTGGAGTTGTACCTAACAGTCCTCGAGTAAGAGCGTGTTCATGTTTACAAGAGGTATTCAGAACGTTGGATTGGGAACAGGTGGGAGTAAGGGTAATGGAGAATACCTCAGTAACCTCAGATTTACTGATGACGTTGCCTTGCTACGTAACTCGGGGGATGAATTCCAAAGCATGATTACCGCACTGGATAAACACAGTAGAATCGCGAGCCTTAAAATTAATATGCAGAAAACTAAAGTAATGCTCAATAGCCTCGGGAGAGCACAGCGGTTTGAGATAGGTGGCGAGGCAGTGGAAGTGGTAAGCGAATATACCTACCTAGGCCAAGTTGTGACCCCGGATCCCAACCATGAGTATACAGGTAATCAGAAGGATAAGAATGGCGTGCAGCACACACGGCAGACATTCTCGGATAATGAATGGCAGCCTACCATTTTTCCTGACGAAGGAAGTGTATGACAGCTGCATCTTACCGGTACTCACCTACGGGGCAGAAACTTGGAGGCTCACTAAGAGGGTTCAACTTAAATTGAGGACGACTCAGCGAGCAATGGAGCGGAAGATGATAGGTGTAGCATTAAGGGACAAGAAGAGTGGGTCAGGGAATAAACGCGTGTTAAGGACATACTAGTTGAAATTAAGAAGAAATGGGTGTGGGCAGGGCATGTAAAGCGAAGGCAAGATAACCGTTGGTCATTAAGGGTAACAGAGTGGATCCCTAGAGAAGGCAAGCGTGGCACAAGGCGGAGGAAAGTTAGGCAGAGAAGATCAAGAAGTTTACGGGGATAAATTGGTCGTAGTCAACACAGGACCGTAATAATTGGAGATCTATGGGAGAGGCCTTTGCCGTGCAGTGGGCGTAGACAGACTGACGATGATTGCCTGATCGGTGCGAGACAATTGTTTCGAAGACCTGTACCTTCGATTGAAAATGTCGGCGGTATGTAACGCATGCTGCAGTCGATCATTGCTGATTTAGGACCGTTAAGAAACATCCCTAAACTTAGCACTTAAAATTCCTTACTTTTAAAACCCCAATAACACAAATGGGCAAATGGGCTTTCTTCGTTATATCAGTTGGATGCTGTGGAATTTTGCTCCTAATTCGTCCCCATTTCACCCCAGTGTTGCACCCTTCTACGGCGGTGGAATGAGTTTGTCCCCCTCAAGACAAAATCCTGCCGATGCCATGCAAGCGACAAGACTAAAAGGTTGCCCAAGGCGGAGCAACGCACTACCCGCCTTTGCTTCTTGCTCCCTCCGCGTCCTATACTGTCTACAAATCTTTTTAAAGCACTTTTCTATGCCTTGCTGACGGCGTTCTCTGTCACGCCAAAACGCGCTGCAGGAAAGCCAACTTTACACAATCGGTTTCACAAGACGATGATGACAGTAATAAGCGAAGGCACATCAAGCGCCTCAAGAAACAAACGCTTCCCGTGGTCGGAAGCACAAGGACGCGGGTTCGATTCCCGGCCGAAGCGGCCGCTTTTCTGATGGAGGCTAAAGCAAAAACGCGCGTGAGTTCGACATTTCGGCGCACGTTAAGGATCTCCAGGTGGTCCAAATCAATCTGGAGCCCTCGACTACGGCGCGCCTTACCGCCTGTGTAGCGTCGGCGCGTTAAACCCTACAATCAATCAATCAATCAATCATCAATCAATCAATCAATCAATCAATCAATCAATCAATCAATCAATCAATCAATCAATCAATCAATCAATCAATCAATCAATCAATCAATCAATCAATCAATCAATCAATCAATCAATCAATCAAACCAATTCCCGTGGTCGGAATCGAACCTGGGTTACTTGCGTTATGAAGCTGACGTCTATCCGCGTGCGCCAATCCGACACGATAGAAACAGTTTGGATTATGTACTTTGACTTTGCATCAGGTTGCACGGAAGCAAACTTCACGTTTAGCTATCTTTCTTTTAAAAACAGGGCTTTGATTTTTTTTTTGTGAGTAGCATTTAGACGTCCAACCCTCTGCACCGTTTTGGTAGATGATCAGCGTCCGATGTAGCCTCGATTGGCTGATAACAAGTGACGTCATCACCGGTGAGGCGAGTACCCTGCAAAGTTCAGCTGTTTAATTGTGCTGCCTAAGAGAGACTGAAACGAGCATATAATTTTCGAAAATGCTTAACCACAGAAACTCTAAAACGGAAAACAACGCGACGCAACGTCCGAGTACTAAGGCGTTCAGGTAACTCCGCAACTCCAAGTTTTCACCATACATGTAGCTTGATCACGTGGTCTCTGTACATGCTAAGCGCTTAGAACGCCTCTGGGACATATCAAATACATATTTGTATTTTTTAGCACGAAAGTGTTTTATTCCCGGATACAGAAAGATTTCGCCGATGTCATATCCGCCACGGAAATGACGCCAGTACAACGGGCCAAGCGGCCTGTAAAGAGTGCACGCCTGCACACAAGGTCTACTTGCGGGGAAGCAACCTTTAGTACAAAATAGAACGTTATACTTATGGTTGTTCATTTTCGGGTTTTATATTTCAACCCAAAAGTGTTTAATGCCGGTATACACCAATATTTCGCTGACGGTGTACACCAATATATCCGTCATGGAAATGGCGCCAGTACACCTTTGCCAAAGCGACCCACCAGCAGGACGTCGCTCGCCAAGCACACCCACAAGACAGCCGCCAACCCGCAGATCATGCTCAGCTGCAGATTTCGCTGCACATTTCACTTTCGTGTTTTGCCGATTCCTATGACAGATGAGTCATCCAAGGGTTTTTTTATTTCTGTCTTTCAGTGCCTCAGTGCTGGGCATACGTGTCTGGTCCAACTTTTCCTCTTTTTTTTCCTCTCTCTTTTTGTCCATTCACATTCATTTTGTCCATTTTGTCCCCTTTCCCACGTGCAGGATAGCAAACTAGGCTCTAGCCAGGTTAACTTTCCTGCCTTTCTTCTACATTCTTCCTTCCTTCCTTCCTTCTCGCTGTCCCTCTTGTGCCACACTTGTAAAAACTGCGTCTTCTATTCATCGCTTGGTGCCTCTTTCTACCGCCAATAGTCTCCAGCAATGCTACTATGCTACAGTCGTCATAAAACGGTTCTGCAGAGGATCACTGCAGCCAGTGGGGTTGTGCGTTCGACTTTACGCACTTCTTCACGGGGAGAGTAAGGGAGGGGGGGGGGGGGGGCGAAACTAATGTTGTATGATCTCCCGGCGCTTTATTCTCCGAGTTCTAAAGGCCACCCAATGGCCATTACAATGCGCATTTTTATGCTTTGGATTCTCCTCAACGACCCTAGTTTTCTACAGCGCGTAAGTCAACGATAATTTTAATAACCTTGACAGAGCAGCTCCGTTCAGGTTGTTGACGGGGACGTCCAGCCATTTTCTTTGCCTATTTTCTTTTCACTGACAGGTGTGTTATTTTACAACGCCTTGAATGTACTTTCTTTTTAAAGCGAAGCTTACTACCTCTACCAGCCAACGATTCCTTCGTGGCGTGCAGGACAAGAAACTCCAAACGCGGATGGGGGTCGGGAGGGCGGTTTTCACTCCTGGAGCAGAGTGTAAATGGCGCTGTGATAGGGCGCTATTACCCAGCGTTCCCCGCGCGCAGCTGCCTGCTCGCAGCGGCGGGCGCGTTGGGTTGGAGGGACGGCTTTGTCGTCTGCTTTGCGACGGTTGATTTTGCCCTGTTCTGCCGTGCTTCGCGTCCATTGCGCGCTTACTTCGCACGGTCCTGGATAACCGAACCCGATGGAATTAAGTGGTCGTACGGCAAACATATGTTAAAGGAGTACTGACACGAAATTTTGGTGTTATGTTTTTTTCGCTGCTATGCGTGCCTACCAGCCCACTATTCACAGAATGACAGATTAGATTGTCGAGCGCAGCGTAAACATTCATTTACGACGTCGTTTATTCGTATCAGTTTCGGCTTCGACAAAACGAACGCCGAGCGGCCGCCATGACAGGAGGTACAGTCAAACCCGGCTATAACGAACCCGGATAGAGCCAATTATGCTATATATCGAAAAAAAATCATTCAATTACGGAAATACATGGGAAACATATTCCTTATAACGAAGTCCACATCCGATATATCGAACTCTGGGCGCTTAGAATGGCCGCCGAAATGCACGATCTCGGAGGGGCGATTGAGATGTGGATTGGCCGTGACCACGGAGCAAGAGCGGCGACTGAGACATTGCGCCTCGCATGAAGCGACGTGATGCCTAATACTTTCCGTAACTGTTTCCGATGCGCGGGACTCGCGACGGAACCCGCCCAGTCAGCGAGTCCGGACCAAGACAGCAGCATCGGTGAACGGTGGGAAGAGCTCGCCAACGTTCCCGATGATGTCACGAGTGAAATCCGTCCGACGCTTATAATGAAGCGCTTTCGGCAGTCGATGTGCTCCGCCAATGCTTCTTAGATTTTTGAGAACGCGGACTCGAACTGGTGCAAACAATGTTTCGTGTAGACTCAGAATGCTACGCTAGTTGAAGCCGCCAAAATGAAAGTGAAAACAAAAATCACCGGCTTTTTTTTTTTTTTTTTGCAACGTGGGCAGTCAAGGCGGAAAGTAGCTTTGCTACTTGCAATAAATGGATTATTTTGGTATGGTAATGGCTACTGTACTGTGTTCGTTTCTGCCTACGCGGATGGCGGAGTTGGGGAGGCGGCGGGGGGCTCCAGCGGATTGCGAACTCGTAACAATAAGCTCGTTATAGGCGGGTTCGGCTATATCGAACTATTGGATATATTGAACTAATCGCGGTGCATATTGAAGTTCGCTATAAACGGGTTTGACTGTATCACGTGGCGTCACCATTCTTGCCGTATCGCTGCCGCTCTGGAAGCGCGCGCGAGCGAGCGCACGCGCGCGCCCAGACCAGCCGAGGTCTTCGCCGTCCCCACAGGCCCGGGCAGCATGACGTCAGTCCAAAAACCATGACGTGTACACACGCCCGAGCAGCACGCGCCAACCATAGCCAGCGCGTCGGCTTCGTCACGGGAGCCCCGACGTCGGCAGTTTGGGGCAAGTAGCAGAGGATGTCATGTCGGTCCGCTCTGGGCTTTCTCGTGCGGGCGTAGATTAAAATGGTTTTTAAACATGTTTCGCTGAACGGTTGCTGTTGAAACTTGCTGGGAGATATCTCCTGATAAAAAGGAAGCGTTCTACATAGTTATCTCAGCTTTGAAATTTCGTGTCAGTACTCCTTTAAGGATTGGTTTGCAGGGCCGGAAAACAAAATGTAGAGACCACATGCACACATCTGGCCGCTAGAGAAACGCTACCTCTTGCGCCCTGCTTTCCACGAATGGGACTGCGTTTTCTAAATTGGTGCATACCAATTCGGTTGTGTTTTAACAAGTATTACAAAAGGCGAAAGGAGCAACTGGATCTGATAAATAGCGATTATAAAAGTTCCCCCAGCTTTCTCGCAATTGTCAAACTTACTAAAGTATAGTTTAAATCGATATAAATGGGAATCACTAAGCTCACATGCCAAATTGTTTCGGTGTCTGCGCTTGTGTCGCGGGGTGGTGCATCCCCTAGCTAGCACACCAGGATGGCTAAGTTCAGTTGCCTTACCCTTCGAAAGACGCTCCTCTCCGTTTTCTACCGAGGCACGGGCGGGTTACAGCGACGGCGTCGTCCGCCCCTCTAGCACGACCGTGACCGACGCTGCTGCGTTCGGGACGCCACCCCCGCGAATTTCAGGTAACGGCTGGCAGAATCTCTGGTTTCGCTCTTTGTAGAGCCATGTGTGTGAATTCAAGTGACGTCGCATGGACAATTGTGGATGTCGTTTAAAGCTTTGCTTTCCAACCACCTTCACAGCGTGAATTGGAGACAATTTTTTCAGGAGCTAAAACTGCGCAATTTTTTTCTTTCCACACTGGTAAAAAGGCATAATAGCATGACAAGAATGTTCATACACATATGTATTCGTCCATACGTTCTTCGAGCCAGTGAGAAGCCCGTGACACGCCACAACACCTTTTAGGAGCATGATCCTGATTCCGCTCTTCCATCCGCTGATAATCCGAAACTTTATCTGCGCACGAGAAGGATTGGTATCTTCGCAAGATGGAGAATGGCACTTCATTCAACTATACTATCCATTTATTCGTCGCTGTTTACTACGAGGTAAGTTATTACGATCCCATTCATTATTTTGCGAATGACAATATATAAAACCAGGTGTCCATCATGGCGATGACTACATTGGTGACACTCAGGTACGAACAAACTTTGCTTTGGAGCCAATATGCATCATAATTTATGCTAAAATTTCCACGCATTTTATTCATTCATTCCAGGTGTCCATCATGGCGATGACTACATTGGTGATACGCCTTGTCTCAGGTACGAACAAACAAACTTTGCTTTGGAGCCCAACATGCATCATAATTTATGCTAAAATTACCACGCATTTCAGTCAGTTAGGCAGTCAGTCAGTCAGTCAGACTCGCCGCGGTGGCTCAGTGGCTAAGGCGTTGCGCTGCTGAGCACGAGGTCGCGGGTTCGATTCCCGGCCGCGGCGGCTGCTTTTCTGATGGAGGCGAAAAGCAAAAACGCCCCTGTGTACGCGATTTCGGAGCACGTTAAAGATCCCCAGGTGGTCAAAATTAATCCGGAGCCCTCCACTACGGCGCGCCTCATCGCCTGCGTTGCGTCGGCGCGTTAAACCCTACAATCAATCAATCAAATAAATTACAGGCGACCAGAAGATGTAGATTGACATGCCTTGGAAACGACGTTTTTTTGTGTTCTATGCAGATTTACTTGAATGTACGGAGTAATAATGGAACCTGGGCTTTCCTATGGAAATTTCGTTTAATTGTTGATTTACAGTTATTGCAAAGCTGTTGCTCTGTTTATAATTTCAGCTTTATATCTATTCGGATCGAATGACGAGTACTCTTGCGCACCCCTTCCTCCTCACGGGATCACCCTCAGCCCCATCGTCATCATCAGCTTCATTGCAGGGAACCATTTATTAATGTTCTACCATGGCTCCTGCCCAGCGCCATCAACGCGGCACGTCCCCAGACTGCTCTCAAACATAACATGTTTACACCAAGATGACTAGTTGGGAGAGTTGGTACGGGTTCATGATGAAGCAAACAACCAGCGCAAGAAAGACGAGGACCAGGAAGGCTACTGTCTGGTTGTTTCCTTCATCATAACATGTGTTCTTGTTCGTTCCCTTCCACCTTCGCATCGCAGGGGAGCCCAAATGTTTCCCCGGTAGCGGCCCCGCAGAGCAGCGCAGCTTCGGGCGAAGGAGCTCTCAAAGAAACGAGCGAGGAAACGGGCCGGAGCCATATTTTCCACCCGAGATGCCTCGCGTCAAACGCGAGTGGAAAATTGGAAATTAGCCAGCGGTACATTTGGGCGGGAACGGAAGAAGCGGGCGGGAAGACCCGGATTGACGGACACAGCCAACGCCACCGTGATAAGAAGGCCCCACAACGTACGTACGCTCACGTTATCCGAGCCATGAGACCGCTGTACGCACGGGCTCGGCGCCGCGGTGTTTTATGAGGTTGTTTAAACTTGGCCTCTGAATTGAGCGCAGCGGCGTTTAAATGATGAGTACTGAGTACACCTTCGTTGATTCTAGGAGGTGATGACTAGGCTCCCAGGGCGCAAACTGCAGGGGCTAATTTAATAATGCAGAAACGAACTCAAGGGCAACGAGAGGGGATATGCGGTCGTCGCTGAGGCCTCTGAGAACGGAAGACGAGTCGAAAGAGCAGTAAAATGCGCGAGCTTTTCAAGTTGTTTCTTTGACCACTTTGGCCACCAGGCTGTTTGCTTTTGTTCGCGAGAACCGTGGCCAAAAACCTAGACACGGGGTTGTGGTTCACTCGCGGGCGGCACCGGGCTTTTTTTTTTTTTTCTTGTGCAGGAAAACGGAAGGAATCGGTTGGACCTCGTTATCAAGGCTGTAGGCTGTTCGTTCTTTTTTTTTTTTTTTGCGTGTTTTCGAAAATTTGCCTTTTGCTGCAAATTTCTGCTCCGCTATTCCTTGCGTAGGCGCTGTTGTGTTAGGTGCGAAGCCCCTCAGGGGCTGGGGCTGTTGGCGTCTCCTGTCGTCGCCGTCGTAATCGTCGTTCGTATCATGTAGTCACGGTACTAAAACACCGGGAAACTCGGTTACACCTCGCGCTAGAACGTAACGGTTACTAAAAAAAAAACACCGGGACACTCCTGTACGCCTCGCGCTGGAGCGCTTCGTAACGCGTACTAAAAAAACACCGGGACACTCGTTTACGCCTCGCGCTAGACCGCTTCGTGCTTCAAAGACAAGAGACTTTTACAACAAAGCTGTATACGCCTCGAGCTTCGCGATCGCTGCGCCGCCTGCCGCCGCTTCTCCGCGGCGTTGACGGGATTTGCGCTGCGTGGCTGATAGGGGCTCGTGCAGTGTTTTGGTTCCATTTTGCTTCTTTTCGCCTTTCCGCGCCCTAAAAAAACGTGTTATGGTGATGTCTATATGCGAAGAGTACGTTTAGGTCACTTAAAAAGCAGCTACGTCTTCGTAGAGTACGCGATCGCCTGCAAGAGCTACCCGGGGACGCGGTTCTGCGCGCTTCGTCGCCGCTCTTCCGGCGTCGGCGACGGCAGCAACATATCACCCATGTCATTCTCCAAAACATCAGGCACAATTGAATTCTACTATCGCCCTCGTTTAGACCTGATACTGGGCACAATGAGAGGTTGGCTTCATTTTGCAGCGTGGACAACGAATGCGTGCTTCGTTTCGAATATATCGTCGCAGAAAAATATGTTTCGGGGATGTTATTACCCAATCCCGCACAATAACTCATGCCTTTTATAAGAATATAACCATGCAAAAAGGTTAAGTGTATTCCAAGCCTGTGAGGTCGTTAAATATGTCCCCTACAGACGCCATATGCAAGAACCAAGGGAAGGTAATGAAACCACGGAAAAATAAATGCTGTGCAAGTGCGGAATTAAGAAACATAATAGCTCTAACGGAAATTAAAAAACAAAACAAAACAGTGCAGCTTCTGACATGCTAAGACGTTCGGTCGAAATTAAGCCAGGTAGAGTTCACTAGACCAACTATACGCGAAATGCACTGCTATTTCGTGAAGACAATCGTGGGGGGGGGGGGGGGGGGGGGGGGGGGGGGGGGGGGGGGGGGGGTGGGGGGGGGGGGGGGGGGGGGGGGGGGGGAGGGTGACCTGTGTACAAATGCGGAGCGGAATCAAGCAATGAACGTTTTAGTAATCCCACACACATATCTCTCGTTTCACTTTTCTTTTGTTTTTCTACTTCAACGAAGAGCTGATCGTACGGCGGACGCATTTTTGGAAGTATTCAGGGTATGCTGTTCAACAAACGATGAAATGTGTCGTTGGAAGAGTGTGGTTATGTGATAAGGCCCTCTGATTTCAGTTTCGGTTTATTGTGCAGGCTCCCTGTGCTATATGACGATATTTCGAAGAAGCACTTAGTCGCGGACGAGGATTATATTCTAAGCCCGTCTCCGCGCTGCTCGCAGATAATATATGTAGCAGATGAGTGTTTGCGGGCGCTCACTCACGAAAGACCAAGACGACTCTGTCGTGTGCTGATCCCCGAGTATAAAATTATGCATTGTCCATCGTACGATTTGTTGAATATGTTCCAGAATTAATCACAGACCGGCTTGTAAATGGTGGTGTCAATATCTGAGGTATATTGGCAAACGTAACTGGCGTTCTGTCAGGTATGAGTGCTCCGCTGATTATGTAAGCGCACAAAACCGATTTAAAATCGTAGTGTATAGCCGTAGAAATGAAATAATCTGAGGAACCGGTGGTACGGAGAAACTGCTAGTAAATTCAGGTCAGTGTAACTCTACAATTCGGCTCCATCATACGTTCCGCGACGCTGGCCTGTGACACACACCTGGCGCTTATACAGACCGAATATACCACACTAAGATCACGTCAGAAACATTTACCCTCTCGTAAACACACCCCATTTGCGAACAGAGTGACTGCTTCACATAAACAAGGAATTTCAAACGCCCGCAAACGGTAATCTCAGTCGTGAACCGTGCCGCAAAAGCAGCGGCGGCACTGGGGAGCGGGACGAGGACTCCCGCGGCTGCTTTCGAAACGGGCCGCTAGGGGGATTTCAGTGGCGCCCCTACAGGCCGCGCTCGAGGCGTATAGACCGTTCCATCGAGCGAGGGAGAAACGTACTCTCGGACTCAGCGGCCGCGGCGCGCGGACCGCCTTTCCCCCTCTCTGGAGTGTGCGCGCCGATCACGGCGGGCCTGGCGCGGCTGCTCCTTTGCCTTGACTACGCTTTGTAGGCATCGCGCGTGCGGGTTTACCACTAATTTACGCATTATTTTAATGAAATGTTGCTAATAAATGAGCCAGACTAGCAGCTTGTGAGTTGCGCACTTAATAGCACACAAGATTTTTGGCAATTTCATTATGAGCTTTTTCTGTACACTCGATCCTACCTTGGAGTAGGGGGCAGAAAATTCTTCTACCTTCTTTCCAAATTATAATTGGTAACTGAAACTTGCCTGTGCCGCAGATTGTATTAGTTCCATCTCCACTGCTGCTGGGGTCCCATTGCGGCATACCCGGCTCCAAGTATTACGTGGGCTGGCGTTGGTGATTTTCACAGTGACACCTCCCTAGGTTGTCCCTTTCCCCAGCCAATCTGATCGAAAGGGGGAGGGAACTACTGAAGGGGATTTCACCTCCATTATTCCCCCATCCCTGACTCGGGCAAAATAAAGTTGTTCACTCGCTCAATTCAGCCAAGAGTTTTTAGTCTATTACCCAAATATGATGTCTCTTTGTCGGCAACATCAAACCTAGATCAAAGCAACGCAAAAGCGAAATCTTGTCTGGTTGCCCAACAGCGGACGCTTAATAAGATGCTTAATAATAAGTTGCCCAACGGCGGACTCTCTCCAGGAGCTGTGTTGTTCACTTTATTTATGTTGTACTTTAGTACTGCAGAGCAGCTTGAAATTCGAGAGAGAGGAAGATTTGGCGACAGTGGTGGCTGAGGGTGAGGTGTTAATATATCGATAATATTTAATACAAACTATGTAATATGCCAAATACTTACTAAGTCCACCCAAAATTAAACCCTGCAGGGATATGAAGCCAGAAGTACGTTACACTGACGTTGACACGCGCTCCTGCTTGTTGCCCATGGGCGCCGGGCGAATCACGGTTAGATAATTTTAATAAACATTAGTTTTTGCAGTAAAGTGATAAAAATACCCGCTTTACGCGATCCCGGACACAGACACGCAAACAAAAAAAAATGTGACGAAGTATTGCAAACATATGTTTGACACGGCATCGTTTACCCGCCGCGGACCACGCTACTTTGAGGCGAATTTCAGCTCCACCGCGGCCCGAAAAGCTTCCAATTTAAGCCAGATCGCTTAAACTGGTCCTATGCAACAACTTTCCAATTTAAAGCATATTACGTAAACGAACGCACAACGCGCTACAACGAAACATTCACTGAGCCTCCGTTGGCGCCCAGGCACCGCGGAGCAAACGCCCAAGCCAGCGAATGGGCTAGCTACGAGAGGGCGCTGCGCACGCAAGACGGCGGCGCCCTCGTTGGAATGGTCTATACCTCTACCCCCCACATGGTTTCATCTCCGTTGGAAAAAAACGCCAAGGCACCAAGAATACACTTATACACTGCACGCTGCAGGCTTCACGCTAGTGGAGATGGCCCGGGATTGTTTTCTTGGTTTTTTTTTTAGTTAACGAGGAAGATGCGTGATCGAGAAACCGTTTTAGTATTCCTCATCCCCGTGCTAACATTGCTTACGTACATAAACAACTGTTATATATTTCGTTCCATGAGATCGTTATCCCCGCAGTGTTCCGGTCAGGCCATCACTGCTGTGGAGGCATTACCACTTGCACGGCGTCAAGTTTACAGGAACCGCATCCAAGCTGGTCAATAACATCAGTTACGCTGTCAGAGCTTCCGCGGATACAGAGGGGGAAGGGTGTTGGACCCCATAAAACATCCCCAAAAGCAGCACTACCAAAGCTTACAGAGCGTGCTATCCCTCCCCTCGACCCTCTTCGCCATACTCCTATCCCCTCCACCCCGGAAGTCACCCTTGATCTGCCTCTTTTTAAAAGGGTGTGAACGCCCTCATATCATATCATAAATATATATATATATATATATATATATATATATATAAAATATATATATATATATATATATATATATATATATATAATATATATATATATATATATATATATAATATGATATGATATGACGGCGTTCACACCCTTTTAAAAAAAATATATATATATACCTAAATCATGGCCGCGGCTCGTGGCACGTAGCAAGGGTGTCCTGCAGGCCTACGTAATTGTAGGTATAGTCACTCCGCTAGCAAACTATTATATATATATATATATATATATATATATATATATCAGGTATCAGTTTGTCGACAACTGATTTTGGAAAAAACCTCGCCTTGTATTCGAATAAATACGGTAATGCAGGCGGACCTGTAAGTCGCCACGTTTTGGGTGGTCGATATGTCGGGTTCGCCGCTCCCGCAATTGTATCTGATGAGGGCCAATAACGACCTTCCGGTCAAACCCTCCGCGTATTACGTGAGTACTAGTGTCGGTGAAAGAAAGAAAGCTCATTCGTACACACTACTCTGCATTCACGCACTCCGTTTGCGTTCGACACGTAAGCGGACGCACGATACGACGTCCTCCGGAAGTCGTGAGAATGTATCAGCCAGTAACGAGAATGAAAGCACCCAGCGTTTTCATTTCTCCGAGCACAATCACGCGGGTCGCACGCTGCACCCCGCGGTCATCGTTTGGGTGGCCACTTAGACTGATATCAGATCGCTCACGACTACAACCGCACACTACAACCGCGTAAGCCGAAACACGCGGGAGAGCGGCATTCATTCATGAAAACCGCATGCGTATGGGTGCTGTCGGGTGCGCCATTCCCCTCCAGCGCAGCCCTGTAGCAAGCACCAATCGCACAAACAACTCCCGCACTCAATTCGTATCGCGAGCGATCATCGGAGCGATCAGCCGCGCGGGGCCCAATTACTGTACGACCGTTGTCGTTCGCGCGTATTCAAGCAAGCGGGTGGCTTTCCCTTCCCACTGGCTTCGGATGCGGCTTCGACTCGGAACGATTTCGAGTGCACGAAGAGACACGATTCACGTGAAGTGCGCGTCTGCAGACCGCGGTTATTTCGGTGCAGTAAGTGATTTCGGAGACCATGGGGGATCTTCCCCGCTTGTTTGGCGACGACGATGTTTGCTGTGTGCGCGGCAGCGATTTTGAGAGGGCGAAATCGCCCCACGGGAAGATCTAAGCGGATGGGAGTGGAATTGATTTAAATGGAAAGTCGTGAGCTGAAAACGGAACCAGCTAAGGCCTGTGGCGGTCGTCACGGAACTGGGCCCGGACAAGGCTTGCGATAACATGTCTAACGCACAAGCCGGAATTCTTTTGTGTAGAAGTTGCAGCGGCAAATTAACAATAACAAAAAAAAGCACCGAATGTAGCTATTTCACTTTCGTGTGAAAATGACGGTAAGTCAGCACGATAAAAAGTGCTCACAAGCTAAGGTGAAACTTAGTTCATCGCTTTTTTTAACACGAAAGTGCTTTATTCCGGGATACACTAAGATTTCACTGACGTCATATCCGTCATGGAACTGACGCCAGCACAACGAAGCAAGCAGCCTGTTAAGGGTGCACCCCTGCACATAGGGGCTTATGGCGGGGAAGCAACCTTTAGTACTAAAGAGTACGTTATACTAAGAGTTGTGTGTTTTCGGGTTTCATATTTTAACACGAAAGTGTTCTATGATTTCACTGACGTCATATCCGTCACGGAAATGACGCCAGTACACCTTTGCCGAAGCGACCCGGCAGCAGGACGTCGCTCGCCAAGCACGCCCACAAGACAGCCGCCGACCCGCAAATCATGCTCAGCTGCAGATTTCGCTGCAAATTCACTTTCGTGTTTTACCGATTCCTACGACAGAGGAATCAACCAGTTTTTTTTTCTTTCTTTTTGCAACAAATCGTGGCAGCTAGGTACGGGCTTCGCGAGAGGAGCTAGGAATGAACTAACAAAGCAATATCATTCAATGCAAAGCATAACACGCACAATCTGCAGGGTTTCTTGGTCATTGGAGCAAACGAATGAATACGCCTGAAGCCTGCGCTACTGAAGTTCCACATTACAGGTCAAACTGAATCGAGGTTCCATGGTTCTTGGCGAAATTGGTTGGTCACGCGGCATGTGCAAGGAGCGCTGCACTGGTACATCCGCTCACTTTTTTAAAATGTCGCGGGAGTGTCGACGGGCGGGTGGAGCACGACTTATCGTGGTAGAAAGCGGTGAAATGAGTGCGAGTGCGTGCATTATAGATGTTCCTCCAAGTCCGACATAGCCCCTTCCGTTGTTAATCAGCCTGAACGGTGACAACTATTTCCCTTTGTTCACTGCTATCTTTTCTTTATCTATTGTCGTAACATAGGTATGCGCCCCTGTTACAGCTACAAATAGGGAAAGCGAAACCTCGTTTGTTCATGTGTATGTGCGCACTAGCGCGTCTGTGAGACAGCTGCTAGGGACACGAAACGAAGGGTAGGTACGCGAACTACCATTTGTAAGCACTAACTATGCGCGCATATCATTGCTGTCACTATCCGGCAATGAACGGAGCAGGCCGTCTAACAGCCAGGATAGGTTGTGTCGTGCTTGAGAACAGTCTGGCAGACGGCGCTCGCACTGCGTGATCGTTCTGCGCACGCGCAACTCCCGCTTATCGAATATGGACCCACGGTCTGGGTTCTTCAAGCCGCTTGGGGTGCCGCACGCGCATGTATAAGTCAAGTCGGCGTTTGGTGTCCTGGGTTCACGTTGGGCGCGCACACTCTTTTGCCGAAATAGCGGACACCCCAGAACTGGCGCCAAGAGGAGCTGGTGCAGCGTTACCATATGGCGAAATTCGGCACCAGATAGTGAAAATCCGGTGAAATTTGGTGGCTACTGGTGTTAAGGTACTGGTACGCGTCTACACCACACGATATCTGGTGAAAGGGGGTGAAAAAGTGTGTTGGGGCTTCGAACCATCGTTTTCTTTCCCTTAATGGAAACTTTTGCAGCTACTAAACACCGAGAGTTACTCGCATTACTGGACTGCAGATGCCTTTTAATATTCTCGATAAGTAGTTTTGGTTTTCACCCCCGCTTGAAAGTAATAAAAACTCAAATGTGACATTTTGTATTTGAAACAAAGCACACCCAATAAAATCCTCCAAAATTCTTCATGCAGGACGTCCCACTAGCGTTTCTCTCTAAAAATTATTCACTAACTTGTTTTCATGGCATTTTGATTGTACCAGAACCAGTAAAATGGCAAATGCTCGCATGCAGGTCTTACGTCTAGTTACCACGTCTCACGTTTGAATATCAATATAGCAAAAAAGTACAGCGAGCATTGTATTGGATGCATGGTAACCTTTTGTGCGGGCACGCCCGTAGAAAATGGAGTCAGAAGTTGTTTTATATTTTGTCTGGACCTGGACCTACGTCGCCACGAGAGCAGAGCCGCGGCTGTCTGGTGCACGCGCCGTATTGATTGCATATATACCCAGCGGAACATATACTCATGGTCAATTTGAAGTGCGAAGCCGTTCTGTATATTTTGGTTAAATACACATGACTGGACCAAAACTCCTCCCCACCGGAAAAGCATTCCTCCGACCCACCCGTAGTGTCGACGGCAGACAAGCAGCGAGTCGAGGACCCTCCCCCACGTTTTCCGCTCATCCGATCAAGTTTAATTTTTTTAGTGTTGTAATTCCCTAGGTGAAAGCGGTATTTCTATCGCCTGACCAAACCACCCCCAAACCTGTAACACACAAAAAAAAATCATAGGGTAAGGCATATCCGACTGACGGAGAGTTGTTTTGCCGCCTGACTTCGTCGAGACTATACCGCACTGGCTTACCGTTCAAGACACAGAAGTCCCACAGTTCTGAGGCGGGTCCGCGTACTCCGGTCAATGCAACAAAAATGTCCCGTCGTCACCCAATGGCGGATTCCCCGAGGCACACGTATGGCAGCACTCACACGTCACATCAAGTCGGCAGCAACCGTCTGCAGCCAGTAAAAACCGTTCCCTTTCACACCGCACTGCCTGCACTGCAATGTTCTAAAACGCGAGGAACTCAGCCCGCAATCTGCGACAGCATCCGTCCCTCTGTCGGCAACACATTACTGCTGCGCAGCCGCACTAATCTTGCGCCATGTATAGCCATGCCAGAATCTCGACAGGACGGCAGGGTGGTGCGATGTATATGCGAACGTCCGACACCTAGATAACGACCGCTGGATGAAACGGGCACAATAGAGAGTTGTAACAGAACGGAGAACCGTTCCAGGAAAAGCGCTGTGCGCATGCACCAACCGGTTTCGCGTAGTGGAGCCGGTCGCTTACCGGATACCGTACCCGGCCCAGTTCTCCGCTCGAGAACCCGTCCTGGTGCGGTACCATGCAGCACACCTGCGCATGCATGCGCACAACCATACACCTCTGCGCACGCGCCGTGGCGCCGGTCACCTACCGGGTACGTACCGGGGCCGGTTCTCCGCTCTGGTTATAGCAGAGCGGGGAACCGGTCCCGCTACATGAGCGCAACCAGTTTTGCCGCCTCTGCGCGCACGTAGCTGCGCCGGTCGCCAACCGTGTAGCATACCGGGACCGGTTTTACGCTCTGTTCTAACCCTAATTTTTAATGACTTGGAGCGGTCCGGACGTCCCGATTATAATCGTCGCGTAGCTTCAGGTGAACGCTGGGTGATATCGACGCTGAAAAGAAGAGGCAGCTAACGGGAACGCATGCTGTGACTCAGTCTGGAACTGGACTGGAAAGGACTTTATTGAAACAAGTCCTGCAGTAGGCAGGAGCCGGGTTACGGCTCCGCCTCGCGCACTTCGAAGAGTATCTGGAGGAACTCTAGAGAGCCATCGAATCTACAAGCAAGACAGACCAGTCCTGGGCCATCCAGCAGGTCTTCGCCGCGCTCGTAAGGCACGGGCTCCGTAAAACGGGCTTGTGACTCAGTCGGCGTTCAGTCGGCGTCCCGCAGAATGAACCGTACTTGCAGCTATGTTGCGTGCCTGTATCTGTTATGCCCTCAACATTGAGATACGCCCGGACGGCTTGCTGAAATAAACCACACTTGCAGCTATTCTCTGCTTGTAGCTATGATGCGGCTGAGTGTAAGGCCCGGAAAGTTCGCTAAGGATACTCGCAACTCCCAGTTTGTACTCACCAGTCGCGAATAGCGCGAGCAAATGGTGAAATCGAGTTCTGTTGATTTCGATTGTTCGTGATGCGCCGTTGTTGCGTACTGTAGGAGACAGTAACAATAAATACCCGACCGCGGCGGCAGCTTTTCTAGTGGAAGCGAAAAGCGAATACACCCGTGTGTTCGAGATTTCGGCGCACGTTAAAGATCCCGAGGTGGTCACAATAATCCGGAGCCCTCCACTACGGAGCGCCTCATCGCCTGTGTGGCGTCGGCGCGTTAAACCCCACAATCAATCAATCAATCAATCAATCAATCAATCAATCAATCAATCAATCAATCAATCAATCAAACAATCAATCAATCAATCAATCAATCAATCAATCAATCAATCACAAACAACAAATAAGATTTTTTAATGGGACAGCCACTGTTTTTTGTGTAGCGCATGTTTTTTTAGGTCATATGAAAGCCGGCGTTTTGTATAGTGCAGTAACCACAAGGAATGCCTAAATGAACTGGCGGTAACGTTTTAATTTGGCACAAAGCTTTCTGAAATGTGAAGGTGCCGCGATGTGTCTAAGCTTGATGGGGTGCCTGGATGCACGCGCTCTCCGCTGCTCTAAAACGAGAAACCACCGTAAGACATGGTTTCTTTTATTTGCCTGCTCAGAGCAGTTCTAGGCAGCTCCAATAAGCAGTTCCATATTTTATTTTCCCATACAATTTGTACAGCGGCAGAAGTTTCGGGCTGTTAAAAAAGTGCTCGAACCTGTTTTGGGCTGGCAAATACAAAAAATTAACGCAGTTCCATTCAGCGTGAAAGCTATAGGAAGTGAAGAGCAGTCACGCAGGGGTGATCCAGCCATTCGAACTATTGGAGCAATTTTTGGAGCTGAAAAAATGTTATTTTGGAGCACTATTGTATCCCAGCTTGATTTTGGAGCAGCTTGGGAGCAGCACAAAACTTTTGTTGCGGCTTCATTTATCTGGAGATAAAGAAGGCTGGCAACGCTAATTACTTCCCCACAGTTGTGGACTCTGAAGCTGGTAACTAAAGCACCAAAAATGTGTGCCCCCACAGCCTTTAGACACCGCTGCAAGTGAAGCAGATGACAAGCGTTTCTTTAACTTAAAAAAAACACCAAGTAATCATTACAAAAACTTACTGATACCAAAAGGGTTCCCATTTTATTTACAATAAAAATATTTCACTATCTCAAACATATTGCACTGATTTGTTGCTTCTTACTTGCCGTTTCGTTCAGTTCATCCAGCCGGAGGGTCCGGCTCGACAATATTTAGACAGAAAATATTGCACTTCACACACATTACACCATACTATTGCTTCTTGCTTGCCTTGTTATTAAGTTCATTCAGCTCGGAGAGGGTGTGGCTAAAGGCAGAGTTGCCTTCTGCTAATAAAGCCTGCCCTGATGAAATGTTTTCAGCCCTTTTCAGCAGCGCACGGGATGAGATCCCCTTTTCTTCCAAATTCCACCTGAGCCGCTTTTCATTGCCAACATCAGCACCACATTCCCGGCCACTCATTCGGTGGATAAGAGCAATATGAAGGGGCTTTATTTTCAATACCTTCACGCGGAATGAAAAAAAAAAGAACAAAAAACAAAAACAAAGAGAAACCCGCTGGGAAAATCCCAAACGGCAAGTTGTTTAAACTTACGCTGGTGCAGTTTTGGCTAGCGCTACTCCACTGCACTAGCCCTAAATATATGGCCGCACAGTAATAAAACGATTCGCCGCGAGCGCAGATAAGAATAGACTATCGTTTGTGCACCTTGTCGCGAGTGGCCGAACGTCAATCACTAGTTTTCTACAAGCAATACACATGAAGTAATGCCATTATGCTTGTTTGCAGCAGTGCGGGAAACCACTCTGTTGCGGTCCACGCCACCGGAGTGTATGCATGCCGACTTGCCGAATCACCATCTCTGCTCCGAATTCAATAATAAGCGGCACCGTGGCTGCACTATTGCTGCACTGTGGCTGCACCATTAGCGGAACTCGGCTGGGGCAACCGAATAATCGAGCGCACCGCTTCCTCCAAGTTGCCAACCTAGGAACCATCGTGCTGGTTGATCGTCTCTCGCTTCAGCTAGAGTTCCTGTATATGCTCCCTACGGGAGCAGAGTTGCGAATAGGTCCGCCATCTTGACCGCCGAGCATCCAAAGCAGCGTGGGAAAGCCAACCGTCGGGCTTGAAGGAGTCGTGCGCACCGCGCGAGGGGAGCGTCAGCGCGCCCCGACGTCGCTGCTTTTTTTTTAGGGGCGAAGCTCCTTAAGTCATGGGTCTGTCCATCCCTTGTGTCTCGTGGTACATGACCGCAGCATGCTTTCGGAGGTGTCGCAAAGTGGGCCGCGTTGCACGCGCAAGAACCGGCTGCAACCGGCAGCGCAAACTCGGCACCGGGAGCGCGAGCTTGCCTGTGTTCGCCAACGGAGGCGCGAGCGCACGTGCACTGCGACGGGGAGATCACGCAAGAGATCACGCCACGAACGCAGGCAGTCGTTCTCGGAGATCGAGGAGGAGGAGGAGGAGAAAACTTTATTGCAGCAAGTGGTCAGAGAAGCGCGGTGGCCACCGGCCTAAGGCTGGTAGCGACTTCGGTGGCTCTTTTGACCAGGACTTCTTGTGTAGCCCGGTCGGAGCTACCCAACGCCTCCCTCCACTGCTCGCTGCTGGTGATTAGAGGGAAGGGGTCTTGGGGGCACTGCCATATCGAACGAGACGCAAGGACCTTTGCTCGTTTCCTCTCATCTTGTTCGGGCACAAGTTCGCCCTAAATAAAAGTTCTTTCTTTACCGTTGTGTCCCATCCTACGTGACAAATTGTGGTGGCGGTGCGGGGTAGTCCTCGATGGCGCGGGGTCTTTCACCAGGTCTGGGCCTGGGAGCATTGACTCCGAAAATCAAAGTTGATTTGTACAATGTACGCACACAGTCTTACGTCTTTCTTAAGGCGCGTTCACACTTGCGACGAAAGCGAGCGAAAGCGACGGAAATTCCGTCGCTTTGTCGCGCGACGACCGTTTTTGGCGAATGGTCGGGACCAATTTTTGTCGTCGCGCGACAAAGCGACAGAATTCTGGTCGCTTTCGTCGCAGTGTGAACGGGCCTTTAATGATGTAATGGGCGAACTTTCACGGGAGAGTTACGGTTACCGATGATCTCCCCCTCTCGAGCTTCGCCCCAGTTATCATCATTCATTCCGTGGATATGGCGTAATTTTCCGCAGAACACGCCTCTTTTTGTAACGCGCGCTTTGCTTTATTATTAGGGGTATTTTCCTATAACGCATATCCGAATATCGGTAAGATATGGCTGTGCAAAATGTTCCGAGATATCCCTCCAGGTCTTAACAAACATATATGTGTTACTATAAATTTAACGAAGACGTGACTCGTTTTGCTCAATAAACCTCCATATTGGTTAGATGCCTGGTATAGAATCAGCACGCGCGTATATACACACTGGGTTATTTGGAACTCAACCTACAGTTTTTGCAGTCTATAGTGCATGTCGGCAAACTTTCATGCCTTGACAACGTAAAGTGATGTGACAAAACGCGTTCGAGCGTTCGGCAAGGTTGCAAAAACTGTTTTACCTGACATATTATTACCGGGAATCGTGATGCCTTCTGCCAAAGCCGACAGCCCTGAAGGCCTAGAATTTGTTTTGGTCTTCCATTTTCGCTGTTGTCGGTTATTAGCAGCTGACTGTTCCTTTTGTTCGAATGCTTACATGAGAAGCTGAGGCCTAGCTCTTCGCGCTGACTCACATGACCGCGTACTGAAGTTGTGCAAAAAAGATACTCTTCATGTACTAGCGTGTTGCGGCTTGTCGCTCTCGCGCTACGAACTACGAATGCGACATGGCAGCGGCGCAAAATGTACGAAAGACGCCGACAGCAGAGGGCAGCAGCGGCGTTGCAGCCGCATCGCCGGCTTATCATAATAATAGGCTTAAAATCGCATACACTAGCTCATGGTGTCAATTAAAGTGTAGTTTTGGGTACCGCTACGGGAGAAACATAGCCGGCGCCACCCCATTCCTTGCGAAGCCGGTCCTGTGCAGAGCGCGAAGACCAAGTAGCTCTTTATTGCTTTTCAACCCTTCCAGGCGCGAAGAACAAATCCTATTCTACTCGGGATGGCGTTCTATGATTTGAAGAAAATTACTTTTACTCTCTTGTCCTGGACTGAGGACCCGGCCCACTAACCAGGTCGATTTAATTGTTAAACAAAGTTTTTCCCTCCTTCTCTTACTCCTCCTCCTCCTCTTGAGTGCAGTTTTCCTATAACGCATATCCGAATATCGGGAAGATATGGCTGTGCAAAATAGTGCTTCTTCTGGCCAGAAGGCTGAATCGATAGACAAGCGGTTTTTATAAGTACATCATAAAGTCGTTCAGAAATTTCAGAACGCAACTCTCTGACGTGGAGGACGTCCTCAACACACCGCAGAGCAAAATATGAGAAACCCTGGCTGTGACGCAGCTCACTGAGGACCAGCTCCGGAAGAGCAGGACGGTGCGGTGGAAGCAGCTGACGGCCTCGTCTTTAGCGGCCGACGTCAGGGATTTCAGCTGGCAGCGCGGCTGCAGAGAGAGAGAGAGAGAGAGAGAGATGAAAAGTTTCTTTGAAATGAAAGGTCTTGATCGGGCTATGGAAGGTTCCCTCCTTCCAGGGCCTCCGTTTCCTCTGCCCCAGTCTTGGCTCTTAAGATCAGATACTTCTGAACCCCAGGGTCGGAGCTGGCCAGAGCGGCCTCCCATAGGTCATATAACTCGGTGTTGGTGTTTGAAAGCCATATAATACGGCAACCCCAGGATGCATGGAGTAGAGTGGATATTTCACCGCACTTATTACATGCGTTGGAGAATTTCTCGGGGAACATCTTCAATAGTCTAAGGATGTTGGGATAGGTGTTCCTACTGAAGTTGTTAGCACCGATGTTTGGACACAAGCTTGGACACGCACTAAGTTGCGTGAACCGTTTGTTCTGTTTTTGCTGCGCGTTGGTGCCCTGATCATCTGGAGAAAGCGCGGCTTTGCGACACTCGGAGCAAGGCCGCAATAGTCCATGTTTCCTATGCTACGAAAGATGCGTTCTCGTCTATTCGATCATCTGGGGGCTGAGCTCGCCGCGCTAGGGGAAGAGCAGTTCCTTCAGCGGTGGTCCACTCGGTTTGTCCGTGTGGTAAACAAGCAAATAGAAGTGCCGATTCTACCCTATTGATCGTTGTATTCAATCTACTTCACAAAACTGGAGGGAGCGTAGGGGAAAGAAAACTCAATGAGAAAGCGCCAGTAAAGCGGGAATTGCAGCGGAGGCTGACGGGCTGAAGCCTATTTGCATATGATGTATTCCTTCATATTATACAAAAAAAGTATTTCGGGTGCGCCTTAGTCCGCGTGCTGTTGACAAGAGATGGCGCCAGCAGTCCTGACGCTGAGCTAAAATTACCGCAATGGACCTCTCCAGGGGTACGTCACGCGGCGGCCGTGACGCCACGGCGAGGGCACAGGCAGGGTGTGGCCGGGAGGGTGGTGGGCAAAACATTCGGACCGGTGCGCGGCGCGTATGCAATGAGGCTGCATTAGACGCGCGCAAAAGTGGAATTTTACTGCGAAAAAGTATATGCCTCCCCTCCCCACCCCCCGTTTTCATTCCGGTAAAGCCGATTTGCTCCGGGGCTCCTCCTCGCCACCGCGGACCCCTCTTTCACAACGGTTATTTCCCTCACCACCACTGATGCCTTCCACAGGTTGCGCAGTCGGCTGAGAGCGGCTAGAGTTCTAAGAGTTGCGCGACCCTTTTCCACGCGCCGCCGTGATTGCGAAACTCCGGTTATCCATGCCGCGCAGAGAAGCCCCCACTACGACTGCGCCGCAGCCGCCGACGCGGGCGGCACCGCAGGAATCCAGCGTAGCCGCCGTAAGGCGCCGCCGACCGAAGCGCCCCCACCACGCGTCGGCCGCCGTCGGAAGCGTGTCGGCGAGGCTCCTTCACTCGCGACGGGCGGCTTTCCCGCAGCAATCCGGATAACAAAGATGGCGGTCGGTCGCGCAACTCTTAGCTATAGTGAACTAGAATGATCTAGTGGCGCGAACGGCGAGGAAGGGGCGTGCTCTTCTGTGTAGAAAACACCAGGTGGCGCTGCTGCACCCTCTTCGAAAGGCACCGCCGCGGCAGTCGCTGACTCGGTGTACTTCAGGCGATCGGCAATGGTTATGGCTGTCGTTGTTCCGATGTTGGGTAGTAAATAACCTTGCCAAAAAAAAAAAAAAAAGGCTACTCGCGTCTGGCATCCCCGTATCTTGCTAGGAACGTTTTGTTGCAAATCTGCCCGTTTGAGCTGTAGGGAAACGGCTGTAAATCGAGTTGTTTGGTGTCGTCTGCTACCTGCGCAAGACGATCGATGCGAGCGTACGCGTTCGATGTGCTGCCGGTGGACAACTGCTATATTTAATTCTTTACGAATGGATTTACTTTTTTATATTTACTGTAATAAATTCCCGGCATGAACCTACTTGTGAATTTCACTCTACAAAAGCAAATTATACCCAGTATTTACGGGTCCAGTACCACTTGGCTGATTTTCTCAGTAGCAAAGTTTGCAATGAACAAATTACCTTCAGAGGAAACTTTCCCCAGGCACTTAGTGCTGAAGGCAGCGTCTCCAAATGTGTCGTTTGAGATCGCAGCTTCGGTGTTAGCACACATCACTAAACCTCCTAGCCGCCATGGCCCCTTTGCAGGCCGAACTGACGTCAGCTTCTTGCAGCACACTGTTCGCAACAGCTAGGGAATATATTTCACCGCTTCCGCATAACACACCGCGAAAAGAATGTTTGCGACGACACTTTGTCGTCATGTTAATAGAAGAGCACAGATTTCTCGTGAAAAATGTCTAGCTTTTTTTTCTCTTCGTATCGATGTTGTAGCGAAAAGAACGTTTCGATCGTCGGCACAATTTAGCCGGCACCAGCGCTTTGAAGGAAGCTTGACTTCTTGAAGATGGTTCATTGTGAAAGCATCCCATTCCACAGAACTTGCGACTTCATTTGATGAGCCCTGCGGAGAAGACTCGTGGTGTGGCTGGCGCACCTCATCTTTTTCGGCTCTTCAGATTTGTCCTGGCTTCTTGCTGGCTGCCGAAACTGAAACTCATGTCGTTGCCCGCCTTTTCCTTTGCGGCTTCCGCGTGCATGCTCCGTACAGAATTCGACGCACAGTCAGGCAGGACAGCACCTGGAGCCAGTGACAGCTTCCCGCATGCAAGTCGCACTTCACAGCCGTTTATTACGTGGACGTAATCCCGCAATAAGCACTCGGGTTCAAAGTGGCGCTCACCGACGGCTGAAGATATGGTCAAGAGTTTGTCCAGTCTTCCCAAATTTTGTTCCCACTTTTTGCACAGTTCATCGTCCAGGGGAGCGGCGAACAAAGACGCCTTGGGAGCACCTGGGTAACCACTGTGACAACCCGGAGCAAAGCAATAGGTGTCCGTCCTTCGTTTTGACATCGCGTACCCGGCCTGGCCAACCTCTATTCGACAGCACTCGCAATAACTATATTCCTGACGATCGCATACCTCTTGTTTCTGTAGGGGAACATCACGGAAACGTAAAACACGCAGAAAATGAAAGGCCGGCCTCGACCATAAACAGACGGAGAGTCTGTCCGACCGCGCGCCGCCAACGTATCGCACATCCGCTCGTATCGTCTGCGCCGCTAGCAGACGATTTGTTTGTAGCCGTTGCCCGATGGCTCAAACGGGTCTGATAAGCAACAAAACGTTCCTAGAAAAGTACAGGGACAACAAAAGTGAGCATCTTTCTTCCATAAAGGTTAATTACTGTACCACAGTAAAAAACGGCAGCGGCAATAGCTGGCGAGCGCCCCAAGTAACGGCCCGTGCAACCGCGGTACCGTTTTCGGAGAAGGCGCAGTGGCGCCCCTGGCGGCGGTAGACGCGCTTTGCTTCAGCCGAACGCTGCAGAGCGCTCCCGTTCGCGCCACTGGATCAAGATATTCTAGTTCACTGTATCTTAGCTCCCTGCGGGAGCTATATACGCCTCGAGCTTCGCGATCGCTGCTCCGCCTGCCGCCGCTTCTCCGCGGCGTTGACGGGATTTGCGCTGCGTGACTGATAGGGGCTCGTGCAGTGTTTTGGTTCTATTTCGCTTCTTTTCGCCTTTCCGCGCCCTAAAAAAACTTGTTATGGTGACGAATATAGGTAAAGAGTACGTTTAGGTCACTTCAAAAGCAGCTGCGTCTTCGTAGAGTACGCGATCGCCTGCAAGAGCTACCCGGGGACACGGTTCTGCGCGCTTCGTCGCCGCTCTTCCGGGCGTCGGCGACGGCAGCAACATATCACCCATGTCACCTCCAAAACATCAGGCACAAATGAATTCTTCTGACGCCTCGTTTAGACCTGATACTGGCACAATGAGAGGTTGGCTTCATTTTGCAGCGTAGACAACGAATGCGGCTTCGTTTCGCATATATACGCCGCAGAAAAATATGTTTCGGGGATGTGATTACCCAATCCCGGACAATAACTTATGCCTTTTATAAGAATATAAACCATGCGAAAATGTAAAGTATATTCCAAGCCTGTGCGTCGTTAAATATGTGCCCACACACGCCATATAGCAAGAACCAAGGAAATGAAACCACAGAAAAATAAATGCTGTGCCAATGCGGAATTTAGAAACATAATAGTTCTAACGGAAATAAAAAAAAACAGTGAAACAGTGCAGCTTCTCGCATGCTAAAGACGTTCGTCTAAACTTAAGCCAGGTAGGTTTCACTAGACCAACTATACGCGAAATGCACTGCTATTTCGCGAGAAATCGGTGGGGGGGGGGGGGGCGAGGAGGGGGACGCCGTGTACAAATGCGGAGCGGAATCAAGCAATGAACGTTTTAGTAATCCCACACATAAATCTCGCGTTCACTTTCCTTTTGTTTTTCTACTTCAACGAAGAGCTGATCGTACGGCGGACGCATTTTTGGAAGTGTACAGGGTAGGCTGTTCAAAAAGCGATGAAATGTGTCGTTGGAAGAGTGTGGCATGTGATAAGGCCCTCTGATTTCAGTTTCTGGTTTATTCTGCAGGCTCCCTGTGCCATATGACGATATTTCGAAGAAGCATTTAGTCGCGGACGCGGATTATATTGTAAGCCCGTCTCCGCGCTGCTCGCAGAGGATATATGTAGCAGATGAAGGTCTGCGGGCGCGCACCTCACGACAAGACGACTCTGTCATGTGCTGATCCCCGAGTATAATTATGCATTGTCCATCGTACTTTTGTTGAATATTTCCGAAATTAACACAGACTGGCTTGTAAATGGTGGTGATCAATATCTGAGGTATAATATTGGCAAACGTAACTGGTGTGCTGTCAGTTATGAGTGCTCCGCTGATTATGTAAGCGCACAAAACCGATTTAAATCCTAGTGTATAGCCGTAGCATGAACATCTGAGGAACCGGTGGTTACGGAGACACGGCTAGTAAATTCAGGTCAGTGTAACTACAATCGGCTCCATCATACGCCGGTTCCGCGACGCTGGCCTGTGACACACATCTGGCGCTTATACAGACCGAAAATACCACACTAAGATCGCGTCGGAAACATTTACACTCTCGTAAACACACCCCATTTGCGAACAGAGTGACTACTCCACACAAACATGGATTTCAAACGCCCACAAACGGTAAATCTCAGTCGTGAACGTGCCGCAAAAGCAGCGGCGGCACTGGGGAGCGGGGCGCGGACTCCCGCGCCTGCTTTCGAAACGAGCCGCTAGGGGGATTTCAGTGGCGCCCCTACAGGCCGCGCTCGAGGCGTATACAGGAACTCTAAGAGCGGCCGTAGCGCCGTTATCAGATGATTGCGGAGAATCAACAGCAGCGCGAATGGGTGGAAAAACGCCCGAACGCCGCCGCCGCAAAGAATGTAGCCGCGGCGTCCACTAGCTGCGGGCCCATGCCGGTTGAAAGCAACTTGCCTTGTTGGAACGCCGGCGTGAGCACATAATTCTTCTTTAGCTCGAAAGCCATTCCGAGCAACATTGACACGTCGGCAGAGGTTTAGAAGTGGTAAATTCTATCCATTTTTTTTATATTCTATTTTTTCGGCAAAAAAAGTCTTTTGTAGCTGAAATTGAGCTGTGTTACCAAAGCAATTGAAGTTTTCTATTGTCTTCATGGACTCTCTTAAAAAAAATTGGAATACGCTCCCAAGTCAAAGGCCAAAACCTGAACTCCACCTTTAGACAGCTAGAGCCATGGTGGCACTGAGGATGCATGTTTGGCTCGCATTCCACAGAACCTAGGTTTAATTTCCATCCATTCCCAAATTTACCTAATTTTCTTTTCAACTCAATTACTTCCCCGTTACCTCTGCACCATCAGCCATAGTTACATGGGTTTAAGAGCTATTTTTCTGCTACATTGCAGTGTTTTCACTCAATGCCTTATTCAATACTACTACCGCTTTCACATCAATGAGCCACTAACAGGGTTTGGGACGATTGACCGACCAGGGTTTAATGCGCTGATGAAATGCAGGCAATGAGGCGCGCTGTAGTGGAAGGCTCCGGATTAATTTTGACCACCTGGAGATCTTTAACGTGCGTCGAAATTTCGTACACACACCGTTTTTGTTTTTCGCCTCCATCACAAAAACGGCCGCCGTGGCCGGGAATCGAACCCGCGACCTCGTGCTCAGCAGCACAACGCCTGAGCCACTAAGGGGTTCGGGATGAACTGGAGTGCAGTGATGGAGGTCATTTTCTTGCATCTCTACAAAACAGCATTGCGTGTGTGCAACACTTCAAAGCCACTTCAGCTCTGCTTAAAAAAGTGCTTCTTCAAAAAGGAATGCTGCAAACAATGGTTGGCTAGAAACATTTTTTTAATGTCTTCTCTTACAAAGACCACTTTCCTTTCACGATCTGAAAGACCGCACCACTTCGAAACGCCGGACAAAAAATAAACGGGCTCTGGGGAAAACACGTGATAATACCTCTGATTTAGACACAGAACATACCCTTGCCACAATCAGCCCGTTCAGTAAACGAAAAGCTGTCTTGGATAAAGAACGTTCAGACAGTTGCGATTACTTTGTTAGTAACAGCGCATTCCCCCCGATTCCAAAGGACAATTTAAGGTAGTCACTTTTTTTTCAGTTTCACAGCATCACAAACGTCACGGCATTATCATATTGCAGGTGGAAACTGAAGCTCCAACTGCATCTTGTATTGAAAAAAAAAAGTGTCAGCCGACAGCTGGGGTCAAAGCCAGCACTAACGACCAGCGTTTCTCCAACGAGGCATTGACTCTACTAGGGAAATTAGAAAACAAAGACGAGAGCTCAAAACACAAGCATCCAAGAATGCGGAGCTCAGTGTTTTCGTGAGCAGCGCAAGATGACAAGATGTGTATCTAATCACAAACACAAGCAACAAAATTATGGAAGTGTTATTTCAGCGGAAATAGGGATTCTGTGGCTCCTGGAAGGAACCCACGGAACATCTCATGTTGCAGTAGGGAACCTGTGTGCTTTAAAGGTTTCACGCACCCATTTCCTCACTCCCTCCGACTTGTACATAGAAATTCCAAAAATACCGTATATTTTCTGTTATTCGTCACTCTGCCACATTCTGCAACACCCCAAAAGGAGTTTCGGATTACACCTGACCATACTGTGTAAAGCAAGAACGCCTGGTAAGAGTCGGAAAGGAATTTAGGTTTACGCCAAACTATACCATGGGAAGCAAGAACGCTGGAAAGAGTCGGAAAGGAGTTTTGGATTATGCCAAACTATACCGTGTGAAGCAAGAACACCTGGAAAGAGTCAGAAAGGAGTTTCTGATTACACCAAGCTGTGCGAAGCAGAGCAACAATACTCTAAAAGGGAGTTTTAAATTACACCGAGGAGAAAAATGACAAAACCAAGCTGCTGCAAAGCGAAAACAACACACACAACCATGACTTCCTACGACAAAAGAGTGTGCAACACTTACACATTCAGAAAAATAGAGCAAGACAAGCTCACTGCACAACAGAAAAAAATTAGAAATACCTGCTCTAAGGCAGCACACACAGGTTCTGCTTCAACAGAAGACATAATCACACAACATCCCTACATTCTCACCCAAAAAACTTGCTACAGAACCCCACAAGTGGCAAAAGGCACCCCACAAACCCTGCAGACTTTCAAATAAAAGCTTTTCCAAGCCGTACCTCAAAACAAATTGGTGATAACACCTTCCACACACATAGCATCCGGCAAACTTCCAAAGTGAGAAGCTCCGGCACTGCACCATCACTTCGCAGCATTGTGAACTGCCACGCCTTCAACCGCGATCACCATGCTTCTTTTGTGGGACTAGTTAAATACTAGATTTTGTTCTAATGAAGACCGAAAACAGGACTTGATCCCCTAATAAAGTTACAGAAAAATAAACCTCACGAGAGCTTGACTGGTTTAGGCCACGGACAACTAGGTACACAACATACATAGGGTGTAAAAATATAGCAGTTTCCCCGATGTTCCAACCTAACCCCATCCTAACGTGACAATTATGGCCTCCCATCTACGTGCAACCCTTTCAATGCTCTCCATTCACAGCCAAATTTAACTGCTCTTCCTGAACCACTGCATTCCTCTGAGGGGCAAAAGCACAGGATGCAAAACACTGGGTGTCAGTGGCACTCTCAACTTCATACATAAATTCCTAGGCCATCATTCGCTCGCCATTTGTATTGTAGAACGAGCTGAAAAATATAAGGTGGCAAAGATGATGCACAGAAAGCCAGAAATGTACAGCAGACGGCCACAGAACAAAACATGGCCACATTGGTATTTGGCTATATTGAGCAGCAAAACGGGAGGGGAAATTGATTACCTAGGAACAGAGAATATGGAAAAGGGCCAGTGAACAGCTCGAGCAATGAATCCGAAACACATCCCTGGCTGAAGTGCGGGGTGCAACGTGTTTGCAGCTACTGTAAGGTTAAGGCCATTCATTTCCGTTCACCACACAAGCTTATTACCAGATGGTGCGATTCCCTAGCACCCGGAGCACTGCACACGTAGAACGCTGACATGTCATTTTTCCCCGATATTAGCACAATGAGCTAAGTAGTTTTTTTTTCTTTTTTTCAGCGAAATGCATGCAAGATGGAGATTATTCCACAGAAGTGCTGCCTGCTGCTGGAACGTAATTCAGCACCTAAATGCGGCACGTTGAATCTGCCGAAAGAAAAAAAGTATTGAAAAGCGAAGGGAACAGGGGGTGGCCTTGGGGCATCACCGCCACATACGTTTACTAAATTGAAAAAATGAATTCTCTTTCTTTATTTACCTGAAGTGTTGCACCCAACAAGGATTACACCAGTAAGAGGCTTGCAAATGAACTGTTCACCATTCAGTACTCAAATAATCGATAGGGTCTCAGTATCGATTGGTGGAGATTAAGTTGATGCGCGAAACCCGCATTTACATTTCTGTTACTCTTGAAGTAAAACGATTTACTGAACGAAAAAATATTGCCTTGAGTATTCCCCCGAAGTGCAAACTGCATGCAACAGATGTTACCAGGAAAGGAGTTGCATGGATAACAGGACCCCTCTTATCAGGCAAAAAAATTTACACACAAAAATGCAACTGGGCGGTGGACAGGTTTATCGTATTTATCGCCTTCTGTTTCAACAACAGCGCCAGCACAGGTGGACAATATTTTTCAATTTCATTGCCTTGACACGAACGAGTGAACACAAGACATACCAATGTGGTTCTGCAACTCCAGCAGACCAAGGGAAGGTAAACAGCAAAATTACATAGAACTCACAGAAATAATAGCTTTAATTGAGACATGCAAAGATCGAGCTGTGAAAAAAAATGTTGGCTCCCTGGAAAATGAACCGGGTGGAAGCAACACTGATGCTGTAATAACAAAGCTTGCATAAAACCACAAAGCATGCATAAATCTTCAATTTTTGTCACGATCCATTTTGACTCGGTAACGCATTCAATGCTGTTCAAATCAATGCGAAAACCTATCAAGACAAGAACATCAAAAAGGATGCAAACTAACAATTCAGTCAGAGATGAAAAACAAGCTGTCCTCTCCTTACAAGCCAAACAGCCCTCATTTGCTTCACCTCTCCACATTTCTCGCTTCCAAACTTTCACCAAAAAAAAAAAGCTTCAGCAAAAAGCATTCGCACACCCCCCGCGCCGCAAAATACCGCAATTAGCAAATTACAAAAAGGCAAAGCGACACGCATTCAACTCAACGAGAAAATGCTCGTAAAAGTTTGCCACTTTCTTTTTCGATTTCATTTTCTTCATTGTTTCACATAGAAACCAGCGCGGAAAAAAACAGCAGAAACTCCTCGAAGTACGTTTCAGATGAAACGCTTACAGACGACGCATCGTAGCGAACGAAAAAAAAAATGTCTTCTCGCACCTTCCTTCACACCACCAGAAGAGTTTAAAAAGTCTGGAGAGGTGTGAGTGACAATAAAACGTGTAAATGGCAAAAAAGAAACGTCCTCTTCAGGCTCAGGCTTGGACTTCGGCTTCGACTGGGGCTGCAGAACTGAGTGTACCGGCGACAGCGTCCACCACATCTGCGTTGGCGGCCGTCTTGTCGTCTTCGGCTTCGTCTTGCAAGTCCATGTCGGCTGTTCCTTCCGCTGGGTCCATCCACCTCTTCTTCGACCAGCGTTTCAGCTGCCGGATTGGCTTCGGCTCCATTTCTGCTGGCAAATCCGTTGGTGCCGTCAGGTCCGCGAGGCTGGCGGATGATGATGATACGTGGGCCGGAGTCTTCGGTGGAGAGGGTTCGCAGCCGGCTCACGAGCCGCTCTGGACGCTGCGTGGGCTGTTGCTCACTGCAAGTGTAAAAGCCAAAGCCGTAGCCGTTAGTATCCAAGAGAGGTTAATCCAGCAATAATGGCTTGGAAATGCCTCATGGGCAGTTTTGTTTAAACTAGGTGCAACATCATGTGCTTATGATCTCATGAAGCCTGTGACCCAAGCAGTAATTCACCCCGGCATTTCTTTCATTAAATGTGAAAACAAAATAAAAGCCAAGATAAACTGACATTGCAAAAGAATTTACTGAAATTTGAAAGAAATGAAAGGTGACGAGGCAGACGCCTACCCCACCTGCTCCTACCACGTACCAGTTTGTGCCAAAACACTTTATGCACCCACCCGACAAAGTACGGAGACACTGCGAAGCACCACTGACCCGACTTTGACGACGCTGCAGGCGGCATACTTCTTGGTGCGCTGGTTGTACACAACAACAAACTCGACCCGGTCGCCGACTTGCAGGTGGTTGCCGGACTTGACCTCCGAGGTGTGGAAGAACAGCTTGCGCCCTTCCTCCGCCTCGTGGGACAGGAAGCCAAACTGGCCCTTGATCGCCTCCACCGTGGCCTGTGGGCAAGAGGGACGCACGGCGGTTGGTGCGAAGCAGCAGGGACAAAACAGAGTTCCGCAGGGTAATGACATTCAGGGACGACTACGTAGCGCTTGGTTTCACTCTTATTTCTGCTTTGACTCCTATTTGACTCCCAGCAGAGCTCGGCATCAGAATAGCGTCAGGTTGCTCACACGCAGAATAACCCGTTTCACGGGTGCTTGAAATGCGGGTAGATGACATTCAGAGACAGACTACGTAGTTCTCGGGTTCACTCGATTTCTGCTTCCACTCCCATTTGACTCCTATTAACTCTCAGCAGAACTTGGCATCAGAAAAGCGCCAGGCTTCTCTCAAGCAGAATAACCCGATTCACGGGTGCTTGAACACAGGGTAAATGACATTCAGAGACCGCGTACGCAAGATCTTTGGTTCATTTGATTTCTGCTTTGACCCCAATTTGACTCCCAGTCGACTCCGAACAGAACTCTGCATCAGAATACCATCCGGTTGCTCCTACGCAGAATAACCCAATTCATGGGCGCTTGAAACCCATAGCACATAAATGCCAGATGCTCGCACCTCCTCATAAGCGCACAACACCTCATCAGCTTTGTGGGGTAAACAACATTCAGAGAATGACTATGTAAGCTCTTGGGTACATTCGATTTCAGCTTTGACCCCTATTTGACTCCCATTCGACTCACAGCAGAACTCTGCATCAGAATGGGGGAAATGAAGTTCAGAGAGAGTGTATTTAAGATCTTGAGTTAATTTGATTAGTGCTGCGATTCCTGTACGACTCCCCGTGGAATTCAGCACCAGACTACCATCAGTTGCTCCCACGCAGTATCACCCCATTTAGGGTGCTTGAAAGCCACAGCACACCTACGCCAAATGTTTGTGCTGCCTCATGAAAACTAAGTAACACATCAACGTACAAATCACTTTGCAGTTAAAAAGAGTTTTGATGCAGGCTATTAACCCAAGCTGGAAATTTCCCCAGGAGTTTGTACACATGCGACAAAGCCGCGCAACCAAACAAAAATGTAAGTTGACGAAAGGCACGCTAGGTTTTTGTGGTTCACTTTTTGTGACAGTGCAGTTGCCAAATTAGATATTTCTACCTTTCTTACCCCGATGCGAGTAAGATAAGCGAGCCGAACCAAAACGGCGTTGAAGTATTAGTGCAAACTGAGTGGGTTTTTCCAGCAGTCTTGGTGACATGCGTCAATGATTTATGTGGTGCCTTTTGCCACGTTGCCAGGAAATAATGCCAACTGAATGTCTATAACCTCTCAGCAGAAAAAAAAAACCTGCCATGGTTGAATGCGGTTAAGGGGAGACGCGGCTCTTGGAATCCCGAAATTTGGCCAAAAAATCGATTTTTAGAAATCGCCATTTTCGGAAAGTAGAGCTATTTTTCTACCTGTTAGCAAAATATCCAGACCCAGGAGTACGTATTTGAGCCATAATATCAATTTATAGCACCGACGACCGCTAAAATCGGCCAAGATTCGACGCGAAAATAGCATTTTTTCGACGACTCGCCCCTCGGGTTCTACATGCGCCACGGCGTCCATCTTGGTCTCATTCGAAAGCGCGTCTTTTCGTTTTCAATTCCCCGCCAGAACCACTCCGTTTCGTCCGTTGGTTGCGAGTAAAACCGGGGTAGAAAAGAGACGGAACGCGCCGCCTAATTGGCTACTGACTGCACGTGACCGCAGGGCGCAACCTCATTGGCTGGGCGCCGTGGGTCGTCTGCTCGGCACTCTCATCACAGTGCAACGGCTCATGTGTTCGTCTATGCGAGGACCGGCAAAACCCCGCATGGCGTAAAAATGAAGTAAATATGTCTACCGATAACCGAATGGAAGAACAAGCATTATTAAAAGCGCCTGAAATACGATTTTCTGCTCGTGTGTCGATGACTTATCGCAAGAACGGCGCCGAGACGGAGGTAGGCTTAGCGCCCGCGCGGGCTGCCGAGACGATAGCGTAGCGATATGATTACGCCTGCGGGGGCACTAAGGTGCGTCTATCTTTCGATCAGCAGCAAATAGAAAGAAAAGAAATGATAAAGTGGAGGATGCCGCATACAGACGTCGCAAGGGAAGTGTGTTCATTCTGTTATCAACGACGCCGGGGCGGGTCGGCCCGCACTCCGGCGCGCGCTTCCTCGTCGGCAGGTTACCATATAGATGAGCGATTTAAGAATTATAAATGTTCGCACTGTGCACAATCTGCGTTGGTGACGTGATATACGAGTAGATTAAACCGAAAACGTGGTTATCCCACCTAGCCCAAGCGCATGCACGTTACAGAACAGTGGCGGGCATTCCGTTACCAGCCCCTTCGCTGCAACTCATTTCACGCGATGCAAATCCGATTTGATTGCTACAAATGAAGCAGTAACATAACAAAATAAACGTTTACAACTGTGGTGCACGATCGGCACCTCAGCCCTAGTCGCCAAAGAGTGACGGCGCGCTGCCAACAGCATAAAAATTGAAGCAACGTTCTGGCTTTGCTTTTGTTCAGTTTTTCTGCCAAGTGCCATCTGTAGACAGAGGATTTCATAATTTTCCCATCAACTGATCTCAGCAAACTTGGTATGCTCGTGTTGAGCGAAAAGCGAGCTACTATCTAGAACCTTTCTTTTCTTCATATGCTCAATAGATAAAACTGTCACTTGTAGTAAAACTTCAACTACGATTTTCTCGGCTTCCCTTTTTTTGCATATGTGCCTAGCCTTACAGGGGTTTTGATGTAGTTTTTTTCAAAGGATTTCTACAAGTGTTATACCGTTGAATTCGGGATAAAATGAACTGCATGCTGATGCTATTTTAATTGGCTCATTTTGCGCCAAATAAATGTTATGAGTAATAATATGAGCTCATTAAGTTTTCTGAAAACTGTACTTGGCATAATTAGACTAATTTTATCCAATCAACCAGCTTTACAGGAATATAAATAGCTTCAGCATGCATGGCAGGTCTTAAGCTACACATCCATACCATTTATTTAAAAAAAATGAATAAAAGTTCCTTAAAGGGCCCGTAGAAATTACTTAATTAGGCTCCAGTGTTTTCTTTATAACTCAGAAATAATTATACCACTTGAAAACTAATTACATATTTGAAATGAGGAAGACAAAACACTTATGCACAGTGATTTTCATTATCACAGACCAATTAATAAAAAAGTTCATTTCAAGACCCACGTCTCTCCTTAAACCAAGTTTGCCAAGCGAGAGCTCGGTTTTCGCGGCGCGAGTGCACAGCAAAAGCGCGCACGATTGCACCACAAAACAAAACACAAGGCGCTACTCGGCACAGCCGGCGTGAATGCGCAGTGAACGTGGATGCAGCCAGTGCCTCCCTGTATCATTCTCTGATAGCACGTACCCTCACTCTTTCCCTCCCTCCCTCTCCATGGAACGAACGAGCGGTTAAGCACTTTCACTCTGCAGAATCGCACGAGGTGCTCGCTTGACCTTGGCTGAGCTCGAAGTTCAGATTGACGCTACGAGGAACGAGCCATTTTACGCGTTTGTACCTAAAGTAATAGAGCTTTCACTCTACACGCCATGCAGAGAGCCGCTTTCCAATGAGCACAGAACTGGGCCGAGCGCGGCTACCCACCTGGACGCGCGCTCGCACGGCGACGACGTTGACGGCGCGCTCCACGCCTGAGCCGGTGACGGCCACCTGGAACTGCACGACGTCGTTCTTCTGGAGCAGCTCGTGCTTGTCCGAGAGGCTCGTGATGCCGAACGGGTAGGCCGGGCCGGGTTCAGCATTCTCCCCTGCGCAACAACGTCAGCCGTACAAAACTTTGCCACAGGGCTCATTTCGACCCCGACACACAAAATTCTCTGTCTAAATACGCCATCTCACATGGTAAAACTCCAATGGTTCCCAGCTCACATGGGTATGGGAGGGATAGAGGCAGCCCACACCTGCAGGTGAGATTTAGGCGCTACCCTCTATGGAACCAGGTCAACTAGGGATAGTCTCCGGGACTTCAGCGAGGGTCACACAGCATTACCGCCTCTCCCACCACAAGCTTCCCCCTGCCTGCTCCCCCTCACTCTGGAGGAGGAACGCCTCTGTCGTCAACTCCAAACGGGATCTTTACCCCGTAGAGCCGTCCTCCATCATACCCATCCCTTCCTCTGCCTGTCACCTCTCTGGCCCTGATGCGACGAAAGGTTTTTTTGATTGATTGATTGTAGGGTTTAATGCACCGACACAATGCAGGCGATGAGACGTGGTATAGTGGAGGGCTCCGGATTAATTCTGACCACCTGGGGATCTTTACCGCGCGCCGAAATCTCGTACACAAGGGCGTTTTTGCTTTTCGCCTCCATGGGCCACAGTCCAACACTAAGTGTGGGCTCGTGCAGAGGACCCATCTCCTCCCATCAATTCCAGGCCGCTCGGACCCGCAGCTCCCAAAAGAGCTTGCGACTCAAGCGGCTGAAGTCGTCACGACCCTCAAGGCCGGGCCCACAACACCCTGATCCTTTCAGCCAAATAAACTTGTCTTCTCTCTCATTTTCCCTGCTGCTGCATGTCCGAATGTATTAGACACCACCTGGACGTCCAAGAGATCTCTACTAGACTATTTGCTGTCCGCCAACCTCCTCCTCTCTCCCCCTCACCACAAATGTGAGAGAGCCTCCTCACCCGAGATGGTCAGGCGGATGAGTCCCGCGTACTCCTCCTGGTCCGGGTTGAAGCAGCGGACCGGTCGCTCGACCGTGCCGTTGTGCACCTCGGGCTGCACGGTCTCCGCGTGGTCAGTCAGGGTGCCGGCGGGGAGCTTGCGCACGCACTCGGCACTGCGCTTGCTGCCCTTCATCACCATGCCGTACTCCACCTCCTGCCCAGGCTCGAGAGTCTGCGGGTTCCCTTCAAACACGCTGGGAGGGAAAGCGAGGGGGAGAAGAGATCGCACAAACTCCCAAGCGAAAATTCTCACATAAATGCGCAAGCTGCTTCGTCCCAAGTTCTATAAAAACTCGTCTGGCGAGAAAATAACATTGTCAGAACAAACTGACACTCGCCATTCGTTTTTACCTGTCATTCTTATTTTTGGTGAGCGCCAGTTTGTTCCGGCAAAGCTGCTCTGCTACCCACCATCTTACCGAGAGCACTGCCGTTTCTTGCCATCTTCATGGCACATTCCAAAACATTTCTATGGGCATGTGTACCTGTTTTTGATTTTATTGTGAGGGTTGACGCCCCTACGGTACACAGGCGATGAGGCGCACCGTAGTGGAGGGCTCCGAATTAATTTCGACCACCTGGGGATCTCTATTTCGACCACCTGGGGATCTCTAACGTGCACCGAAATCTCGACACACGGGCATTTTCGCTTTTCGCCTCCACCAGAAAAGAAGCCACTGTGGCCGGGAATCGAACCCGCATCCCTGGGCTCAGCAGCACAACGCCTTAGCCCCTGAAACAGGTACCTGTTTATTGTGCTCCTGATAATATAAAATCTGCGCATACACATGCATTAAGCGCTTGACACATGTACGACGGGTGCGCGCGATTCGCATGCAACTGATCGTTACGACATATTGTTAAGATCTGCCAAAACCGGTTCTAACAATAAGTCGTAATGATCAGTCGCATGCGAATCGCGTGCAAAAGTTGTACATGTGTCCAGCGCATTATTCGCCGGCACTGCGAACGCAAGAAAAAGAAAGAGTTCCAGAAGTACGCACAAAATATGATGGATAGACGACACAAAGCGCCTCGTGTGACGTTTCTCAATTCGTTGTCTCCATCGTAATTTTGTGCTTTCTTTTAAAAGTATGCTGTATCAATTCGTCCACACCACCACCCTTGCAAGAAAGCGTTCCTCCTTTCTGGTCTCCGCAACAAGCTAAAAGAAAAAAAAACGGCTACGGTCAAGGCTAAACAAAAATGGCTTGTACACCGAGTGCATTTAAGGTCGGCTTCACTGGCATGCACAAATGCCTTGTTCAGAAGAGGACACATCAAGCATTACAGACAATCAAGCCTGCTTCCTTGTGGAGTCCACATGGAAATGCTTACGCATACAAAATAGTGAAGAAAAAAAAACATTGGCTGCTGTAACACAAAAGCCATGTCTCAAGCCAGCACAGCAAAAGCTCTTACTGACTAGTCTAACAGTGCTACATTAAACAAGCCAGGCTTCATGTTGTTCACCATGAAGTATAAGGGCGTTGTCAAGCTTTCAGTAGCCACTGAGTGAGAATCTACATAATTGTTCTCAGCCAAACAGTAACAGTTACAAGTTGAACCGGCTGTCTCAGTCTAAACAGACCCCCTCCGAACTGCTAAACGACATTGTCCCATCACTCATTCAAGACTGCGATCGCCAATTATTTACGGTAGTAAATGAAATGAAACTTGGTGCGATTGAAGGTCACCTTAGCAGTCAGGCAATTATAACTTTGGTGTTTGAAACGGGCATTCGAAATGGTTCCTTGCCACTCGTGCCACCAAGCTGTAATGAGCTGTAAAATTAGTTCCAAGCGGTGCGTCATGAAACCGATTATCTTATTGCACTCACCAGGGTTCATAGTATTGTAAATACAAAGATTACATTTTTATGAACTGCACATTGTCTTTTGTTCCTCCAAAAATGACTGATTATCTCCAATAATCTTGGGAACTAATTGACCAACTAAAAATATAATGCCATATTTGAAATCAGCGGAAGAAAAGCAGCTAGACTGACAAGGTTCGCAGAGTTCACTTGAAAATTAAAAGAAGCTGTTTTAAGAGCAGTGTCCCCCCCCTAAATTTCATTCCTACAGAATCTGGCGGCTACAAAAGGCAATCGCTGAGTAAAACAAACAAGAAAGAGACAGTACAGTGCAGACAGTAATACGGAACAGCAATGCCCAGGTTGTGCGCCCTCCCTCTCACCTGAAGTGAAAGAAGACGTCCTGATTATGCTCCTCGTTCTCAATGAAGCCGAAGCTCTCCTTGAGGGCCGCAATGTAGCCGCGGTGCGTGTAGCGGAAGCCGTTGCGTCCGCCACGGCCCTTGCCAGCCTCCCCCTGTGAGCGTCCAGGCACACAAAACGTGCCGCAATTACTTCCGTGCGTGAAAACTTACTCTCAATTTCGCAGTAACAACAGAAGCTTACACACCTTCTCTAGCTGTACTGTTCATCTTAAATCTGGTCTTCCATACGACCTGGGGCTTCAACCTGCTGGCTTCACATCCAATTCAAATTGTTGGGTGATTAATGTGCCGAAGCTACATTTGGGCTACGAAGTGCACTGTAGTGGAGGGCTCTGGATTAACTTTGACCACCTGGGGATCTTTGATGTGTGCTGAAATCTCAACCATGGCTGGGATCGACCTTGCGTCCTTGCGCTCAGTAGCACAACACATTTGTACGCAGCACAGCACAACAAAGCACAGTTCACATTGCCGGTAGAATTGCTTACAACGTAATTAGGTTTATTTGTTAAGATTATTTAAGGTTACGTTACTTTACTGCTCTGAATTAAGCTGAACAAAAAGCAAAACAGGTCACTACACAAATTACTGATAGGTTACACAAAAGGACAGTTTATAGCGGAACTATCAATATGTCCTCGCCATCATCAGCCTGTCTACGACCACTGTAGGGCCAAGGCCTCTCCCGTAGACCTCCAATTATCCCGGTCCTGTGTTAACTGCGACCGATTTATCCCACAAACTTCTTGATCTCATCTGCCCACCTAACCTTCTGCCGCCCCCTGCCATGCTTGCCTTCTCTAGGGATCCACTTTGTTACCCTTAACGACCAACGGTTATCTTGCATTCGCATTACATTCCCTGCCCACGTCCATTCCTTCTTAATTTTTACTAATATGTCCTTAACACGTGTTTGTTACTGACCCACTCCGCTCTCTTCTTGTCCCTTCATGTTACACCTATCACCTTCCGTTCCATTGCTCGCTGAGTCGTCCTCAATTTAATTTACCCTCTTAATGAGCTTCCAAGTTTCTTCCCCGTAGGTGAGTACCGGTAAGATGCAGCTGTCATACACTTTCTTCTTCAGCGACAATGCTAGGCTGCCATTCGTTATCTGAGAATGCCGGCCCAATGCATTCCACCCCATTCTTATCCTTCCGATTACAGTAGTGAGGAAGTATTCTCTTACCCGGCTGTTCCGGTTTCCCTTGGAGTCGTCGCCGTTGACCGCGGCCGAGCCTTCGCCGTTTGAGACTGACCGCCTGGTACGAGGACCATCTTCCCGGTCATCGCCCACGGACCACAGGCGGCGGATGCGGGTAGCCAAAAAGCGGCTGGGAGACGCGGGGTCCTGCACCATACAGACCAAGAAGTTCGTCTCAGGAAAAAACCCCCCTCACGAGCGAAAGAGGAAAGCAAGAGAGTCACAACGCTACACTTTTTCGTGCAAGACTGCAGAATCCGCTCGCTTCCATTTGCAGCTACAAGCTTTTTCGCATTCAGGCTCGTTACTTTTGTACGCAACACTGCTCAGACATTTCTTTTTAATACAACAGCCTTGCTCGGCCTACCTAAATGCAAAACTTTTGGTCTGTCTTTCAGTAACTGGATTCAACCGCCTGGTCAAAAACAAGTGAAAGGATACTTGAACACGATAGGTGGGACCATCCAAAACTGGTGCCGTGGAACACAGGTAATACGACTTTTAAGGGACCGCGCGAAACCGTCGTCTGATCGGGGTACGGGTGAATACCGGCCTAGTAGACGGCCTTGCACGACAGGTGGGCTAAGAATTAATTTAAACTACTGTATTTAGTGTGTTCTCGCGTAATTTGCGAACCCCTAACTGAAATGTAAAGTTTCTAAAAATAAAGCGGCCTATTTTGTGCCCCCCCTCCCCTCTATGGTGTCTGCGCTAGCCCGCCAGCCATGCACTGCGCACTACGCAACCCCGTGCCGTCCTGCGCTTTGCGCTCGCAAGACGAGGCCGACGTGGTCGAGCAAATTAAGAGAGAGGAAAAAGGCAAGAGCGTGAAACTGCCACGGCCAAGCAAAACGAGCGATAGTACGAGGCAGCAAAGAAAGGTGCGGAGCAACAACGTGGGTTTGAAGTGGAGAGAGAGCGTCGCGAAAGGAAGAAACTTGGATCGAGCAGAGGAGAAAAGCGGGTGTCCTGTCGCCGCCGTAACGTAGCGTCGTATAGGGCTCCCGTGCTACCCAGGCACCGCTGCACGGCAGGAGGCCAAATCAACTCCCGTGTGGTACTAGTACAAAGCTGCGGGCGTCCCAGGGAATCTCGCGTTTACAGAGGCAAAATGGGCTTGGTACTCCCAATTGTTTTGACATGGTCTCCAGCCCATCCGCAGCGCGGCCGATCTCTTCTGGCAATCAACCTGGCACGAGGGAAAAAAGTTTTGCGGCGCTAAATACGTTTACGGCGTCGAGAAAACTGCTGGGACGGTGACGGCACTCTGCCACTCGCAGGTTCACCGATGGTTGTATGAAGTGGAATTTGAAGTGAGAGCTTCTTGGTTAAACTAATACACTTGGTGAAAAGGACGTTTCAACAACCACTGATAAAAAAATAGTAACACAATCGGTGGCGATCGCACGCAAAAATCAGCCAGGCTAGCAGAACGCGCAGGCTCGTCTGCTGCGGTACGCCGTGCTTTCGCGCACCTGTGCCCTTATGCGTGCGCTTTAATTAAGCACTGCTGGTTTGCGTCGCTGTCACGAATTACGCAGTGCAGCGCTAGCTTGCCTTTTGTTATATCACGGCTCAGTGCAACCTGCAGCGAGCGTCAGAAGCGTGAAATCAGATTTGTGATTCTGAAAGTAGGGGCCGTAGGGCAAAGCGGTCGGGCGAACTGGATGTTTGTTCTGTTTCCTTGTTTGCACTCACTTTATTTAATTACACTCTTGCATCATATATCCCCAGTTTGCACTTAAATTGGGCTAGAATAGAAGACGGCAACGTTTTGAGGTGCAGGGCTGAGTTGCATGATGCCAACACGGCGGAGGGCTGGACGGCAAATCAGGTGGGAGGGGGAGGGGCGCTTTGAAGGCAAAAAAAAAAAGTCAGCGAATTGCCAATAATATTTGGGAATAATCTGGTAAAGTGTGAAGATGAGGGACAATGCAAATTCAAGCGATCAATTTTCTGTTCTTTTTCTCGCCATCTAAACTTATTTGAGGCCAAACTGGCATTCAGATAGTTATCGACAGGGGGATGGGTGGGACTCCCGACGACATGCTGGGGGCCGCATAATGCAACCCTTCCCGTATTATGCGGCCCCCAAATGCTTCACGTTGTCAGAATCGAACAGCTCTACTATTCATGTACACTGAGATCATTTACTACACTTTAGTGATGTCTGCATTTAGTGATGGCCTGGAATGATACAATGTGTGTTATTAAAAGCACTCAACTAAATGTTCTCAAACCCTAAAAAATTCCTTCACATGCCAAGTTCAAGGACTCCAAGATTCACACCGTCATTTAGTTGCCCACGTTAAACTCGTTTCTAATACCGCATGAATGTATTCATCTGGCTGGACCCACAATTAGATTTCGGCTACGGGTCTACACAGTGTTGCGCGCACTTTTCTGAACTTTCTGGCTCAGTACACCGAATGAAAAACACGATAAATAGTTCTTGACATGGTGGCACCACGATGCCCCTACATTTGTTCTTTCCTCGATTCTGCCTAAGTGTAACTGTCTAAGTGTTCCATCCAAGTGTCATCCTACACTCGCTGTGACTTCAGTCTCGTTTTGCTCAGCCAAGCCAAGCCAAGCCTATCCTGATATTCACACTATGCCCGATTTCTGATAAGTCACTGGTTTTACTACCAAACAAGCTGAGGAGGTTCTTGAAAGGGAAGCAGCAAGAAATAGACTCTTTCAGGCACTTTTTCGAGGTAGCTACTTTTCATAGAAGAAAAGCCCGAGTAGAAAACATCTTTAGAGTGCATGGGTAGTTGAAGACATTAATTATTAAACAGTTAAAGTTTGCACTAAAAGGCCCTTTGCCAGGTCAAAATCTTGTACACGCAGCCGTTTTTTGTGTATTTTGGCCCCACCAGAAATATGGCCCCACAGCGGAGAATCCCAGAATCCCGCAAGTAGAACATAAACCATCTTGTTACTGGAGTGGGTACGACAGACCAAGAAAAAATAACAAAAGCAAAGCAGGATACCTAGGCAAGGCAAGTGATAAAAGCACAGCATGCTCCCAAATGCAGCAAGGGACCGGACCAAAAAGATCATTCTTTCCAGAAAAACGTCGCCAACAGGGCCGCTTTCATAGTTATCGCAAGACAACAAAAAAAAATGAGCAAGTTTCTTTGTACGATACAAAGTATTGTACAACACAAAGCACAGATGAGCAACGTGTAAAAAAACTTCCCGAAAAACAAAGATAAGACGTGGTTTGCGACAACAGTTGAAGTGAACATTCTGCATTTGCAGGCTGATCTGTTTTGTTACGCCATTCATGCCAAGTTGGGACGAAAAAAAAAAACGCACAGAACTTTGTGGAAAAAAAAAAAAGAAAAAGGAAGATTAGTGCAAGTGAGCTTTGAAGTTCCCCAGAAAAAAACACTTCAGTGAAAAATTCAAAAGCAATGAAATGCGGCAACGATCCTAGGATAGCAAGCAAAGAACAGTGATATATACAGGACGTTTATGCTAACTTTAGCCAGAGCTTAAAAATCTGCCAATGCACTCTAGGTCGACGCAAACAAATGCATGTTGCTCACTTTTTTATCTAGTGCCTCGCACTATTTCTTATGTTTTGCCTAATTAGACAATTAGTAAATTTAATTATCCAACTTTTGATCAAATGAAGCTGGGAAAAAAATTCCAATTACAAAGTTGCAGAGCGGTTTGCCAAACGTCGAATAAAACAGTTTCTGTCTTCCTTACTAGTGTTTCTCAGCTTACTGAAGATTCACGCACAATACAAAAAAAAAAAAAAAAAAAAACACACACACACACACATGTGACACCAAGTAGTTGAAGTAAACTTTTGAACTTCGAACGAGGTTTTACTGTACAGGCGAGCCCGCTTATAACGTACACAACGGGAAACCGAAATCACTTCATTATATCCGCTTTTCGCTATATCTGGACAGAAAATATATGTATAGCAATCGTAACGGGAAACGAAGATTTGTTCGTTATAGCCGCTATTTCGTTAAAACTGGGTTCGCTATAAGTGGGCTATACTGTATATCAACAGCGTTGCAACGAACCAGGTAACAGGCGCTACCTCTAGCCTTAGCGTGAAGGGGTAGCTTATTGCAACCTCACAGCTATCTACAAACAATCAGCTAAGCAGATTTGCTTCACTGTAAAAGGTTTGCGGCTGAATTTTATTTTCATTGAAGGAGCGGAAAAAAGAAAAGGGATGATGCCGCTTGATGGGAAAAAAAATACGACTGCTCCAACGTGCGCTACCCAAATAAACGCAACGTAATTCCGCGGCGCTTCTTTTTCACCAATACTGAAAGGTTGCATCATGCGGTCAACCGTGCAGGGACATCTCTCACTTTCCTCTGTAGATCCTGCGTGGGAGTGCGGGTAATAAGCAGGAGGGGAGGGAAAGGGGGATGTACGTGCAAAAATATGGTATGTACGGCATGCATGCACGGTGAATCGCTGGATTGCAGAACAAGCGCGTGCTGTCACGTGCTACAGTCTCGAATCACGTTGCCATATTGCAAAAGGGCGCGTAATGAGGTCGGCCAACATTCAAAGCCCGACTACGGATACAGGGCAGCCCAAGAAGAGAGGGTTCATGCATGCAACTGGAAAGCACCAATGGAAAGAACCGAGCAAGTTGGCTGGGAGCGGGAAGGAGTTGGTGGCAGCAGTGGCAGCAGCAGCAGTGGCAGCGGTGGCAGTGTGGGGTGCAAGCCTGGCTTACTTGGGCCACCGTGAACTCGACCTCGTCGCTCGGGTGGAGGTTCATGTCGGGGTCGAGCAGCTCGCAGGTCTTGAAGTAGATCTGGCTGTCCCGGTCCTGGCAGCTGATGAAGCCGAAGCTCTCCTTCACGGTCGCCACAACGCCCTAGGTGGCCGTGTCGAGTGCGGAGGGGGGAAGAAGAGAGGGGGAGGGCGTGGGCACGGGGACCAGCTTGTTCCGTGGTCTCGCCAGGTCGCTTGTCCTATATTCCTTTTTCTAGCCGTGGGCCCGAAGTGTATTATGTAGGCTATCTAAAGGCAATGATGCATCTCTGCCTCGAACAGGGCGCAATCCACGAAAAGCTAGTGCGTGAATCAAACCCGTGAATGCCGTAGCCACAGGAGAACGTCTTGTTTGCCAGGCACTGGCGCACAGGACGCGAAGCCTCAAGGAGTCACTATATTATCAGAAGTCCAATTTCATCCCCCCCTGTGAGATTTGTAGGAACACAGCAAGAGTGATCCAAGACCAGTCAAACCAATACAAACACAGCATCAATCGAAAAGTCTACACCCTTGACTAGACAACTTGGTTGCATACAACTCGGGTTGTATGGAACTCTGTTCCTCAATACTTGTCACCTGTCTCTGGAACGAGTCCAGATGAGATTTGTTCGAATCTATTATGATCGTTACCTTTTCAGGAGAATATATTACACGTATGAAAGAATACTTGACCACACTGGATTAATAAGCAGACTGAGTGACAGAAGAACGCTCCTCGATTTGTGCTTTCTTCACAAGCCCATTCACGGTGCCGTTGACTCTGCCGATTTGCTAACTTCCATCAATTTTCATGTCCCCACACGATGCCGTTCCTCGCCCCTATTTTATCCTGCCGTCAATATCATAAAAGTCCTGTCCAGAGAATGCAACTCCTTTACAACTCACCTGTAGCGCCTGATCTGCGTATCTTTGACCGTTACAGCACTTTTGTCCGAGCTGTTCAAAATGCGTCTAAAGACTGAGTGTGCTCTTTTGTGTTGTAGAATCATGTGCGAGTCAGCCCTGTAATGTTTGTTCCACTGATGTTATTATCATTTCTCATGCTCTCCTTTCTCTATAGTACACATCTTCCTTTCATTTCTTTCTTCTGTGCACCACGCTGAAGGCATCATGCTGTTTGTGGGCACTTATCCAAATAAATAAACAAATAAATTTTAATGTTACTTCGTACCATAATGTATTCGTACCACCTGACCCTTATCACCTCAGCATTTTGTGAACACTCACATTCTGATAATTCGGCAAGGAACGTCTCCTGACAGAGAAAAGGATTCCAATAATGGTAAGAAAGCAGGAATGGTACGATATAGTGTCCTCGTATCTTGTGCCGCTACTTCTGAGCTCGCCGTTCGTTAGACTCCCCTAACAGCAGGCACCCCTTCCCTTCGTTACGGCTGGCCACCTCAACACCCGATTGAATTGCAACCAACCTCAGCGTTGGCAACGAGGGCCAAATTTCGGAGAAAAGCCTTTCGGGTCAAAGGATTGGCCCCTGGTAAACGGCAGACAACTTTGACCTCACTCGCGTTCTTTCGGCAAGCTAGGCACAGCGGTAGTGAAGGATGTTAAAGGCGGCTCACCACTTGGCGGTTCTCGTTGGCAAAGGACTGGTCGAGCAGCTCGATGTTGGTTGCCGCTGCAGACCGTCCCGCCGGTCGGTGGCGATGCTGAACTGGACCTGGTCACCCACTTGCAGGGAGTAGTCGCACTTGGGGTCCCGCTCCCCGTAGGGCATCTCCAGTTCCCTGCCAATCGAGGGCGGAAGAAGAAGAACGGAGTGAAGCGGCCCTTCCGGAAGTGGCGCTGGCGCAGTCAGAAAAGCGGACTTCAGCGAACAAACTCAACACATCTCCATCGGTGTTGTCACGAATTATAATAAAGATGATGATGATGATGGTTGGATGTTTATGGCGCAAGGCCAACTGGGGCAAAGAGCGCCAAAACAATAGTCATATATGAGGGGTGAAACCTTAAACACCTAATAAAGATCAGAGTTCTTCGAAGCACACAACAGTTGGGGAACTCCCCTTTAGAATCCGCGCTGTGCGAGCACCTCTACTTTCTTGTAGCTGAGGGGAAAGGGCACCCCAGTGAACAAGAAACACCAAACTTTGCTAAACATCTACCTAATAACACAACTTAGTAAAACGAAGCTTGCTCTTCAAATTAGGTAACACTAAATTAGGTACTCTTCCCTAATGTTTCCGCAGTTTTTCTTTAGTGACTTATGACGGCAGCCGCGAGCGCTTGAGTACAGTCTAGTCCCTTTATAACAATTTCTAAGTGCCAAAGAAATCCCATCGTTGAGACCGATCATTGTTATAGGCGGGTTGCGAAATAAAGAGATGAAACAGAGCCCAAAACATCAGAAAAGAAGCCTTAGTCAGTCAGCTTTGTTTGCTGCAGAAGTACGAAGGTCCTTTTGTTCGTAAACACTGTGGAAAACTTCATCCTGCTAAGTGCTGTGAGTAGCCACCAGACGAAAAGCACATCCTTCATCAAATAAATAAGGACGCAGGCCTGTTTTGTGAAATTAACTCTGTTGTTGTACTTTCAAGTACTCATGTTTGGGTTCATTCAGCTTGAAATGTAACAAGGAGAAAGGTACGGGTTACCTTGTTTACAGTGGATTCAAAGCCCAAAAAAAGGCACTTTTGTATCAAGTATTTTTGCTCGAGCCAGATTGACAATTTGCTAGAGCCGATTTTTACCTCTACTGTTACAACGAATATCGGTTATTACGAACTAAATTGTTGTCCCAATACTACTTTGCTATAATGAGGTTCGACTGTAATGGTATCATCATCATCATCATCATCATCACCATCACCACCACCACCACTAGCCTATCTATGCCCACTGAAGGGCAAAGGCCTCTCCCGTTAATATCCAACTATCTCAGTCCTGTGATAACTGCGACTAATTTATACAAGCAAACTTTTTTGATCTCATCTGCCCATCTAACTTTCTGCCACCCCCTGCAACGCTTGCCTTCTCTAGGGATCCACTTTGTTACTCTTAACAATCAACGGTTATCTTGCCTTCGCATTACATGCCCTGCCCACATCCATTTCTCCTTCCTAATTTCCACTAATATGTCCTTAACACGTGTTTGTTCCCTAACCAACTACACTCTCTTCTTGTCCCTCAGTGTTACCGTACTTACCCGATTCTAACGTGCACTTTTTCTCCGGCAAAATAGGTCGAAAAATCGCGTGCGCGTTAAAATCGGATACAAAACCGAAACTGACGAAACAGCGGAAATTTCGTCCCACCTACCACCATCGCCATCTCAAGATGGCGCCAAAGCTTTTAGCAACGATTTTTCAGACGCAGGACGCATAGGCGCCTAGGCTTTTCTATCGGCGTTCACACAAATCGTCAAATCGTTCCACTTGTGCGCTTGATAACAGCAACGGCAGCAGTGGCTCTCTCGCGTTCAAAACGAGCGGTCGGCTGAAGCGTGCGCCTCTGGAGAAGCTCGCGGGATGGGCGTGCGAGGCGTGGGCCCCGATCCCACAGACTATGGTTGAACGTTCGTTCAGAAGTGTGGCGTCGCGAACACGCTTGACGGCACCAAGGACGAGATGTTGTGGTCAGTGAAGAGCGACGAGGAGTCAGATGAGTGAGATCACTTCGAGAAATAAATCGCCGGTTTCTCTCGCATTCGTTTTTCTTGCTCACGAAGTTCCGTGCGCGTTACAATCGGAGCTGCAAGTTTTTTCTTTTTTCTTTTTTTTTTTTTTTTTGCCAGGAAAATCGGGTGCGTGTTGAATCGGGGGCGCGTTAGGATCGGGTAATTACGGTACACGTATCATCTTCCGTTCCATTGCCCGCTGAGTCGTCCTCAATTTAAGTTGAACCCTCTTAGTGAGCCTCCAAGTTTCTGCTGCCTCAGAAACTTTGAGGTAACGGTATACGGCGTAACTGAAAGCCTAAACAGCCCTGCTGTCAAAACGGCACGCAACCAAAATTTCCACACTCACTGTTCGCCGCGGGTGTAGACGATGCGGCCTGGCAGGGGGTCCGAGCTGGCAGCCTGCGACGGTCGGCCCCGGTCGGCGACAACGGTCACCCGCCCTTGCAGCACCTCGGGGTCGATGTCCTCGAAGACGACCGTGCCGGGCGCCAGGCGGGTGATGCCGCACGCCACCTCCTTGCCGTTGCGCAGCTGCACGCTGAACTCGACATCCTCGCCCAGCGACAGGGCCCGGAAGTCGCTGCACTCGCTCGAGTGGAAGAAGATCTGGGGAGGAGAAACACATGGGGGTGTTTCCTTTCAGGGGGGGCACAGGAATCTTTGGTGCCGGAAGATGGAACAAAAAAAGTCTTTTAGGTATCACTTTTCTCTTGGTTTGCAGTTTTTCTTCAGGGCTGAAAAAATGCCCAAAAAAGTCTTTTAGGTATCACTTTTCTCTTGGTTTGCAGCTTTTCTTTGGGGCCGAAAGATGGCCCCCAAAAAAGAGTCTTTTAGGCTACACTTTTCTCTTAATTTGCACTTTTTCTTTGGCCGCCGCCCCCCCCCCCCCCCCCCCCTTTCCAAATAAAACCATCTTTTGGGTATCACTTTTCTCTTGGTTTGCAATTTTTCTTTGGGGCCGAAAAATTGCCCCAAAAAAAGAGTCTGTTAGGTATCCCTTTTCCCTCGGTTTGCACAGTTTTTTTTCCTCCAAAAAGTACTTGAGCAGTACCAGCTACTGATAAGAGCCATTTAGGCCCTAGTTCGACAAAAAAATAATGCTTTTCCTTAAACTCGCCACTTTGCCACGAGTGGTATCACAATGAAAAGGAATTTTCGACAAGTACCGTAGAACCCCAACGATGCATTCTCAGTTTCTATGCCTTCAATTGTGAACACTAAAAATTCCCCATACACTAGTACATTTCTTACTAGATAGTACGTTTTCCCGAACTGTACGTTTCTCCCTCGCGTTTTTTTTTTAAACGGTATCAACGAGGTTCTGTATAACACAGCATGAAGTGCAGCTAGAAAGATTGTTTCTTTTGCAGCATGAACCCCAATGTTTAAACCTTGCAAAAAGGAGAACAAAATTTATACTTCATGTTTCAATAATTGTTTAATTAGCTTATTTATAATTGGTTAGCAGGAGTACTTTAAACCTGAAAGTTACAACTGATGTAAACTTGCATGTGACTGGCAGACAGGCAGACAAAAAAAACTGATTCCAACATTGCATTCTCTACAACTGCGAGCATCATTCATGCCTTGCTCGTAGCTTTTTTTGCTGAATAGCTTTTTTATTGTTCTTGGGAACAATCAACAAAGATTTCTAATTATCTCAGGAACTACTTACCTTACATCAAAACTAATTGGATATTTGAAATCAGCTAAAAAACTGAACAAGACCGTGAAGTTTCATCAAAAGTAGTTGGAAAGCAAAAAAACGTTTCTAAGACCAGTGTGCACCCTAACAGAGAAAACCATGGAGGAAAAAAAAGCTTAGGAGAGGCCCTGACGTCACACCCAGCGCAGCCGGAAACGCCATTTCTGTAAGTCGAATGGCGGAATCTTTTCCCCTCTCTCTCGGTGCACCTTCTCCGCCTCCTCCGTCCTGTATCGCCTCTCTTGTCGTCTGCATCTGCCAGCGCCGAGCCGGCGGAAATCAGCTGATAGGCAGGTAGAAGGCCGTTTTGCAGCGCGTGACCGTGAAAACGCGCGGTTACACCGTTACACATCTAGTGTGGCCGCAGCAGTTTTGCGAAGCGGCTCGCTCTAACAATGCCGCAATGCTCGGTGCCAGGCTGCAAGTCGCGATCGGTACCCAAGGAATTGGGCGTCACTTTCCACCGGTTAGTGCATCATTCCGCTGACAAGTATTGCTGTGCATTGCTGTGCATTCACCCTTTGTTTGGAATCGCCGCCGTTTATAGGTTCCCAAGCGATGGAGAACGCCGCAAACAGTGGGCGAACGCCGTGCGGCTACCGGACTGGAAAGGGCCCAAGTTTGTGTTGCAGTTTCACTGGCAATCCCAGAGATGACTAGTCAATTAAACGGCCGTTCTATATATATAGGTAAGCAGCACTTCATGCAGATTTCACGCTAAAAAATTGTGGAATGTTTTTACCGTTCGCGTGCCTTCGATAGAATTTTTTGCGAAGGAGGAGGAGGAGGAGGCAAAACGTTTTATTGAGTAAAAAAAAAGGAGAGGGTGGGTGGTGTCAATAAACTTTTTTTCGCCAAGTTTCAACTTGTCTCAGTGTCAATAAATTCAAGGTGATATCAGTTGAAAACGTTCATACACTAACCTCGCAGTACTGCGAGGTTAGTGTATGAAGCGTTGAAAAGGGAAATCCAGAGCGAGACCACAAAAAGATCCAGATTCCAGATCCAGCACTCTTCCAGTCAACAGACGGACACCTACTAAGGTAATAGGACAATGGAATTATATCAAATGGGAATCTACCTTGTAACAGTTGCAAAGGCACTGCCGCGCATTACCGGCCTAGCAAACTACATGCAGCGGCGATAAGCAAAAAATTGAGTTGCGAATCGTTCGGTTGCAAGTCGCCTACGTACTGCACACCGTATATCACTTCCCGAAAATCTACCTGACGGTTGTCCGCGCGTACGACGGGACGGCGCGTTCACGATATCTGCACTTCAATAGGAGCGTCGTGATCGCTACCGGAGCAAAAGCTTGACGCGGTACAAGGTGCACTTGCAAGTAGAAATTAAATGACATATTCACATCGGCGCAGCTGTCGCAACTCGCAGCATCCTTTTCGAGTTCCGCAAGACCACAGCGCAGCAAAGCGAAGCAGCAATCTTCGCAATCGGACGACAAGGCAGGCGCTGCCTTTCCTCCATGACTGGCGAACGGCGGGCGGGCTGTTGCTAGGACGCCGTTGCTAACGCGACTTCCAATGGCCGCCGAAAACACGTGACTTCCTCCACACTTTTGCCAATGCGCGGGGATAGCTGGGGGCCGCTCCTAAGCTTTTTTTCCCTCCATGGAGAAAACAGTGCAGCTAAACATGCGAATAGATGACCTTCAAGCACAAATAGATGGATGCGAACAAGCGCTGACTCAGAGTCAGACAGGCTAGGGACAATGCTCGTATCTCGCGCTTTACTTCTGTCCGTGTCTCAACTGCACTGTTTTTCTGTTAGTCATGTCAAACCAACACGACCAAATACCCTTACTGTAGGGTTTAACGCGTCGACACAATGCAGGCGATGACGCGCGCCGTAGTGGAGGGCTCCGGATTAATTTTAACCAACACGGGGGGGATCTTTAAGACGTGCCGAAATCTCGGACACACGGCCGCTTTTGCATTTCGCCTCCATCAGAAAAGCGGCCGTCGCGGCCGGGAATCGAACCCGCGTCCTAGTGCTCAGCAGCACAACGCCTCGGCCACTGAGCCACCGCGGCGGGTCACGACCAAACATCACCTTTAGTGCCTTCTTTGCAAGAAAATGCCGGCATAGTAGCCCCTGTGCATCACCGCAGCCAGCTGTTCCTTGCATTGCGCAGAGTGCTTTATTACAAGTATTTTCAAACCTGATTCAAGTCATTTCCGCTATTTTTAGCATGTAATCGTGCTTATAAACTACTGCAGCGACAACAACAGACTAGGCGAGAAAAAGCAGACAATGCCACATATTAAGCACAACCTTCTGTTAAAACGCACCTGCGCACATTCACATCCGAGTCTCTCCCTTCAGCAGAGTGTTCACCACATGAGCTATTGCCGTTCTTAATAACTTGTACCCGAGTACAGTACTGTGCACAGAGCATCTTTTTAAAGGGGGAACTGGAGGTCCTCCACTCTTCTGACAAGCTGCCTTTCTCTTCGCACTGACAGCTCTGTCTGACATGTTGCTGCATTTTGTCTGAAACGTTGACGGCAATACAGAAAGACAAAAATTAAAGCCGTTCCACTCAATGTGAAAGCTGTCGGAAGCGCAGAGCAGTGCTTTGCCATAATGGGCTGTAGCGCCGTTATGTGCTCACTGCTACCACCCAATGCAATTCAGATTTCCCACTTTTGCAGCACTCGCACGCCCCCTGCCTGAAACTGCGCCAGCGGGAGTTTTCTTTTTGCGCTTGCTTTTCCGCCCGCCTGTGCCGGCGTTGCACTGCCACTTTTTTCGCCTAGTAAAAACCAGCCGGAGCGTTCCTAAGTGAATAAATGCGAGCGTTGCCTGTTATTTATGCATATTTTTCCTCAAATGTACCTACAGTTTTCTTTGCGCTAAACAATGGGAAGATGCATGACACGCCCCAGCGGTTCAAGAGCTTCAAACGCTTATGACTATATCAACTGCTCAGCTTTCGAAGCCTCTGGGTTACACCGCGACGACAGCTACTACGACGGAATGCCGTGTGGCTCTGCTTTGGTCCAGCAAGCGAGCTACGACGACAAGGCGAGCCCCGAAAGTGCTCTGCACTTAATAAAACCTCCTTTGCAGCGATGCAACCGACTCACTTTCTGTCGTGGCACAAACCCATTGTGGGCTGGCTTTCCGGCGTAATACAAAGGAACCAAACATAGAACATCTTACTAGAAGTCTCGATTGCACGAGCTTGGACACACGTAAGAGGGGGTGGTACCTCCTTGACGACGTCGCCACGCTCGATAAAGCCGAACGTGTCCTTGAGGGCGCACACGACTCCCTGCTTGCGCTGGCCCCACCGCCAGCCGCCTGCCGCCGGAGGATGTAGGCAGGCTCTTGCGGTTGCCCCCGACCGCCCTTCGGCCGCTGCCCCGGGCCACCTGCCCCCGCCGGGGGAGCGGCATTCTCGGGGCGCACCTGTCGGGCGCAGGGGGGCACCCGTGTCCTTGCAGGTGGCCAGGTAGAAGCGGACGCTGTCATTCTGGTGTAGCGTGTAGCCCTCCTCGACGTCCGCCTCCGTGTACGGCAGGAAGAAGCACTCGCCGCGGCTCTCGTACGCCACACGGCCCTGTGAGTAAGGGGGAAGAGTGGTGTTGCAACTACGACGCCTTTGTTAAAAGAAAACAACTATATTTACATGTTAGTACCGACTGAACATGTCCGGTCGCCGCCGTCGTTCCTCATCGTCCTCTTCTACCAACCAACATCTGCATTCACTGCTTTGTCTTAGCAGTAGTTTCAACAAACGGTAAGGGGTTTTTTTTGTTTCAGAATGCAAACACACAAGCAAAAATACATCTGTCACAGCGCCCCAATCATCATTACTATCATCATCATCATCTTTGCAAAGCAGGTTCATTCAATTCTACTTTGCAATTCGAAGTTTCGAAGCTATGAAGGCCGTAGAGTTTTATACTAATTTAACTTGAGGGAAATCTGGCAGCAGTACCTACCTGCCAGATTCCAGTGGAATTCCTGAGCTGACCTCGCGTGACAAATTGAAAAGGGTCGGCGAAAGTACGCCACCCAGTGGGCCCTCACCTCTGCACCATCCTTGGCTTCGGTGGTGATGAAGCCTGTGGCCACCTCATCACTGAGGACTTCGCTGGAAAGGGCTTCGGAGGATATCTTCACAACTGCACTGGCCACCGGTTTGCCGGACTTGCGATCATTCGTCATCTCAAACTCCACCGGATCTGTGCAGGAAACAAACAAAAAACAAAGGCGAGTCTGTTGCAAAACTTGCTGTGGTATGATGCAACAGAGAGACCATTTGAAGTTAATCAAAGTGAGTTGTCGCGAAACCAATCTGACCAGCTACGTTCACAGCAGCTTAGAGACAAGTGGCCTAGCCAAGACAAGCCTATTTCATGCCCGGCCCTCCCAGTTCAATATCACAATCAATCAGAACCAGTTTATTTCCCAGAAATACGCCAAGGGAGGTCTTAAGGCTAAAAATGGACTCACCGGCTTGACTGGGCGCATGACCCCCTCATGTAGCACTAGGAATATGACACTAGGAGAAATGTGTCTAATTCTGTAAACCAAGCTATATTTCAAATGAAACATATTGATTGCAAATTACTGATCACATACTGTACAAGAGTGGGTAACAAAATTAGTAAATCACAGCGTTAATAGTACTCACAGTATTAACTTTAAACTGGGGCCACTTTTCAAAGACATTACAAGCGCACGTCGTTCAGAGAGCTACTTTTACAAAACACTATGGTCACCTTCGATCCGACGTTGCTGAATAAATGCGAAAAATGATCCTGAATGTGCTTCAGGTGCTAAAAAATACAGTAAAGAAACCAAAGAAGATGTTAATGCAATAGGTAACTTAATTTTTCTGCTTGCTACGCTTAATTCTGTTTATGACCCCTGCTGGTTTGCCTTCCTTACGCATTCAAAGCTTACAAAAAGCACGGCCCACGAACAAGCACGGCATACCTCCAATGCGTAGGTGCTCGATGTTTCCAGAAAACTGGCTGTAGTGGAAGAACAGCCGTGCCGACCGCTCGCAGCACCGGATAAAGCCGTACGAATGCTGCACAGAAGAAAAAGAGCCGCCGCTGAGACATTGAAACAGCGGAGCCCAACCTTCCCCACCCTTCCATATGATACTGCGACCCATACATTTATCCAAGTACAATACAAGCCACACTGATCTGTCCATTAGCTAAGCACCAAGGGTCAGTATCATTGTAATGTTGTACCAATCACAGATGCTAAAGACAGAGTTTTAAGCATGTCGAGGTTTGCAACTTCGCAAGTGAGAAATAAGGCCAATTTGTCTCTTCGGCTCCTTTCACCTCATCTCGAGTTCAAGGGGGAATATGGCTCTTGAAACATTTTTTTTAATTTTCAAGTAAACTGTGTGAAACTTGTCAGCCTTGCTGCTTTTTTTTTCCACTGATTTAAAATATGCCAATATTTTTTGAGTCAGTCAATGAGTTACCAAGATAATTAGAGATGATTAGCCATGTTTGGAAGAACAAATGACAAAGTGTAGGTCCTAAAATTGTAATCTTTATATTTCCCAATACTTTGAAGCATGGTGAGCGCAGTTAGAGATTTTTTTTTTTTTTTGATGCACCGCTTGGAACTAGTTTAACGGCTCATTAAGCTTTGGAAATGGGCATTCGAAATGCTTCCTTGCCACTGGTGCCACCAAAGTTTAATGAGCTGTAAAATTAGTTTCAAGTGGTGCAACAAAAAAACCGATTCTCTTATTGGACTCACCAGGCTTCATAGTATTGGAAAATATAAAGATTACAGTTTTATGGCCAGCACTGTTTTGCCTATTGTTCCTCCAAAACTGACTAGTTATCTCATGTCCTGGTAACTAATTGACTTACTCAAAAAAAAAATGGCATATTTTAAATCAGTGGGAAAAAAGCAGCAAGACTGACAAGTTTCACAGAGTTTACTTAACAATTAAGGGAAGCTGCTTAAAAGAACAGTGTACTCTTAGGTCTCATTTCTACAACCTTCACAGCTGCCAAATTCCCCCCCCCCCCCACCCCAACACTCAAAAGGACAACAAAAAATTCGAGCACCGACAAGGCGCAGAAAAAAGGTTCACTTTACTTGCTTGCACACTTAAGTCGGCTTTGCTCATGGTTTGGTCTAGGTAAATTGGTTAAGATCGGCACCAGCAGCCACACGACATTACATATGGACATCCTCACGCATTCCAGATGACAGCACCAATTCCAGCCCTTCCTGCTCTAAGTTTTTGTCACCACACCTTTATCAGGCCTTTTGGGAAGCCCTCTCTCTTGAGGCTGCAGCGCTGACAGTTTGTCCCCAGGCTTCCCCAACCACACCCCAGACATTCCCCAGATTCATCATCACCATCACCACCACCACCAGCCCATCTACGCCCACGGCGGGACAAAGGCCTCTCATCAAGAACAGCTTATCTGTGTCCACTGCTGCCAACTTAAGTTAAAGCATAGTTAACTTACACCAACACGTTATGCATAATGTGCATAACATATGCATTATTACAAACCATTGCGCACATAACTTGCACAATGCATAACGTTAATACAAGTTAACGTTGTATTACAGATACGTTTTTTAATAGCGGAGCTGTTGTTGATTGCCGCAATGTGTTCGTCGTCAAAAAATATCGTGCCATAGTCACTCCTGCCGTTTACCGTACACGTGAGCATGCGTCTTAAAAGAGGGCTAGGCGTCGCCCAGGCTTGCTCGCGGTGCACACAAAAAATACCACGAAAACACTTAACAAGTGTTTGCGCCTCAAGGAAGTTGCACAGCACGGCTGGTGCTATTAACGCCCAGTTCGCGAAGCCAGTTGCCACCGGTTTTAGCGCATGCTGATGCGTTCCACTTCGGGAGAAATGTGAAAGCCTGCGGACAAAACAATCGAGGCCCGCCAGTCATGCATGAGGAAGATGACGATATAAATGGATATGACAATGACTACTCGTACCACAGTGAAGAGAGACGACGGAACACGTACATAAACAATTTCCAACCCAACGCCACGCGTTGTGGTGTGTCCTTCGGTGCTTACAGAGAGAGAAACCCTCCAGCTTTGCTATGGTTCAAGCCTTGCGCAACTTAGTGCAAGCCTCTCCAGTTTTTTTTTTTTTTCCCTCCTCTGTAGTGCTACTAGTTTCCACGGACAACACACAAGTGAGCCGCATGCTCTCCAAGGCAAAGTGCCCCGCAAATCAACTTACGAGTAGCTTTTCGACGATGCCAGCTTCCCGGTGTGCGTTCCCCTGCTTGCCGTTTTGCCTCGGGGAGTTGGCCGACGGGTCGGCCGCTTCTTCCTCCCCTTGCTGGGCACCGGACGACTGCAAGATGCAAGCACGCTCGCGTCACAAGATCAATCCACCACACACACCGATTGGTACAGGACCAACTTCAACAACTTCATCGGTGCAAAAAAAAAACTGAAGAAATACTAGGAGTGAAACCACACGCCACGGAGTTTTGTACGAATGTATACTAGAGGAAAATCTGTCACTGCAAGCGCGTGCCGTCGTGGGCACCGCCTTATGGCCAACTGCACTCAAATTTTACCTGGTCCAAATCTATTTTTAATGTGTAGTAAGTACCGCCAAATCAGCTGGGACACGAGTGGTAGCTCCGTGAAACGCCTCGTTAATCAGTCAGGAGCGTTTAAAAAAGCTCTGTCGCAGACCACGCTGCACCTGCCAGCGGATCGTGCAAACTGCCTATGATGCTCCAGCCTATGGAGGCTTCTTCCTCTGGCCAGCCACGCAGCTGGAGAACCAATCGAGCTCTGCTGCGAACGCTTCACCAATTTGCTGCCCCGTGTGGCACGTAGAGTTTGCGCACAGGCTTGCTCCCGAGCTGCTGACCGCCCGGCCACTCGCTGGACGGCTGCAATGTCACTTCAATGGCTGCACTTTCCTCGAATTCTGTTTCTAAATCGCCAATTTTTGCTGACCGCTTGCAGCGTCCACGCACGTATTTCAGCTGCTGTATTTTGCATCTTGCTTTCTTTTTCAGCAGACTATAAGGAAATAGGTTTTCAAGAGGTCGAAATTTTGAGTGCAGTTGGCCTTTAATAACAGCTAGCAATGTTCCTCGCCTACTTGACTTGGCTAGCCACATGGCTTCTTTCTGTTTCCGAAGCCAGAACCAACAAAAAAAAAGGGTAATCATTTTTATTATTTTTCGTCCTGCATGAAGCTTCTGCAAAAATCCGTGACAAATAAATCTTTTGAAGTTTCACTTTTCCATCGATAAAACAACTTTAAATACTGTTTTGCAACAATTTTTTTTTTGCAGCCACAGACAACTTTACAGCCTGTTTGTGAGCCATGCCAAGGACAAGTGGAACCCAGTACGTGGAACCCTGATACACAGCTTGCCTGGACACTGCTGCCAGATTTCCCTCTAGTATATACTAGTACTAAACCCTAAAGCCACACGCATTCAACGGATCCACTGAATTCTCCAAGTGCCCGTGGGAATGGCAGTTGTAAAATTTGACCAATTAACCGAGCAACTATTCGATAGACGGTTTCACCAGGAGTGAATTTCTTTGATCGGTATAAAGTGTGCCATTCTATGATCGCCACTGTATCATTTATTGTACGCTGTGCGCCTTGACAGTCGCCTACCACGGACCAGTCTGTAGGCAAAGAAACAGGCATTGTTTTTTGACTAGCTTCCAGCACGCTTAGAAGGATTTCCGCCAGTCGCATAAGTACTGCAAGTGGCCTTTGACAGTGTTTCCACACGTAAGCGTTCCACTTTAAGAAGGAGTACCGACACCAATTTTTGGGGTCAATATGAAAGGCCAACTGCACTCAAATTTCACCTCGGAAAAATTTTTCTTGTCAGTACGTACCACCAAACCAACTTGGACATGACCGGTAGCCTTAAGAAATGTGTTGTTAATTAGTTAGAAACGTTTAAAGGAGCCATGCAGAGAAAATACAACTTCATGTAATTTGAAAGAACTAGGATTCAGTATCTCACCCAGCTCCATTACAGCCACAAAAGATGTTTTTTAACGAAAAAAAGCAAGAAGTATTTGAAAACTTTTAAATTTTGCGCCACAGTGACGTGTTATGAGCAAGAATGACGTCATACGGGCCAACAATAAAACATCCTTTTCAGTGCGTTAACTGCACGTTAGCATTCAAGTGATGCGGTCAAATGGAACTAGAGGCCCCATTACAGACGTCCAGTGCATGTGTCGTCACGACAGGTCAGTTGGGCGGCCGCCAATCGCACAAACAAGTTTCTGTGACGTCATAGAAAAGTTGCGGGAAATTGGCTACGGGGTCGCGACTGCTTCAAACGTTTTCTTTGATATCTCCGTTATTTGTCCGAAGATTGCGATGATATTGGTATCATTGTTATCGGGACTAAGCAGTCTTTCTAATGAAACCAACTCGTATTTTGTCTTCATGGCTCCTTTAAAAGAGCTCCTTCGCAGGCACGCCAGCGGATTGCGGAAGTGACATTGTGGCCAGCCGGGTGCTTGGTCCTCCGACCAGCCAGAGAACTGGTCGAGCTCCACCGCGCGTTTCTTCTAGGCCTGCCGTGAGGGCGAAGCGATACATGCAGGTTTGCTCCAGCCGGCCAGCCGCTCGCTTGCCGGCTGCAACGTCGCTTCAGCTTGGCAGCAATGTCCACTATCTTTTCAATTTCGGTTTTAAAATCACCGATTTTTGATATTCGCCTGCACTGTGGGTATTTCACCTGTCATATTTTGTACCTTGGCAGACTGTACGGAAATCAGATTTTTTAAAAGGTCGAAATTTTTTAGTGCAGTTGGCCTTTAAATATACAGTTCACCTTCTATGCCGACCAAAATGCCCGAAGGAAACTCGGACCCGTAAGCTCAAAAGGGTGTACTGAATGCTGATTGGAACAAGTGGCGCCATCTGTCAAGACGGCATACAATTACGCTGCTCCGATGTGCGGGAAATTCAAACAAGGCCGGCGAGTACCACCCCAATTGAGGCAGTCCGTTGTGAGGCAGTTTTTTCACACGCTCACCATAATAAATTTTTTTATACACGTGGTATGGCAGAACAGAAGAGAAGAGACAGACAGCATTGAATTGCAGCAGCCTTGTAAAAAACAACCATTGGGTCACTCAGCAGAGACGTTAATTCCAACCTGCACGCTCAAAAGGCCATACTGAATGCCGATGATAATAATGATTGCTATTGGTTTCCCCTTTGTAGCCTTACCAAGAGGGACTCTTACACCTATGTTTTATACTCTTGGTTTAATACTCTGTTTTATACTCTGGTTTTATACTCTGCTTAGGGCAGGCACAAAAACTTGTTAGGCACAAAATACTTTTTTTTTTTCCTGTTACAGGTGGTAACTGTCCTGGGCAATATTCCCCTCTCTGCTTTACGTCCCCCAGCATTCTAATCTTCTTTTCGTTGCCTCGACAGCCTTGAAGTAAAGTTGGAACAAGTGGCGCCACCTATCAAGATGAGACGTAACTGCAGGGTGGCGGGAAATTCAAACCGGGTGAGCAAGTATATGAAAGTACAACCGAGGCAGTGCAATGTAGGGATTTGTAAATGTCTCAGCTGAATATTATCGAAAGGGGTGGCAAAGTGAGCTTGACTACACATGGTGCGGACAACCAAACTGACTGAAGGCAGACCGCCGCCCACTTACCTGCCATTTTGAGCTGGCCATCGCGGTGCAGTGTGTGCTTGGGACTGCGTGCGTGCGTCGAACTTGTAGGCAGTGGCAAGATTACAGTGATGTCTTCAGTGCAGCTAACGTTTCTCCTGCTGATGTGTAACTGTCCTTCTGCAGGTTTCCCCTCGTTGCACTCTCTCCTCCTCTTTCCTTCTTCAAAAAGAGAAAACTTCTTGTTGGGAAAAAAAAATACTGGAGCACTTTTTTTTTTCACTTGCGCGTTTCTTTTATCTTCGTCTTTATCCCGAGAATCGGCGGTTGCTGCTGCTGCGGTCTGATAAGCTTCCCAATGGTGGACGACGCGGCGCCGTTTACCTTGCTTCTTCCCGCTGTTTTTAGGGGCAATAAAGAAGTCACTTTTTTTCTCTTCCTTTTCCGTGGAATGTGGATCAATCGGACCAGATGTGTCGTGTGCGTGCCTTTCGATGGTGGAGTTTTGCTTCAATTTTTGGAGGGTTTTAGTTTAGTGGTGAGCGTTGCTGCAGATGCGAAGAGAGGGAAGAAAAAAGTTGGAACATGATGAGAACGCACGTTAAGACGCACTACCGGCACGCAACGTCAAACGGACTTCCAAATATATCGCGGATGTTCTTGCATTGTATTTCAGCTATGACTAACACTGAACAACAAAACCTACAAAGGTTGCCGTTGGACATTGGTGTTCGTTTCAATGTTGCATAAAATCTACTCGAAATAAGGAGGGTTAGCGGTAGGTGGACAACAAAAGATTATTGGTAGATAAAGACCGTTACAGAGGCCAAATATTGGTGCGGTACAAGCATATGTGCAATGCCTGTCGACTGAAATTCGTTATTTAAACCAGCATAATTTCGAATTCCCCTGAATTCTATTTCTTGATAATATACACCCAGTTAACTGACTAGATTTGGTCACCATTGAAGCTTCGCACTTGCTTGCATGATAAACCAGCCAACTTAACCAGGATGCACTAAGTAGCTTTATAAATAACTTTCAAACCTAAATGCCATGCAGAAAATTAATTTCATACTACATAAACCAAACAAACTTGTCACGTGATTGAAACAACAGGAAAAGTCGGTCCTAGCTCCCACAGTAAGACAACACTAATTTTCAGGGCTGGGCACAGACACTAAACACAAAAACAGTATTTCGCATACAGTATCACGATACATGCTCATGGCAGGGTAATTTTTCTTAAACGTAACAAGATATTTACAACGCAATCTGTCAATACATAGCACAAAGTATCTGAGAATACAGATAAAAATGCGTACATTGAAATAAAGGATATTTGTCAATCCGGGTGTCTAATGATTGCAAGAAAACAAACTTGCTTGGCTAGTGCGGACAAAAGAAGTCGCAAAGAATATATGCAACGATCTTATCACAAGATTTCCTAGCAATAAAGTACATTAATTTTCCTTGAGCAACACCTTAAAAGGTTGTTTTTTGTGACATAGCTTATTCCGGCTTAACTACGCAAGCGAATTCTTTCTGCCGCCATGTGTAAGCATAAGCTCGTGTCCTAGTGAATACGACATTCACGGTTCAAGCATCCACAATTATGGCGATACGGTTGAATAGATTATATAGGTCAGGTACTATCATTGAATCAAGGATAAGATTAACAGCTATCAAAAAAGAAAGGGAATGCTAAAATGGAATGCTAAACAGGCAGGACGCTTTTGCTGATAAATGTGTTGCAATTCAATTTGCCAGAGTATAAAAAATTGACAACTTAAAACAATTTCACTGCACAGATACAACTATGGTGACGCAAAAGCATCCCAACACAGCAACATAGATACTCGAAAGCGCATCTAAGATACAATCGCAAGTTTCCTATTGAAAACTTTTGCAGCCCTGCCTGCCTCAATAATGGTGATTTAGTAATAGTTAAGGAGCTAGGCATAGCATACCTTCGCACTGATACAATTACAAGATGTCTAAATGCTCTTGCCACCGTTTCCTCATGGCAGCTACTAAGCTTCTCTGTTGAGACTGAATTTATGGCCTGCTAAGCGCTGCAATATGGCCTGGCGGCCTCTACTTTAATAAGTAAATCTTTGTCGCTTACAAAAGAAAAAAGCATCAGAAGGCTAAAGACACAACGCTAACCTACACATACCAACCGTGAGTAACACAATGACACCATCAGAACCATCCATGCAACTGCCCGTACATCTAAGTATCCTTTTTCACCCCGACACAAAAAGATGAGACGTCTTGCAACTCGCACAGTAATTACAAGTTATGGTGGTGATGAAAGGGCACATGCTTGAGAAAGTGCATTTTCTACCTGCGCATGCAGTCATGCTTAGAGCCTCCTTTTTTACTGCAGCTTTGTCGCTGGAATTCAGACAATAAAAAAACGGTCGGCAGTACGCTTAAAAATCCCGCACTGCGAAAACTGCGTGGGCTCTAGCAATTTCAAGCTTAGTGTAGTTAACTAAAAATAAAAAAGGCCGTTCAGATTGGTGCAAGCTGAACCCTCGCTCACAGAGTTCCTTCTCACCACCTTAAGCATAAAAAACCGCAAAGTTCACGTGACTCAGCGCGTACGGAAGGTCAGCGAACGACGCGAAGCCCGACCAGAGCGCTCCTTGTCAAGTGAAAACGTAAACAACGCTTGATACCTGATGATAAACGAATTTCTCGTGCCTCACGAAACAAATGGTAGTTTGCGGATCGCTTGACGATAAAACGCAGTGTTTTCTTTTTTATTTCTTCTAACGGCTATCCGTTAAACGAAAAGAATAGCGGCCTACAGCAGCCAACAGTTTTCAAACTGCCCTGCGCAAGAAGATTAAGTGATGAGACGGCAGGAAATATTTGGCCCGTGTGAAGTTGAAGGGCACGGAAGAAACTAGGTCAAAAGGAGTTACTCCGAACTCTGAAACCAGTGTGAAGACTTTAACAAACTGCTACAACAGAAAACTACTCACGAAGTCCCCAAACGAGGCGGCGTAGGCTGCCCATTAGAAGGGGGGGAAATACTAAATCATTACCGATCGCTGTGCAACAATCTAAGATAGGCGTAGATTAAGGAATGCTTGGGCGTTAGCTATTAACATTTGCACAGGTTTGCACTAGAAACGGTTCGGCCATGTGATACGGATAATCCGATCGTCCGGCTTGTTAAAGTTACGCCCTGACAACTACACGCCGAAAAAAAAAAAAAATCAACGGAAGGCAACGATAGAAACAGCCTAGTTTCGTAGCTCGGGTTAGTTCAAACAATCGCGTTCAACTACAAGATGACCGTACCTGAGCACCCCACAACGAGTACGCAATGCACTGAATCATCGTGACCAACGAAATAACGCAAATCGATACAAACGGTAAAAAACCCGTAGCTGGGACTACGAAAGAGTTATCTAAGCCTACGAAACTTTGTCAACGCCTCGGCTACGCTACCAGAACTTTAATTAAGGCGCCGAAAAAGAAAAAAAAATTGACGAGTGCGCAAAGAAATTCCCCGGGACGGACAAGCCCGAAGCGAGTTGATAAGCCTACCGGCGAGGCGGCGACTACGGCGCACATGATCTCATCAACCTCGGCCTTGCGGCCTGCGCAACGTTTCTTAAACGAACGTGACACAAAACCATGCGACCGGTCACCCACGGCTTAAAGTCGATCTTCCTTTAGCGCCCGGCATACGAAGCCCCTCTCGATCGCCGACAGTAACCCCGAACTGAAAGACTTCGCTATGACGGAAAAGGGGTCTTTAAAAAACAACGGGATGAACCTCGGGCTAGGAAGCGAGTCGACGGTGCGGCCAGAACGTAAAACACTAGGGTGAAAATGAATCCGAACGCAACTCGAGTTAAACTGTGGCTATCAACACAAAAAGGACCCGTTATTATACGCGAAATTCCACAAAGAAATTGCAGTAATCACCTCTCCACGGCACACCACGGACGACATGCCGCCATGTTGGCTCCCGAAGTTTACTTTTTCATCGGCAGGGTCCGCCTCGGAGTTTCCGGTCGTACAACAGCACTTCCGCTACGTCACTGGCGGAGGCCGAAAAGCGAAGATGGCTGGTGTGGCCGGAGTCTCGGGTCGTTTGGGACAAATTGCTCGGTACCAACTGAAAGCCCCCCTCATCTTAGCATGTCGACCAGCACGTAAGTATTGCTTGTTTTATTTCGAACAGCCGACGTGGTTTTTGACGTCAGAATAAACCTGCTGATGGGAATACCATGCGGCTCTAGCGGATGCCCTTTCGTTTCATCCTTCCCAATGCCGCTATTTGAAGTTGTTATTTTACTGTGAAAATCTTCTCATTCTTGTGCATATTAAAAACCTGAACAGTGTGCAAGTCGTTACACAAATCGCGCTTGGTAGCGCAGACTTCGCAGCTCAGCGAAGTCTTCAATACTTCGCTTCTCTCCCGCTACAAACGCGGTAACCTTGCTTTACGAAACCCCATTTTACGAATTTCATGATTTTGCGAACAATCTGTTATTTCCTTCCCTAGAGTTGTGAAATCTAACGTATTTCTAGGCAAGATTGCGTGAATCAATTTGAACGTTGAAGCTGGTTGTGGGAAGGATTGTTAATAAATTCTACTAAGTGAAAGGTTGCAAATAACATAATCGTCGTGTAAAAAGCAACCAAAACAGAAATACAACCTGGTGGGCCTGATTGGCGAGTGCAATTCAGTTGTGCAACCCATGTCTTGTGTCAAGCAGGGTCTCGAAAGAAAGCTAAACACGTCTTGGCTCACGTGGGAAGATCACACACGCTTTCGTGCATACACTTATTGGGTGGGTGAATGCATCTAGTTAAATGCTACCAAACTCCCGAAGCAATTTTAAAGTTCCTTGGAGGCAGTGTAAAAGTTGCTCCCTTGACTATGTGACTATTTTCGTTGCGGTTCATCCAAAACCAAAATGTTGAGTGAAAGTTTTGTGGACCACCTGCATTTAATGAAGGTATGCTGCGGTTGCACAGTCATCCCTTGTCGTCATTGAAAAGCATGGCTTATGAGTCGCTGAGGTAAGAGCTGAACCAACAGTGCAAGCGACTGCTGAAGGGTTTCCTTGACCACAGCCAATGACTTTCATGAGCTCTGCCGCCGAATTCGAGGACCGTCGAAGCGTTTCTTTATTGACTATGGCCGTGTGACAGGAACCAATCACTACCAAGTTCGACAGCCACTTAGGTTCAATTGCAACAGAAACAGCAGTCTCACAGGAGTATCAGATTTGATCGTAGTCAAGTTTTAAAGCCACCCCACCTCGGGTATTAGGCTCGGAATGTCCCTGTTCACAGAACAGGCTCTTATTCTAGCCACAGTGCGTCATTTCGCAGCAATGAGATTGCTGCGTATAAAATGTATGGCATTTGCGGAAAAGATTGTCCCAGTTGAGCGTGCGTCTCTGTGTAGAGTAGTTCATACCTGCAAAGGGAAGCAGCTAATCCAGTAAAAAATTTGCATCAGTCAATAACTCCACTGATGTTTTGTTTCCTCGCACCCCTATGTGGTCGTTTCCCAAACATGTAATCTGGATAGCATGCACCAACACAGAGGATTGGACACGGCAGGATGAAACGGTTTAGAGTAAAATCATTTTAATCAGCAGGCTACAATCAAGCAACTGATTCACAGCCTCTTTGTGCGGCGTTGCTAATTTTTCCTTTATGCCACTTCGTAGACTACTGGAACAAGGACTGGGCGCCCAAGCCGCACCCCCGGACGGAGGAGGAACACCGGGCGGCCGCCAAGAAATACAACATGCTGCCCGAGGACTACAAGCCATCGCCTGAGAACGACGAGATGTCGTGGGGCGACTACCCGCACTTGCCGCGCATCTCTGCCTCGGCCCGAGATCCGTACGAACAGTACGACTTCCCGTTCCTGCGAAGGAACTATGGCGAGCCGGTGAGGAAAGCCTCGGCATGATCGTGGTGGTGGGCAGTAGGTCAGCCGATTTAGAGGGATTGGCCAAGGACAGGATTTTGACTAACTGAGCACCACGCATGTCTGCCGTGGCCTGCGATACAAACAAATGCTCTTGCCGTCTCATTCCTGCAGAGGAACTTATGGCGAGCCTGCGAGGAAAGAATTCGCATTATCATGATGATGGTGATGGGTGGTAGCTAGGCCGATTCAGGGGGATTGGCCAAGGACAGGATTTTGACTGAGCACATGCATGTCTGCCGTGGCCCGTGATACGAACAAGTGCTCTTGCCTTCTCATTCCTGCAGAGAAACTATGGCGAGCCTGTGAGGAAAGCCTCAGCATAATCTTGATGGTGGGCAGTAGCTCGGCCAATTCAGGGGGATTGGCCAAGGACAGGATTTTGAATGAGCACATGCATGTCTGCCGTGGCCCGCGATATGAACAAATGCTCTTGCCTTCTCATTCTTGCAGAGGAACTATGGCAAGCCTGTGAGGAAAGAATTCGCATTATCATGATGATGGTGGTGAGCAGTAGCTCAGCCCGTTCGGGGGGATTGGCCAAGAAGGATTGGATTTCGCCAACCAAGCGATTAGACCAAGTACTTAGATACTAAAATAATAGCAATCATGATGTCAGTATCATTAATATTAGTAACAGTAATAACTGAGTCACTGTTAACGTTAAGTGATATCGATGCAGTTATAAGCTTTCCTCGGCCGGTAAACTTTGGAAGGGTGAGAAAAGTGCAGAATTAAAAGCAGCACGCAAAAGTACGAGTGCTTCTCTCATGTGTTTCATGCATCATTTCTCTGGTTGCTGCTGCTTTTTTTTTATCAAAGCAACATTCACCATGATGAATGTTGAATCATTTGTTAAGATTCAACAGGTTTGCACTGTTCAATCAAGTTAGTCTCTAAGAAGAACAGTCTCCATCTGAAACACTGAGTGAACATTGTACACACACACGCACGCACACGCACTCACAAAAAAAACTCGTTGTTTAGTGTTAGGGGGAGCACAGCCCCGAGCGTAGTGGTTATCGTACCAGACGCATATTCTGGAGGTCAAGGGTTCAGATCCCACCCGGCGGGCATGTTTTTCTCCACTTTCTATCTTTCAAACATTTCAAATTTCAAAAAGCTATGTCTGTTTCTAGAAGAATAAATGGTATACCACATTTTCCCCTTTGCCTTCCTTGGCGTTCATGACTGCATACCCTTATTTCTGTCTTCACTCAACGAGCCCCCCTCATTTCCCATTCTGATTTGGTATAATTTAGGTCCTTTATACGGCATTTGTGATACCCAACTCGATTAGAGGAAGTCTGTTGTTTTCACGGGGCATTTGCGTGGAGAAACCAAATAACCAACTTACATCACAATATCTGAGCTGAGTTGTTGCCCAACGCCTTCCCCCCAGGTTGACATTTTCATGGATGGCTACACCTTGGAGAGGATGGACACGTCGAGGCTGCGCACTCCAATGTAAGCGCACTTTTTGCAAAAACTTTTTGGTACAGCAGTGCCCCAACAGATAGTAGGGGCATTTTTTTTAACCTGGACTGGTGCAGGTTAGTGCAGTGTGGTGCAGACCAGTGCAGTCAGCTTGTGGGGATATAAATTAGTACAAAAAATGAACACGTGCTGCACTGCCTGCACCAGTGCAGCCAGTTCAGGTAAAAAAAATTCCTCTAGTGTGCGAGCAGTGTGGATGGGAGTAGGTGCTGGAGAGAGAGGGAGAAAGAAAACATTTTAAAGAGCTCGAAAGTGAGAGTGGAACCCTAGTCCGGGAATCCATGCATTGCCCTACCCATCTTCTTCCACATCACCTGGAGAGTCTGTTTCTCTGGTTGACATCTGGTCAACAGTGTCTCCCCATAGCTCACGAAAGGAGACAGGTTTGAGACGGCTGAGTTGTGAGCGCATTCCAGAATTATATCCCGGAGAGTAATTTATAGCTGTGGACAAAATTTGCGTAGAGCGGTGTACTGTGTGGGAAACAATAAATTCATTCGAACAGGGTGTACGTACGTCCCTGCTTGTAATTGTCGGAGTGTTATTTCTCGAGTTTTGCTGAGGGATGGGCGAGGGCACGGGAATTTTTCTCTGGTGGCCCGGTAAAATTGAGTAATTTCCTGATAGGTGAGAAGCAGTGTAGGAGTTGCGATGACCTCGAGGGCTGGGTGGGTCCAGTTCGCGAGGCGGAGTTGCGGTGGGGCGAAGTTGTTGCCCGTTACAAAGGGACGGGCGGGTGTCCACACGATCGCCACTTGGTGAGGTGGACGGTAGTGTTGAAGTACCCGTAGTGTCGCTGGTTCACCCTCACTGACAGGAAACTGCGACAGGCTGCTTGAGAATCAGTGATGATGACTTTCGTGGAGCATTGGATGAAGGCTAAGGCAATGGCGATTTCTTTGGAGTCTCGAGGGGAGGTCGTCCAGGTGGATGCGCATGCAATTAAATGGTTTCTGGATGTTGTCGCTGCAACCGGTGTTTTGTTGTCAGCGTTGGTGGGGGACATGTCAGAGTGATTGCCGCACAAGCGTTCATGGGCTTTGCTGCTGACGTTAGACCTGACGTTAGGCCTATCGTCGCGTTTGGCGCTCTCACACAGTTTGATGTGTACAAAGTTTGACGTAGCTTGGTATGTCGTAAGGCTCCGTGAGGTTAATCCTAGATACAGGGCTTACAAGGGAAATCGGGTAAGGCAATGTAGTAACAGAAAGAACAGAAGGATGAAAGGGGGGAGATGATGATAATAATAATGAGAAGACGCATCTGGAAATTAGACACTATAGTGCTTTCGCATTCACTACATCATAAGCGAAGCGTGGAAGTCCTCAAAATTTTTGCTTAGTGGCTAAGGCAGGGGTTCTCAAGCATGTTGGTCCCAGGGAACCCTGCTAAGTTCCGTTAAGTGCCAAGGAACCCCCCCCCACTCCCGCCAGTTTTCATTCCGTTCATGCTACATTAACGTGCAATAAATTCAAAAGCAAGCAAGGGTACTGCTGCTTTTTTTATCAAAGCAACATTCACCATTATGAATGTTGAATCATTTGTTAAGATTCAACAGGTTTGCACTGTTCATTCAAGTTAGTCTTTAAGAAGAACAGTCCCCATATGAAACACTGAGTGAACATTGTACGCACACACACATGCACGCACACAAAAAAAAACTCGTTTAGTGTTTAGGGGGAGCACAGCCCCGATCGTAGTGGTTATCGCACCAGACGCATATTCCGGAGGTCAAGGGTTCAGATCCCACCCAGCGGGCATGTTTTTCTCCACTTTCTTTCTATATTTCAAACATTTCAAATTTCAAGAAGCTATTTCCGTTTCTAGAAGAATAAATGATGTACCACATTTTTCCCTTTGCCTTCCTTGGCGTTCATGACTGCCTACCCTTATTTCGGTCTTCACTCAACGAGCCCCTCATTTCCCATTGTGATTTGATATAATTTAGCTCCTTTATATGGCATTGGTGATACCCTACTCGTTTAGAGGAAGTTCGTTGTTTTCACGGGGCATTTGCGTGGAGAAACCAAATAACCAACTTACATCACAATATCTGAGCTGAGTTGTTGCCCAACGCCTTCGTCACATTGCTTTCCTTTACCCCCCAGGTTGACATTTTCATGGATGGCTACACCTTGGAGAGGATGGACACGTCGAGGCTGCGCACTCCAATGTAAGCGCACTTTTTGCAAAATCTTTTTGGTACAGTGGTGCCCCAACAGATAGTAGAGGCACTTTTTTTTACCTAAACTGGTGCAGTTTAGTGCAGACCAGTTCAGTCAGCTTGTGGGGATATAAATTAGTACAAAAAATGAACACGTGCTGCACTGCCCGCACCAGTGCAGCTAGTTCAGGTAAAAAAAAATTCCTTTAGTGTGCGAGTAGTGCGAACGGGAGTAGGTGCCGGAGAGAGAGGGAGAGAGAAAACATTTTAAAGGGACACTGAAGTGATATGTAAACATTGCGGGATTACTAGCGCAAATTGTAGTCCGGAGTCCCCAGGCCATGTTTCGACCACTCTAGGCGCGTTTACGCGATTTTATTTTGTAGAAAAACTAATTCGAAAATGCTGTCCTCCTCTCTATACGCTCGCCCATTTTCTGTGGCGTTTTCGTGTGACGTCAGGAGGGGATGAGCTGGCAATTGGCTGCGCTACTGCACGGCTCCCCGGCCTTCAGACAGAGTCAGTCGGCCCAGCGTTTCGTCCGCCGGCCGCCGACGGGTCGTCGCAATTCGTTCGCTCAGTTGAAACGAAGCCAGGACACGTTTGTGAATGGTAGAATTTGCCTTTCTTTACTTGGTTAGTTTGTACACTGTATCTAGCTCCAAGTCAAGGTCGCTTCACACAAGCGCTGCACAAGCGTACATGCGACGCTTCGCTGACTGGTATGCCAGTAGGAAAATATAAGGCCTCTTGAAGGCGGGAGAAGAGTCAGCGAAGTCAATATAGGTACTAAGGAAATAAAATCAACTGATATTTTTACCGTACAGCGTAAAACTAGGGCGCGGGAAGCACTTCTTTGCGCTGGGCGAACAAGCACAGCGGTCAGCAGCACGACACGCATCTGCGAACGCTTTTCCGTCTACGAAATGCAATTTCTAGACGTGAGCTACTGTGGAAACTCGGGCGACGCTTACTGCACGAGCGCAGTACAACAAATAGTCACCTAAGCTGCTTGAAATGCCAAAACTAAATAAAAGTGTAAACCGGTTGTACAATATATACCCTATATTAGCAAAGCCTTCACATCCCGCTCCGTGGCTCAGTCGTCTGGGGCGCTAGGTATGTCACCGCAAGTGTTTTGCAAGTCACGAGTTCGAATCCCTGCAGGTACGTGCTTTTTTTTTTTTTGTAAGTTAACTTTTTTGTTTTCCGCCGATGTTTTCTATATTGAGTTCACCTTTTTTGGGCCGCAACGTTCAGGGCTACACGAACTAGTTCACAAAAACCGCGCAGGCTGGCACTGGCGCGCTAGCGAGTTCTCGTTGGCGTGCTGTTGCCATAAGTACCGACTGCTTGCAGGCAGTGGGCACAGGCCAGAATGAACAGACCCTTGGCCTGGTGCGAACACGCTTTTTACGATACAGGCATGAGGGAGGCAAGCTCCAAATATGGGGGAAAAGCGCATGACATTTGGGCGTCTGCGGGTACGCGGAGGGCGTTCATGCACTGCGTAGGTCTCGGCTAGTGAATGCTACGACTACAAGCCGTCCTGGGAGGCTTATCTTGTGCATTTTACAGCCGACAACATGGCAGAAGCGCGGTACGATGATTACTGAGATATTGAAAATGCCCATCCAACAACGCCATTGGTTATGTTTTACAGAACTGAAACCGAAACCGAAACTTGTTTGATTGCTAACCTTGGGCATCATCCAATCACGGCGCCCCTCCTCCCAACGTCGCAGCCTTAGTTGGTGCGGCCGCCGCAAACCACGCATGGTAGTTTTTCTTCTTTCGCGCTTTGTAAAATAATTACCGATTTGTCAACCGGATAAACGATGAAAAGTGTGCTAATTTGAGCCAGTCTACGCAGTGCAAGCAAAAACGGGAGCTTGACAAATTCACTTCAGTGTCCCTTTAAAGAGCTCGAAAGTGAGAGTGGAACCCTAGTCCGGGAATCCATGCATTGCCCTACCCGTCTTCTTCCACATCACCTGGAGAGTCTGTTCCTCCGGTTGACATCTGGCCAACAGTGTCTCCCATAGCTCACGAAAGGAACAGGTTGAGAGGGCTGGGTTGTGAGCGCATTCCAGAATTATATCCCGAAGGGTATTTATAGCTGTGGACAAAATTGGCATATAGCGGTGTACTGTGGGAAACAAAAAATTCATTCGAACTGGGTGTATGTACATCCCTTTTTGTAATTGTCGGAGTGTTGTTTCCTGAGCTTTGCTGAGGGATGGGTGAGAGCACGGGAATTTTCGTCTAGTGGCCCAGTAAGATTGACCAATGTCCCAACAGGCGAGAAGCGGTGTCGGAGCTGCGGTGACCTTGGGTGCTTGGTGGGCCAATTTCAGGAGCCTGTTGGTGGGAAAAGTTGTTGCCCGTTACGGAAACATGAACAGGTGTCCACACGATCCCCACCCAGTGAGGTGGACGGTAGTGTTGAAGTACCCGTAGTGTCGCTGGTCCACCCTCACTGACAGGAAACTGCGACAGGCTGCTTGAGAGTCAGTGATGATGGCTCTGCTGGAGCATTGGATGAGGGCTAAGGCAATGGCGATTTCTTCGGAGTCTCGAGGGGAGGTCGTCCAGGTGGATGCGCATGCAATTAAATGGCTTGTGGATGTTGTCGCTGCAACCAGGATTTTGTTGTCAGCGTTGGTGTGGGACATGTCAGAGTGATTGCCGCACAAGCGTTCATGGGCTTTGCTGCTGACGTTAGACCTGACGTTAGGCCTATCGTCGCGTTTGGCGCTTCACACAGTTTGATGTGTACAAAGTTTGACGTAGCTTGGTATGTCGTAAGGCTCCGTGTGGTTAATCCTAGATACAGGGCTAACAAGGGAAATCGGGTAAGGCATTGTAGTAACAGAAAGAGGAGGAGGGCGAAAAGGGGAGATGATGATGATGATGATGATGATAATGAGAAGACACATCTGGAAATTAGACACTAGTGCTTCACCATTCACTACATCATGAGCAAAGCTTGGAAGTACTCAAAATTTTTGCTTAGTGGCTAAGGCATTGTGCCGATGAGCCCAAGGATGCGGGTTTGATCCCGGTCGCCGTGGCTGCCGCTTTTCTGATGGCAACGAAGAGTTATAACACCCGTGCGTTTGAGATTTCAGCGCACGTTAAAGATCCCCAGGTAATCAAAATTAATCCGGAGCCCTCCACTATGGCGCGCCTCATAACCAGGGTGTAGTTTTGGTGCGGAGCCCTCCACTATGGCGCGCCTCATAACCAGGGTGTAGTTTTGGTGCGCTAAACCCCATAATCTGAGCACTCGTAATTTTTTTGTTGTTGTAAGAGACCAAAGAGTTGGCCCGGTGGCAGGTAACGAGAGAACTACCCAGTTCGCTGAAACGACACCCAGGATGGCCTTCCTTGCAGGATACCATTCCGGAGCGTAGTTAGCTTGTTGTCCTTTCTACGACCGTGGTGTCCTTTGCTGAACGGTTGATGTTTTTAAAACTTTGTAGGTGGAAGCAGATGGTCATGTGCCTGGGGACCATCCTTGGTCTGTGGTACGCCGTCAACATCTTCGAGCATCCCAAGCTGCGGGGCGGCTTCAATCCGGATCTGGTATGCCACTGCTGCGTTGTGGAGTTTTAAAAGCAAAGCTCTTTAGTAGCAAACTGTAATTTTTCGTGTCCGCAGTTAGAAATACCAGGAAATTTCCGAGCGCGCGCACGTAAGAGTAGGCCTCGCGGCGACCGCCTGGCAGTTAACAAAATCAACAAAATGCCGAGCGCTCGTGTGTATGTGCCTCGCGACGGCCGCCAAGCGTCATCGGCGCACGTTTGCAAGCCAAACAAATCCGCTTGGGAAGTTGGCCAAGATTGGCCAAAAGAAAAAAAGAAAACTCCAGTGTTCGCCGTAATCGCGGCAACACTTGCTCGGAACGAGAAAGGCACGTCATAGTGTACGCACCTCCTAGGTGATGTCCAGTGATTATCACTTCCAAAAAAATGTGGGAAGCTCACACTTATGGCAACAATGATGGAGTAAAGGTCGCTGCGGCAGCGAAGAAGAAGCAAATTGGCGCCAATCGTGGACTTAAACCGTCGTGATAATCGTGAATGTTGCGTACAGCTTCGCTACCTTCAAGTCTTGACTTGAATTAGTGTGGGCTTCCTTCATTTTTTTTTTTTTAATGCGAAATGCGTAACAAGTTTGTTTGTATTGCCTTTATGTTATTAGTGGACGGTGTAGCAAATAATGCTATAGGGCTGTGGCATCAAATAAAGGTGTAATGCCTTAAACAATGCTGTTGGAGGTATCCATTTGGCTTGCTGCAGCAGTCAACGATACCCAAACAAACTGCTGTTTTTTAAATCATTGCCGTTGGAGATACCTGAAGATATCCAATCAGGTTGCTGTGGCTGTTGATGGTGCCCAGAGAAGTTGCTCCTTTGTTCAGACCTACTCATTGAGTAAACTCTGTCACAAAACTGGACATGAAGGGACTTTGAGTCCATTCATCCGATCAGCTAGTTTATTTCGTGTGGTTATTGCTGACGGTGTGTCTAAAAAAATGTGGGAAACATGTTTTGAGGTCTTGATTTAGTGTTGTTTTAATAACGTTGCAATTTACAGCTATAACGTTGCAATTTACAGCTGAAGTTCACTTATTTGGAGACGCAGTTAACGAAGTGACCATGTGCGAGCTCTGGCTTGTGCTTTTGGATAATGCAAAGCCTTGAAAGCAGTGCTAATTTTTACTGCGCGTTTCTCTTGCTCCGTACTGAACCATCTCTGTTCCGCTGTCATTATAGTGCCCATTGCAAGTGAGGACATCACATACCACATGGTGTGGAAGTGGTGGCATTAGCACAAAGCTATAAAATAACAAGGGCAGAATTGATTTTTCCAGCTATGCAATGCAGTACATTTTATATGACAGCTAGCCTCACAGATCTTGCAGTAAACCTATGTAACAAAATCGCTTTGTTTGGAATCTTGCTGCATTTGGAGTGTTTCATGCTCACTACTGCAAAGGCATCTCTTATAACAAAGTGAGCTTTCTGTTCTGGGACTTTGTTATAACGAAAGCTTACTGTATATTCTTTGCGTTAACTAAATAAGTAATAGTTTAGGCTTTGTGTGTGACGTCTCATTGAAAGTGTATCACCAGTGAACAACTTTTTCCAGCAGCTACGTGTATTTCAGTACCGTAATTACCCGATTCTAACGCGCCCCCAATTCTAACGCGCATCCGATTTTCCAAGCAAAAAAACCGAAAAAACTTGCACCACCGATTGTAACGCGCAAAGAACTTTGTGAGCAAGAAAAACGAATGCGAGAGAAACGGGCAATTTATTTCCCAAAGTAATCTCACTCATCTCACTCCTCGTTGCTCTCCGAGAGCTCCTTGTCGCCTTCCGCTGACCGCAACATCTCGTCATCGTTGCTGTCAAGCGCGGTCGCGATGCCACACTTCTGAACGAACGTTCAACCATGTTCAATGAGATTGTGGCCCACGCCTCGCACGCCCATCCCGCGATCTTCTCCAGAGGCGCACGCTTCAGCCAACCGCTCGTTGTGTACGCGTGGGAGGCGCTCGCAAGTCGCGGAAGCGGCACGCCTTCGTTGGCGCTGCTGCCATTGCTGTTATCAAGCGTGCAAGTGGAACAATTTGACAATTTGTGTGAATGCTGATAGAAAAGCCTAGGCGCCTAGATCCGAAAAATTGTTGTTAAAAGCTTTGGCGCCATCTTGAGATAGCGATGGCGATGGGTGGAACAAAATTTCAGCTGTTTCGGCAGTTTCGGTTTCGTATCCGATTCTAACGCGCATGCAATTTTTCTGCCTATTTTTGCAGAAAAAAGGTGCGCGTTAGAATCGGGTAAGTACGGTACGTGTGCCTGTGTTTCTGCTAGTCAACTGCTGCAAACCTTTCTTTTTGTTTCGTGTTTCCTTTCAGGGCCTCCCTCAGCTCCCAAGGGAAGGAGTGGTGCATTACACGTTCGACCCACCCGAGTGAATGCATGTGTAACTATGGTAGTACGTGGGTTAATTAAATAAACATAGGCTCTCAGCACTCTTGACTGTTTTCGCTTCTTGTGTGCGGATGCATATGCGGCCTATAAAGGTATGTTTCTCATTTCTTGCCGAGAATGCAGTGTGTGTAATAGATTGACAACGAATTTAATGTTTCCTAGTGTGAACTTTAGATTACATGTGGCACGGAGCATAAACACCCCTATAGTATAGGCCAGTTATAGCGAACCCGTTTTAACGAAACAGCGGCTGAAACAAACAAATCTTCTTTTCCCATTACCATTTGTATACATGGGTTTTGTGTAAAGGTACAGCGAAAAGCAGATATGACGAACTGATTTCAGTTTCCCAGTGTCTTTGTTATCTTGACTGTATTAACTTCTAACCTGCTGCAGCTACGCAGAAAGGCAATTGTGGAAGGGACGGGTGTGTTTCACCCCACTAGCCTTCAGGCTTTCGCTGAATAAACTTGCTTCACATTCTTGCAAGACATAAACTAAACATGCCTTTGCGGAATGATGAACGATTTTCTCGTGACTTTTCCTCAACAAGGTCGTCCAAGTGCATGAACTGCAAAAAAGAACATCCTGAGGGAGCAAGCCAAGAAGCTTGGGAGTGAACAAGTTCGCATTCCTGGCAGGTTCTACCCATTCTGGGTCAATAGTATACCTGCCAACCTGGTGACATAGAAATTCGTAATATCTGCAGACTGGGAAAAGTGGTGGGCAGCACACTTTAATTTTGAAGTCTAAAATGATTCACGTTTTCTTCATGCGTTCTCATGTTTTCAGAACCATACATGAAAACTGTCAGTGTTGAAGAGTAATGAGCAGCAACTTCATTGGGAAGGGCAGCAATTCGGATATCTATGATTTCGAGAACACTTGGTAGTGCTTTCGCGGCTTCGAGCCCGCCTTTGCACTGCGAAGCAACTACCGCAGTCGTACCACGCACGGGACGCGGCAGTCGTACAAAGAGCGCCACGAACACGGAAGTCGTAACCAGCCCGTGAACAACATGCTATAAGCAGGCTTGCCGAGGTAGCAGCGAGTTCACCCCGTTGCGTAGCCCACCCCAAGAAGACGACAGAAATCGCAGCTTCGCAGATGGTGATAACAAGACTACGTATTGCTTTCTCATGGTGGTGCAGGTTCCACAATGTCGTTTAAATAGATGGTCCCAGTTTTTTCGAAAATTCATAAAATTTTAGGCAAGATTCGTAAAATTGTAAGACGCGTCAAAATTTGTACATTCTACGGAAAATTCGGAAGAGTTGGCAGGTATGGTCAATAGCCATCGTTGGCACGCAATGTGGATATACTGGCCCAAGGTACTTCAGGTGTATGCAGTAATGGATTGGCTGCACTTTTTTTTTGGCCAGACCCCAGTAAAAGATGTGTCATGTGAGCAGGGGCTAGGGCAACAGCAGATGAGTCCAGACTGACCACTTTTGTGTGGGATTTGGAGGGTGGTGGTGGTGGCCCATAAAAATGGACATACCCACTTAGGGGGATTGGCCAAGAAGAGTTCTGTTTTTCCATGGTAATCAATCACATAAGGAGCAGAGAAAGGATTTAGAATAAGTTCAAGAGAGGGACAGGGTATGGTTTGCAGTGTAGAGCTTGGTAGCATACAGTTCTGTGTGCACTTGGACAGCGGTAGGCGGACCGCCCCAACTGTGCAACATAAGCATGCTTGCTATATCCTCTCTATGTACCGTAAAGTTCCGAGCGAACGCCCACCCCCTTATAGGGGTGAAATATTCAATTTACTAAAAACCCCTAAGATCGCCCACCCCCTAAAATCGATAGCTTTAGCACCGACGAGTGAGCAAAATAAATGCGAATCATATATTCATGTGTTGATGCAGTCTCTTATTTGTCCTTTCCGCACTTGAGCTAAAACTTTGCCCATCTGGTATTTTTTGTTGATACCTGCACAGTTATGGTTGGCAGTGCGGCCACTTTTAACACGAAAGTGTTTTATGCCGCGATACCCCAAGATTTCACTGACGTCATATCAGTCACAGAAATGACGCCAGTACACCTTTGCCAAAGCGACCCGCCAGCAGGACGTTGCTCGCCAAGCACACCCACAAGACAGCCGCCTAACTGCAAATCATGCTCAGCTGCAGATTTCCCGATTCCTATGACAGAGGAATCAACCACAGTTTTTTTCTAGTTTTTCGTGCCTGACCCGAAAGATCGCCCATCCCATATTGTTCACTTGATATCTCTGTACTTTGGGCGAGTGTTTTTTCGGAGTTTTATGGTAACTATCTCCTTTTTCACTTTGCTGTTGTGAGCTGTTGGGTGTCAAATTTAATCTTGGTTTTAATGTGGAGGCGTTAGAAGACTTGGTAGGTCAAAAAACCGGCGTTCCCGGCGCAAAAAATGGTCAACCAAGCAAAAAAGAAAGTATCCGGCAATTTCGTAGATGAGATATTGGGTAAATTTTGGAATGGAACTGAGAGCCTTCAGAATGCCAGACGAGCATGCATCCCAAGTGCCCTGATGGCTCTATCCAACTAGAGGTATGTAGGCATAGCGAATGCATTGTGGCGTCAAACTTTAGAAACGTGCTAGACATAATACACGAGTAATTTGACCATGCAATTCATACAGCTGTCTCTTGGTAGAACACTTGAATGCCAACAAAAACTATCCGGAGTCGCGGTTTTGCGCACTTCCTGACCACTCTTACTAGCAACAGCATCAGCATATCACCAGTGTCACCTCCAAACACGTCGGGCCAAGTGAATTTTGTCGCCTAGTTTAGACCGGATACTGGCACAGTCAGAGGCTGGTTTCGTCTTGAAATGCGTGGAATTAATGCGTCTTCGTTTTGAATATATACGTCGTAGAACATCTGTCTTGGGAATGTGACCATCCCGACACCTGACAACCTGACACTGCTCTTAAAACAGCTTCCTTTCATTTTTAAACAAACTCTGTGAAACTTGTCAGCCTTGCTGCTTTTTTCCCACTGATTTCAGGTATGCCATTGTTTTTTTGAGTAAGACAATTAGAGATAATTAGTAATTTTTGGAGGAGCAATAGACAAAACAGTGTTAGTCATAGAACTGTAATCTTTATATTTTCCAATACTATGAACCCTGGTGAGTGCAATAAGAGAATCAGTTTTTTGGTGCACCACTTAGAACTAACTTTGCAGCTCATTAAACTTTGGTAGCACCAGTGGCAAGGAACCATTTCAAATGCCCATTTCAAAACACCAAAGTTTACTGAGCTGTAAAATTAGTTCCAAGCTGTGCATCAAAAAACCAAAACTCCCCAAGGTTCGTAGTATTGGAAAATAGGTATAAAGATTACAGTTCTGTGACTAACACTGTTTCGTGTATTGCTTCTCCAAGGACTAATCATCTGTTATTATCTTGGTAGGTAACTAATTGACCACCTGAAAAAATGCCATATTTGAAACCAGTGGGAAAAAAGCAGCAGGACTGACAAGTTTCACAGAGTTAGATAAAAATTAAAAGAAATTGTTTTAAGAGCCATGTCCCCCCTTAAATGAACATATGCCACGCGAAAATGTTAAGCATAGTGCAAGGCTCTGCGTCGTTAAATATGTGCACACTCGTGCCTTGTAGCAAGAACCAAGGAAAGTTAATGAAACCACAGATTAATAAACGGCCTGCAAGTCTGGAAGAAACAGAATAGCTCGTATGGGAATGAAAAAAGAAAAAAAAAAAGCAGAGCAGCTTCGGATATGCTAAAGATGTTTGTCCAAACTTACCTAAGTCAGATAGGACTCACCAGACCCAACTAGAAGTGAAATGCACTGCTATTTCACAGGACATGGGGGGGGGGGGGGGGGGGGGACACTTAACTATCGTGTTGGAATGCAAACGAAATCAAGGAACGAATCTTTCGTAATCACACACAGAAGATTTTGTTTTTTTACTTCAACAAACAGCTGACGACTCTCTGTGGGCGCACTTTTTGAAGTACATGGTAGGCAGTTCACAAATGATAAAATGTGTCGTCGGAAGAGAGTGGTATCCAATAAGGATATCCGGTTTTAGTTTCTGCAGTCTCCCTGTGTCATATGCTGATGTTTCGAAGAAGTGTTCAGTCGCGGACGCGGATTACTGTAGAAGTCTATCGCCGCGCTGCTCATGGAGGATATATGCAGCAGATGATGAATGTTTACGAGCGCTCACCTCACGACAAGGCAAGCGAGCATTAAATTCTTTGTCAGGTGCTGATCTACGGGCATAATTTTGTATTATCCACCGTACTTCTTTCATAGAATGTTCGTGAAATTCATGCCACACTGCTTGTCCAGGCTAGTGATCAATATCCAACGTATGATATCGACAAGTGTAACTGGCGTGCTGTCAGGTATGAGTGCGCCCGCTAGATTATGTAAGTGCGCAAAACCAATTTACAACAGAGTGTATAGGCGTACCATGGCCGCCTGAGGAAACGCTGCTGATAGTAAATATCACTGTTAGTAAATTTCAGGGCAGTGGAATTACAACCAGCTTCATACATATGCCGGCTTCGAATGCTGGACCGTGACACACACCTGGAGCTTATAGACCGAATGTACCACATTAAGATTGCGTCAAACATTTACACAGAGTGACGGCTCCAGATTAATGTGTATTCCCAACGCATACAAACGGTAAATCTCAGTCGTGAGCGTGCCGCAGTAGTAGAGGCAACAGTGGGGAGCAGGCCGGAGCCTCCCACGGCTGCTTTCGAAACGGCCCGCTAGCGCAATTTTAGTGGAGCCCCTAAAACGCAGCGCTCAAGGCACATAGACGTAAAAAGGGCCACTGGCCAAGACACTCGGTCATAGTTACAAAGACAATAAAACGCAAAGTCAGCACGACTTTTAGAGGGAACGCGCTGCACGCCGCACTCATACTGCTACCGCACCCAGCGGCCCAGCAGTCACCGCACAACCAGGGCACAATGGAGAAGACGTTCACTGCACCGCCATATGCATTTGGCGATTCTACTCTCATGCTTTCGCATTCACTTGGTTAAAAGGATTGATTTATTGATTGATTGTAGGGTTTAACGTGCCGACGCAATGCAGGCAATGAGGCGCGCTGTAGTGGAGGGCTCCGGATTAATTTTGACCACCTGGGGATCTTTAACATCGACGAAATCTCGTGCACTCGTCAAAAGAATTGCATAAGTGTCTTTGAAATGTTACTAAACTGTGATCACGTTTCTCAAGGATGGGAAATTCGCCAAGTTTAGGCAGGATCAGCCTATGTCTGTCGTTTCCCCTCTATCTGTTAATCTGTTAGGCATTCTACAGGATGGTCGTTTTCCAGTTGAGAGTCATGCAGAGGGGCTTCAGATACAACCACCAAGACATGCTTAACTACTAAACTAAGCACACTTCAACATTAAAAGCATCGCTACCAAATGCAGCTCAGTTGTCACGCATTTTCTCAGGCTTTTAAGTGCAGAGCACTTTAGGGGCTCGCGTTGTCGTCGTAGCTTGCTCGCTGGACCCAAGTAGAGCCACACGACATTTCGTCATAGCGGCTGTCGTCGTGGCGTACCCAGATTCTTCGAAAGCCAAGCGGTTTATATAGATATAAGCGTTCGAAACTCGTGAACCGCTGGCGCCTCATACATCTCCCCGTTGTTTAGCGCAAAGAAAACTTGCACATTTGAAGCAAAATATATGTAATTAACCAGCAGTGCCTGCGTTCATTTAGTTAGGAACGCTCGTTGGGTTGTCAGTGTCAGTGCAACGTCTGCACGTGTGGAAGGAAAACCAAGCACAAAAACAACAGAACTCCCGCTGGCGCAGTTTCAGGCAGGGGGCGCGCAAGCCCCCTGAAATTTGAATTGCATTGGGAGGCAGCAGTAAGCGGATAATGGCGCTACAGCTCATTATGGCGAATCACTGCTCGCACTTCCGACAGCTTTCACATTAAGTGGAACGGCTTTAATTTTTTTGTTGCCTAGAGCATCAAATTTCAGGATACATCTGTACACCAGTAGTGCACACAAAAATCCACGCAGGGAAAGACCTTCGTCCAGCACCTTTTTAATTTTGTGAAAGGGTCAATACAGAATTGTACAGGACTCTACCATAATCCGCACAGCCGTCTTTCAAAAGGTGCATGAACTTTTTTTTTTTTTTTCATTTCCAAAACACAAGAATCCCGGCTTGAGGCAAACACAACTCCCTTGATGGATTCAAGATGGGCCCACGTAAAAACACTGACAGCACTTCTCCATGTACACAGTTTGAGACAGCGAAGTGTATGTGCTAATTTTCAGAAAAGTCTTCAAATTGGCTTGCAAGGGTTTCCCGAAGACACATCAGGAGCAGAAAATTTATGCTTGAGTATGAGCCTGAAATCGGCAGACTGAAATCTGACCAGTAAAGTGGCATTTCGCATGAAGAATAGAGCGGAATTTCACAGAAGTTGGCACGTCTTACATGCTGCGCTGAGAGAACAATTGAAGCTTCCCAATTTTCTCATTAATGAAATTCTACACTGACCCATTTCTGAGACAGCAAAGAAGTGAGTTCTGTTAGCATGCAATACAAACCCCTAATTTCTGCTATGGACCTGATTGTTCCTATTAAATTGATGCACGACTTGAGCCCTGCTTTAAAATAAACACAAGCAGAATGCTGCACAAAAAAATATCTGCACAAGACTTCACAATTTCCCAACATTTTACGAACTCTGAAAACATATGCTGAGGTTGCAAGTTTTACGTTGTGTGCATCAGCAGCAGAAAGGTTGGTTTTAAAGGAACAGCCCTAGGCAGACATCAAATAGGCAACACATAGCTTGGAACTTGTCCCATGGTATGCTCACTCAGTCTGGTGGCTTGTCTTTTCAAACCACTGCAACAACATCCAGCTAAGTTCAGCAAGGCTTAAGTAAACAAAGCAGCAACTGGTTTATTCTTTCCATACTTTGAAGCTTCGAAATCCCAGCACGGAGTATAAATTCGACACCGGAAAGTTGACAAGCAGTGCCAAGGGAATACAAACGCCTTCAGTTTACTCTTGACGGACTTCCGTATCAATGTACAGAGCATCAGTATCCAATTCTTCCTTTCATTAGCTGCTTCGTTTACTTTTCCAGGGCCTGCTACACCGTTTAATGGACACAAAAAGAAAAGAAACCAAGCTTCACATCCACACACACAGTTGCTGCATTTACAGGGCTGGCTAACACACACAAAAAACTCAATCTTGCCACAACCTGCTGGCTCTCCCTTCTTCCTCTGGGCTGACTTGCACCGCTGACTTGCTCCACAAGGTTCAGTAGAAAAAAAAAAAGGTGGTGCTTGCACCTAGACATGCAGCTAGGGTTATCCAGTCATACACAGGGTTGCCCAGCCATGCCCTCCCGCTAGGCCTAACATGGCCGCCCTCTGCCCCAGGTTAAGCCCCAGCCCCACCCTGCTGCTAGGCCTAACATGGCCACCCCCTTCCAGCCGAGCCCTGGCCACGTGTCGTCGCTAGGCCTAACATGGCCACCCCCTTCCAGCCAAGCCCCGGCGGTGTGTTGTCACTGGGCCTAACATGGCCGCCCCCACCCCTCCCCCCCTCTTGACAGCTAAGCCCAACGCGAAAAGGCATCCGTTTCGTTTCGCCCAAGCAGAAAAGTCCTCCCCTCCCCCTCGAACTCCCGCCGCTCTCGCCCGCGAGTCTTCCTCCGTCGTGGACTTCAGCGAGAGGCTGGTCACGCCTCGGCCTTCACGGTACTGTTGGCGGTGGGTGCGGGTGAGGCAGCGGATGGAGTTGCATCCGGAGGAGTAGAGGGAATGTCACTGCTGCTGCTGTTGTTGGCGTTGTTGTTGTTGTTGGACATGCCTTCTCCGGCAGGACCACTCTCCGTCGGCTGGACGTACTTCCAAAGCCCGTAAGTTTTGCCGACAGTCGTCTGCCAGAGCCGCAGTGTTCCGTCCTCGCTCCCGCTGGCGTACAGCTCACCGTCTGGTGAGAACCTCACGCAGTGAACCGGCCCAAAGTGGCCCTTGAAGGACTCTGAAAGACGCAAGCCAAACGCCAGCAATCAGGCTATGCTCATTCACATAAGACCAAACATTTCAAGTTAAATAAACCAAACTAAAAGTACCAAAAGCCAAAGACAAAAAGACAGCTGAGGGCCAAGTGGCAAAAAAAAAAAAAACTGGGCCATCTCCATTAACGTGAAACCTGTGGAGGGGCGAAGCATGCACTGTATAAGTGTATTCAAAGATTGCCTCTCTCTTGCCACACTGCGCGCGCTGATTGGGTGCCGGTGGGAGGAGCAATCGCGCACTTGCTGACGCGGTGGCGCCCTCTCTTGCACTTAACCGAATTTCAGCAATTTGCATGCCTCATCTGCCCGAGTTCAGGGTAGTGGCAGGGGTCAACGCGAGCGCAGTGCAATGTCCGCCCCTCGCCCTGGGGGCTCATCCTCGGGGATCAACGAGGCCCCAGCACCACGTAAGTATGCCTTTTCTTGCTTCAACCGACCTCCCAACTCGATCAGGCCTAGCGTCGACAGCCGGTGGGTACTGAGTGTAACACAAATTATAACCCATCTACAAACAGCTTCTGCTTGTGCTCGACAATTTCTGAAGCGGACGGCGCGTGTTCCACAAATCTTTAAACAGCGTCAGTTTATTTTGAACCAGTTTTATCCATAATACCCTTTTCTTTTAGTACGCGTTACGTTCTAATGCGAGGCATTGGAAAACGAGTGTCCTGATGTTTTAGTACCGTGACTACAGGAGACGGCGCCAGAAGACGCCGATAGCCTGAGCCCCTAAAAGGCTTCGCCTCTAAAACAAGCGCGAAACACATATTCACGCTTCGATTTATACATTTACGAGCAGTAAGGCCACACAATTGCAACTTCACAAGCATGTCTGTCATCCCTAACACAAACAAAACTTAAAGCATTTTTGTTACCTGTGGGAAAAGCAAATTCCTTCGTTTCGAGACCACACACTATTGGTTACAATTTTGCTGCATTCCACCTCCGTGACTAGTTCAGGTCTGGACTTCGTGGTCCGTGCACCTGGCATATTCACAAGCTTTGAATAATACCCCCCCCCCCCCCCCCCCCACCCCCCCCCCTTTCCCTCAAAAAAAAAAAAAAAAAGCACTCTTGAAAGAAAAACAAGTAGCAGAAAACACATCCTCGTAACATCTGGATTTCTGCAGCTTTAACGCACTGAAGCTGCACATGGGCTGTGACGTGCCATACTGGAGGGCTCCAGATGAATTTTGACCACCTGGGAATCTGTAACGTGCGCCGAAATCTCAAACACATGGGCATCTTTGCTCTATGCCTCAATCAAAAAAGCAGCTACAGCGACCAGGATCAAGCACGCAACCTTGGGCTTAAGCAGCCCAATGCTTAGCCACTGTGCCACCGAAGGAGGTTCTTGCAACGTCTCATTTATATGCAGCACCCTCAGAAAACCACAAAAGCAGCACAAATGGGTTGCTAATGCAAAAATACAACTATATTTGAAACAATAACGCAGCTTCGAAGACCTAAATGCATGTACGACCGGAGATAAGACGTACACGCAGCTCGAGACCCTTAGCACCGAAGCCTTTTCCAGCGCCAAACGGGGTTTCCAAAACCTTGCTGTAAAGAAGCCAGCGAATGCTGCAGACTCACCCAGCTCAGTTCCAGTCTCGTACTCGAACTTGTACATCTTGAAGTCCTCGCCTCCGCAGACGAAGACAGACTTGTGGCCAACAGCGAGGCCGAGTTCACCTGGCTGGGAATCTGGAACTCCTTCATCTTCTCAAACCTGGGCAGCAAACAGGCAGCGGCACCCAAAGAAGGTACCAATCACGAATGAAAAACACACACACAAAGAATACAATTTAGTTTCCGGCAGCGCTTACGCAGCCAAAAACAACACAAGTACGACTGTTGCACCACTCGGGTCGAAAGAAAGGTCAACCAAAGTCATTTGAGTTCTAAGTGTCCCCGAAATCAATTTACTCAAAAATCTGAAACAAATTCTAAATCTAAGCATGGTAGGCTTAATTAAGATAGTTCAAACTTTAGATTAAATGGCCATAAATTATCTGAGTCACGGCTTTAAGGGGACAGACAATTGGTTTCTGGCAAGTATTTTCTTTATCCCAAATAAAAGGGCATCTCTTAAAAATCCCTTAACCTGAAACGGTTTCGCTGCTAGTGCCCTAGAACTTTTGAAATCTGAATTTTTAGATCTACCAGTCATATCTGTCCCGCCAGAAGGAATTCTGGCAAACATGGCAGTGAGCCATGCAGCTGCAGCAACACACTTCTAACTTCTAACAGCACGCGAGATGAAAAGAGGTGTTTGAGAACTCGTTCCTAGCTAAAACAACAGCAGAGTGCAACATTACCTATTCCTTGACGCGGTTTTCGAATCACACATTGAAATCGATGGAGTTGTTTGGGCACGTAAGGTAGTGTCACATTCCGACACTACGTGTTGCCGCTGTTAGGAAATTTCAGTGCAAAATTTAAATTATTTCCTCCAGTTTCAGAATTCCTCGCAGTTAACCCAGTACATAAAACGTTGGCTTTCATACGAGCTAAACGGCACGCACTCCACAATAACCGGTTGTCTGTCCCTTTAAGCACAAAGGCAGATTGCACAAGTCAGACACGCTCAAAAACTTACTGCCCCTGTTCTGCAAAATCCAGTCATTCCCTCGCTTAGCATCCAACGCTACTTTCAGTGTCCACTATTGGATCGCTAATTTTGGGCAGTGCCATGAGCGCGAAAACTACAATACAAACAAAGTGGCAGCAGGAATCATCGGCGTGCACTAGCAACATCCAGCGTGAACAAGTGGTTGTGTTCTTGTTTTTAGCGCTGAGAAAGTCTAAAGCTTCCACAGGCCTTTCAGCAGGCATCAAGGACAAATAAAGAAAGAAAGTGCCAAGTCAGCCCCTATGCAGTGCCATTCAATACTTCCCCAGAGCACTTAATTAAACGGACACTAAAGTGTAAACGCAAGTGTGAAAGCCTACCACACCTACTGACCACTAGCGCATGTATACATGAAACAGCCAGCGGCAAAAGTTGATGTTACTAGCGCGATCGACCACACACGAGGTGACTGTGAGATTATCTGATCAACTCCAAACGTATTTTTACCACCTCCTACAAGGTGGAAGCCCATCCTGGGCACATCCAAAATTGGCCTGGCGGCCAATTTTGCTGTATGCCGCCACACCAAGATGGCATCAAATACACCCTTCCTGATTTACAGCGACGAAACTGGAAGCCAATGAGGACTGGCTTTCAGAAGATGGCAACGATCGAGCTTGCCGGGCTCGGCTCGCTCTGACCACTTCGTGCCGTGCTCATAAATAGTCACGAACAAAACGGAGGGGAAACGAGAGAGACATGCCAGCTCGAATTATTTTATCGGCATACAAGGCATCGCTGACTGTTAAAGAAAAGCTGGGAGGGCTTACAGAACACTCGATCTTTCAGTTGAAACAAAATGTTACCCTGCCTTTAGGGTCCCTTAAGTCTGCTTATGTTCTTTCACGCGTGTCAAGCTCTTTCCATGAAGTGACCACGGATTTATAACTCTTCAGTACAGAGTACCGAATGGTCTGTGGTTTAGTGAAGAATGAAAACGAAGAAAGGGAAGCGAAGAAAGAGACACAAACACGATTAGCCCTAAACAAGTGTTGGATAAGTATGGCCAGTGGAAGCCATAAAGTTTTCGTATCCAAAGCCGGTAGATAAGATGATTTGATGATTACTGATTGATTTGATTGCAGGGTATAACGAGCCAACGCAACGCAGGCGGTGAGGTGTGCCGTAGTGGAGGGCTGCGGATTAATTTTGCCCACCTGGGGATCTTTATCGTGCGCCGAAATCTCGTACACACGGGCATTTTTGCTTTTCGCCTCCATCAGAAAAGCGGCCGCCGCGGCCAGGAATTGAACCCACGACCTCGTGCTCAGCAGTGCAACACCTTAGCCACTGAGCCACCGCAGCGGGTGACCGGCAGATAAGATTTAGCTGCCCGGCGAATTCCAACAGCAAAGCTGTCTAAGCTTTAGTTCCAACCGTGCCTGGCGTCGCTCAAAACTTGGTGCATCAACGTGGCGAGGAGGAAAATGCTAGGACAAGGAGTGCGAGAAGTGGCGAGGATGCAACGAGCACGAGCCGACGCGCAGGTGTGCGGAGTGTGCGTCGTAGCGCAGACGTTTGGGTGGGGAAGCATTTGTTGGGGATCGGCCGCGCCTACAGGTTAACTCTGACGTGCAGGTGTTTTAGGTGAAAGATGGCGTGCACTCGACAGAATCGGCATCCAATCCACGGATAAGATGGGCAAACTAGTGAAGACCACCAGCTCCACTCTTTCCTGAGTCTCCGCATCTCAATCACAAAGGCGGCCAAATTTTTTTTTTGCCTCACGAGACACATAAGGGTTTTGCCTCAGAAGAATACCACATTTACTCGCGTAATGAGCCCACTCACATAATAAACCCTCCCTCCACTTTTCTTCCTGAGAATGTACTTTTTTTTCACTTTGAATACAAAGTGCAGCGAAAATATGTTTTTAGCTCAGCATGGTTGCTGATGCCGTAGACGATTGCAGTAACTTGATACGACGCCACAGTATGCACAGAAACGCTAAAAATGCATTCCAACAAAAAGAAATCTCAACAGTAGCAGGAGCTAAGCGTGTGAATGCCATGGCTCACAATTTAAAAATTGCGTGCTTGCGGAGCGCCACCAGCTGAACACAAAACAAACCTTCCTGTGCCATTAAAACGCTGCGGTGTCCGAATAAAGCCCCAAACGTACTCTGCACTCCTTCACTGTTCCGTGCTGTTCCGCGGCTTTGTCACTGCGGTCCATGGTTTTGTTGCTCAGCTGTGTTCCGACCTTTTCTAGTGCTCCTGGCGCGCGACGTACAATGGGCCAGTACATAAGCCACACAGCTGGTTTAGGTGGTGGAGCATTCATTGATGTACATGGTAAACCGTGCGGCTGGGCGGCACTTCAGTGTTGACAAAGTGCATGTACGCCACTGGTGAAAACAAGGTTTGGGCGGTGACAGGGATCACAGTGTGTTTCGTGGGCCCACAGAAGGGAAGTTTCCCAGTGTGGGAAAAGACGTTTTTGAGTGCCTTGATGGCATCAAAGACGATGCGCCGTGGGCCGTTAATAAATGTGAAGGGGCAAGTGAGTTCAGTGAGGAGGACAGCTCTGGTCGTGAGTAAGGGACCACTAGCATGTCGTGAATAAAAAAAGAATTCATTTCATAATTACCTACGTGTTTTCCTAGAACAGTAAGACGATGACAGCCCTTCTGTTACTATCCTGATAGTATGAAACTTCAACTTTTAAAAATATGTTGCAACTTTTTCCCGCATAATGAGCCCACCTCCCAAATTCATGCGAAATTTTCTGAAAAAAAAAAAATATATTATAGCGAGTCCAATACGCGAGTAAATAGGGTACACTTTAATAAAAGTTCCCGCCTAACACACGATTTGTGTCGGGCTAAACCACACCAACACCAGCAATGTGCTCACAAGCGAGACAGAAACCGGAGGCAGGGCGCTCACGTTTCAGTGCTCCAGGTGCTGACGGCATGGCCGTGGGTGACCAGCAGCATGGTGCCGTCCGGGCTCAGTTCCAGGTCGCTGGGAGCGCTGGACAGGTCCAGCTGGCCGACTTGTTCACCGCTGACGTAGTCCCAGAACCTGGGATGGGGAATTCACACACAGAAAGAAGCGTGGGGCGCAATGCATAAGAGGCTCGCGCAAATGCGATGCGAGTGCACTAATTTCTTTCACCTCGGTGACCCTGACAAATGCTAATGCCAGCACCCCTCACGGCCTCGGAACAGCAGGCTTAGTGTACACTGGTGCAAACAAGGCCACAATACCTTTAACCAAAGTTCCTTTCACATCAAAAGCTCGGGCAAACACGGCGGATCGTCCAACATCAGGTAGCCTTAGTGCTCCAGATGTGGCAAGCCTTTGATCCTGACACGTGTCGAGCAGTGTAAAGGGATGAGACAATTGACCTACGAGATGCTGCAGGCCAACAATAGTTTCCATTACCTGCCAAGAAAGATTCATGTCGGCTGCTCTCTCTCTCTCTCTCTCTCTCTCTCTCTGTCCAGAGTGCACGATAATTTTTTTTTTCTTTCATAAATGCATTTGTTCTCCTTCGTACTATGCATTTGTGACAGCACAGCACTCTAGACTTTCCCTGAAACAAACCAGGCTGTCATTTCGAAGCCTCTTGTGAATCTTCCTGAAGGTGAAATGCACACACAGATCTAGCCTTGGCTGCGATGCGACCTCAAAGGCAAAAAACGGTAAAGGGTCGTTACCTGACTGTCTTGTCATCAGATGCAGAGACAATGCGCTTGTCATCCTGAAGAAACAGGACCTTCTTGATGGCCGAGGAGTGCCCCTTGAGCATTGTGGGAGCTGCAGTGACAAACATGCACAACACGCACATTCAGCCAACCGCTCAACTTCACAATCGTCACATCACATATCAATCACTTGCAAAGTATACGCCTGCAGCATCTCGATTAGAAAAGCTGACTACTCTTTCTCTCTCTTCTCCCTCTTACTTCTCTCTATTCTCATCTCTCCCTTATTCTTGTCCCTTGTCTCTCTTCTCCCCTGTCTCTCTCCCTTTCTTCTCCCTCATCAGGGTGTCTGGCAATTTGCCTAATTCGATTTCCCTGACTTTTCCATGTTTTCCATGACCATTTTAGTCAAAATTCCCTGACCTATACAACAAGCGCCGTTCTGTGGAAATGGTCTGTGAAGCATATAAAAAGTGTAGAGAAAAGACATTCTATCGTACGGAAAAACACATTTGTTGCAAGTGCCCTGCTTCTGAAAATGCACTTTGAAAAACTTCAGTTTGCTCGTTCAGCTTGAGGTTTTGCTTGCCTTCAGTTACGGCTTCAGAGAGTTTATTTCATCTTGCGGGATAGAAGCTTCAAGTTGCGCTTCAGCCAGCACCTTTTGCTTTTTTTCTTGATTGTCCTGGCTCGACATGCAACGTGAACCGCATGGTGCGTTTTCGCACGCAATTCGGGCACGTCGGCGTTGCGCGTGCGATTTTTTGACGTCCGCGTCGGCGATTTGCGCGCGCAGCAGCTCCTGCCTCGCTCAGAAAATGACACGCGTCGCGCGCGGCAGTGGGAGGAGCCTGATGACATGCGCCAATGAGGAGCCGCGCGCCTCATGGCGGCAGTTTCGAAGCGCTGGAGACAGTCGGCTGGCTCCGCCAGAGATGTTTAGGCTTACCAACCCGGCAGGTATTGCATGGGCGCTTTCACTAGCGGCGCGGATGATGTTTTACAGTATCGTTTTCGCCCACATTATAAGCTCCTTTACCGCACAAGCAACTTCGGGAATGCCTTGTGCGGCATTTTAGAGAGCGCTTAAAGGGGTCCTGAAATACCTTCCGCCGATGCATGGATGTACATATACCCAAATAAAGCAATGTATTTGCAATCTCCTCCCGCAAGAATTTTGTTAAAGCGATGAGTATTAGCTGAGAAATCGTAAATCAAAAACCGCGCATTATCGTCGCTTCGCGTTTCCTCCTCCTTTCGACTTACTCTCCGCTGTTGACGGCGCGCGAGCCTTGTCTCCCATGATGCTGCGCTCCGCAGCGGTGACGTACTTCCGCTATTGCGCTGCTCAGACTGTCGTCTGCTACGGGCAAGCTTTGTTGACACCATGAATCTCGCACTCCGCTCAAGGCTGGAAAAGCGAACGAAAAATCTGGCCGCATGTATGCGGCGGCCTGGCCTTGCCCTTTCGCGGTGTACGTTGCTGGCGGCACATGACTTTTTATCGGCGGCAAACTCGCAGCCGCACGGGGAGGGTCGTGCGCTCGTTCCCTTGATGCACCGCGCACTGTTTATCCAAAAAGCGCCGTATCAGATGTGGCCCCGCTGGTGCCGGGTCTTATTTTGCGGCGGTGGTAATTCCTGCCGGCGGCATGTGAAAACGTCATATTAAACCGATACAGAACCCGTGCACACAACGCCAGTTCAGCTTGGGGCGACGCGTGGTGGAGAGCGGCAACGTTGGCAAAACATGCTCCGTCGCGGCTCTGAGCTTTCTAGCGCTGGAGCGAGCGCCTATTCTTTGACGATATCAAACATCGGTTGCCCTGGCAACAAGGCACAAACCACTCTAAATGTCAGTTACGGTTGCGTGATCCCGGTTCAGCTTGGGGCCCCACCTCGCGGCATATGGGCACTGCAGGCATACTACTCACTCTCATTTAAAAGTGCGAGATGCGTTTGGCATTACAGGAGGCGATGGTGTGTGTGTTGTGGACGCCTTTGTTTCACGATGAAATGCGGCGTTGTGCTTCTGCGGGTGGATAGTGCTTCCCATGGTCTGGATTATCTTTCTCGAGCGACGTACGACTCAACCTCGCATGGGGTATGTGCAGTGTGCATGGCTAAAAGCCATCGGCTTGTGCGCCAGAGTTAAGTGACTTGCTGTTCGTCCCCGCAAAGCGCGCGCGAGGTGAGTACCGAATTTACGACGGGCAGGAGGCAACCCATCCTCTGTCAATCGTGGTTCAGACTTTCACCGCATGTTGTGACGTTGTGTTCGTGAGAAACGCATCTCTGGATTGTTTTGAAGTTTAATAAAATGTATGCGTCAAACCCGGGCATTCGGCTCAGGGCGTTCTCTGGGATTGCACGAAAGAAGTGCCACGGGGCTTCAACGCTTTCTTTATGGAACATACTCAGGTAACAGAATATCCATGTCGTGTTATGGCTGTGTTGCATTCAATACAAACGGTTAAGCGTTTGTTTTACATTTGTTTCGTTTGTCGTAAAATGCCCAAGCCCTCCGGCACTCCGCTGGCAGATCAGCCGGCGAGCCAACGCTGAGCAGACGACTCATCTCTTTGGCGGAAGTGCGTGAAAAAGCCGCCCAATAGTAGGATGTCTAGCTCATGACGAACATCTGGGAATCGATGATGTAGACATGTGAAGATGGCGGCGTCCAAAAACACGAAGGGAAGGGTGAGAAAAAAAACGACAAACTTTGCAACAAAAGTGTGAGCTTTCCGCTGCGCGTAAAAGAGTAATACTTGGCACAGAGGACGTTGACGACCCAATCTAACGGTTGCGCTAGTTCATTTAGTGTGCTCAAAATGCCTTTCAGGGCCCCTTTAAAAGCGGTCGCTCGAACTTCGCGGTCTAGCCGCCGCCATGTTGCCGCCGCCGGCAGCACCGCGCGCAGCGTGCAGGTGGTTCCGCGGCAGCGTCAGCGCGCCTGTGAAGTGCGCGGCGCGTTTTCGCGAGCAAAAAACGCCGCATGCGGTTCATGCTAAGCCATGTCATGTTCCTTTCTGATTATGTAATTCTGGCTCCTGATGCCATAAGAAAGAAGTTCTTTCAAGATTAGCTCCCGAAAAGCGCTGCCTTTTAAAATTCGCTGAAAAAAAAAAAAAGCGCGTTGTGCGTGTGATTTGGGCACCACACACATCGTCCCTCTGCGCATGTGCACCCAGCAACCTAGCCTAAGCCAGCTGCGAGCTGCGCGATTCGTGCGCGGTATTTTCACGGCCGCGTCGACGATTTCGTGCCTGCGGTGGCTCCTTTCCTGCACAAGCAAGTGCGTTTGTGCCTTGAGTAGCATTTTAAAGAGCGGCAAAAGCGGCCGTTGGAGCTACCTAGCGTCACTAAATAAGCTACCGCACTACTCCGCGGCCGGTGCTGCCGCCATGTTGCCGTCGCCTGCCGCTCGGCACGCACCGTGCAGGTGGTTTCCGTGGCGGCGTCAGCGCGTGCGCGGCGCGTTTTCGCTTGCAGAAGCACCAGAAAACGTTTCATGCGGTTCACGCTTTCGTCGCGCGCGAACGTGTTGCTTTTGGTAACTTCTTGGGGGCCTCGAACACTGGTTTCCCCTATTCTAAAACAGTGTCGGCAGGCCCCGAAGTGGTTTTCCCTGACTGGTAATACTTGATTGAAGAATTCCCTGACAATTTCCTGACTTTTCCCGGTGGCTCAAAATTCCCTGACTTTTCCCTGTTTTCCCGGTCGCTAGACACCCTGCTCATCTATCTCTCCCTTTCTTCTCTCTCTTTCTCTCTCTTTCTTCTCCCTCATCTCCCTCTCTCTCTCCCTTTAGGCTGCAGATAGAGCGCCTTCATTCCAATAAATTTCGTAGCTGCAGCTAGTTAGCGTTAAGAGTTGGTCAAAAGAGAGCTTGTGTCGTCTAAATGTACACTGCAACCTCATGCTGCCTTAATTTGCACGTAATTAGTATGCCTGCAACAAGGACAACTGAAGCACGCTAGATTCCTGTCACACCTAGCATTACCTCAGACGCTGATTTTGTTTCGCTCACAAAGCGGCCAGTCACTGCCACTGACTACAACTGAAAACCTCGTTGGTGCTTTTTCTCTTCCTGTTTTCTCCGCACTTTTTCATTTCATTTATTTACTCTCCAGGCCCAGGGCATTACAGAGAGGAGTATGCAACAAATAAAAAAAACCATACAGTGAAAAGTCAATATTACAATCAATTACAATTCAGTGTTCGAAATGGCTGTTTTGAAAGCATTGGCATCAGTGATCGATGCAATGAATTCTGGAAGGTGGTTCCAGTCGCCTGTAGTTTTGGGAACAAAGGAGTTGAAATATTGGTTCATGTGACTGAAAGGGATGCCAACTTTGTATTGGTGATCACTGCGTGACGATATGTAGGTTGGGGGCGAAAACAGGGAATCGGAGAGGGCTCTATTAGTATGACAGAACTTATGAAAGAAACACAGACGTGAATTTCTGCGCCGTAGTGAAAGGTTAGGCAGGTTGAGATTTGATTTCATCGACGTGACACTTGCAGTCCGGAAATAGTTAGACATAATAAAACATGCAGAGCGATTTTGAATGGATTTGATACTGTCTATGAGAGTTTTAGTGTGAGGATCCCAAATAGAGGACGCATATTCAAGTTTTGGGCACACTAATGTTTTGTAAAGAAGTTTTAGGTTTACCAGAGCAAGAGAGAAATTTCGACGTAAATAGCCAAGAGCGCGGTTAGCATTACATGTTATGTAATCAATGTGAGCCTGCCACGAAAGGTTATTAGAGATGACAACACCGAGGTACTTGTAAGAAGAAACGTTTAGTGGGAAGTTGTTAAGTAGGTACGAGGGGGTTGTAGCATTTGATGGGTTACTAGTGATCCTCATCGATTTGCACTTAGATACACTAAGCTTCATGAGCCAAGTATTGCACCACAGAGAAATGTTATTCAGGTCAGTTTGTAGGACATCATGGTCATCAGGGCATAAAATTTCACGATAAATAACACAATCGTCAGCGAATAACCTAATGGAAAAGGATATGTTATCAGGTAAGTCATTAATATATATTAGGAAAGGTAAGGGGACCAAAACGGATCCCTGCGGGACACCGGAAGTAACAGGAGTGGGAGGAGAGTCGCATTCATTGGCAGTTACAAATTGTTCACGGTTACATAAAAAACATTCGATACACTTTAGGATGTTAGAGTCAAGGTTTAGTTTACTCAACTTTAGAAGTAGCAATGTATGACATACAGTATCAAACGCTTTAGAGAAGTCTATAAATACACAATCAATAAATGAACCACAATCAACAGCAGCGAACAAATCATTAGTAAAACACAACAGCTGGGTTTCACAAGAGTGACCTTTTCTAAAACCATGTTGGAGGCCAGTAAAAAAAGAATTGTTTTCAAGAAAAGTGACTATGCTGCAGTAAATGGCGTGTTCTAATAGTTTACATAGCACACTGGTTAGTGAAATGGGCCTGTAATTGTGCGGGTCGATAGTGTTCCCAGACTTGTGAAGTGGAACTACCTTCCCCAATTTCCAGTCAATGGGTAGAGCGGAGGATTCTAATGACTGAGATAATATTCAACACAATATAATGGCAACGAAAATTTCACTGTTTTTTAAAAACTTGGGGCGGATTCCATCGTCACCGGCGAAGAGGAAGATTTAAGGTTTTGAATTAATTTTCTCATTCCCACCCAATCAATGTACACAGGTTCCATCGTATCGTAGTTGTAAACAGGCAAGTCAGGAACTGAAGTAGGGGCCACGTTAACAAATGATAATGAAAATACAGTGCTAAGAGCCAAACAACAGTTTTCACTTGGAATAAGGGAATCACTTTGAGAAATTAGATCAATATGTATTTTAAACATATTTTAAGCAGTCTAAACTACCCGTCCAGCTGACTTCTCACAGCAAAATGAGTACTAGCACATCTGTTACATTCACTTCCTCCTTTCTCACGCCCGAAAACTTTCACTGGCAGTAAGTTTCTACCCCTGCTGCCTTGCCCAGACTGATTCACTTCCGTTGCCACTGTTCAAGTCTACTTCGAAAAGTACGAGCTTCAGCGCTTGAGGCACGGGCCAGCAATGGTGCGGAGTGCAATGCTAACCGAAAGGTCACCAATACTGACGGCCTGCGGATGAAGGGCCGCAGCTTGAGGATCATCATCACAAGCCTGTCTGCAACCCACTGCAGGGCAAAGGCCTCTCCCATAGAATCCAATTATCCTGGTCCTTTGCAGACTGAGACCAATTTATCCCTACAAACTTCTTGATCTCATCTGCCCATCTAACTTTCTGCCGCCCCCTGCAACGCTTGCCTTCTCAGGGATCCACTCTGTTACCCTTAATGACCAACGGTTATCTTGCCTTCGCATTACATGTCCTGCCCACGTCCATTTCTTCTTAATTTCCACTAATGTGTCCTTAACACGCGTTTGTTCCCTGACCCACTCCGCTCTCTTCTTGTCCCTTAACGTTACACCTATCATCTTCTCGCTGAGTCGTCTGTAATTATAATTGAACCCTCCTAGTGAGCCCCCAAGTTTCTGCCCCGTAGGCGAGTACCGGTAAGATGCAGCTGTCATGCACTTCCCTCTTCAGGGACAATGAGGATACTACGTTGCAAATACATGCAGTGCAATGACGTCATGACCTTGAAACTTTGAAGCATTGTTGTTGATCTTAGTATAGCTTTATAAGTGTCATAAATATATAAAGTTTTCTTGCAGAAACTTGCTCCACCTTGAAGGCTTCCCCTCAAATAGTCAATTAGCAAGGCTTCCAACATAGACAGCAAAGAGGAGACAAAAAAATCTAGGGCCATCTCCACTATGCGGGACCTGGTGAGCGGCGAAGCGTGCAGTGTACAAGTGTATTCTTGGCGTCTTGGCATTTTCGCCAACAGAGATGAAACCGTTCGGTGGTGCAGGTATACAGCTTTGCTGTAGAAGTCTCTTATCTTTGAAGCACGAATATCTCTAGCGCGGAGTGTAAACGAATGAAGATGGAGCCATTGTGGGGTAGAGGTATACAGCTTTGGTGTAAAAGCCTCTTGTCTTTGCAGCACGAAGCTCTGTAGCGCGTGGCATAAATGAGTGTCCTGATGTTTTTTTTTGTACACATTAAGTCCCAACGCAAGACGTAAATGAGTGTCCCGGTGTTTTAGTGCCGTGACTATATGCGACAACAATTACAACGACGACACACGACGACAGGGGATGCCAACAGTCCGAGCCCCTAAGGGGCTCCGCTCCTAAAAGCAAGTGCTGGCGCAGCGCCGACACTTGCGGATGCTTCCGTGCCCCCCACCCCCCTTTGATATCTTGCACCAGTAATTTGACTTGAAAAGCGGAGTAAACAGCACGGAAGCACTGCAAGCCTGTCACTCCAACACCCGTGGCAAAAACTAACGACGCACAGCGTAAGCCCCGGCCTGTGCGACAATCCGATCAGCACGCGCTCACGACCCACTCACCAGCGTCCTCCTTGTTGACATCAAAGATCCTGATGGTCTTGTCATTACTGCCTGTCAGCAGCCGCACACCCTCTGCATCGAAGTCCACACAACGCACTATGTGGTTGTGAGTAAAGGTGTGCAGCTCTTCACCCGCCACTGCATTCCACAGCTGAAAGAAGACGAAAAAATTGCCATCCCTTCTTAGAGAAAGTTGAGAGAAGCGCGAAAGCCTTCTCACATCAAAACTGTGTGAAAACCTTTGCTAAAAGTGCATCCAACCCATTGGCAGATCCAGAGGGGAGGTCCGGATGTCATGACCCCTCCTTTAATTTAATTGTTAAATTTATACTCCCGAGATGATGACCCCGGAAGTAGTAGAAAAGGTCTAGTTGATTTTTTTTTTCTATTTTTTGAGCTTTTGCTTTTCCGAAATATCGGTGAATAAACAAGGCTCCTCCACCTCCTCCTCCTCCTCCTCATCATCATCATCATCACTAATAGAAGCTGACCCTCCCCTCAGAAAAAAAAACCTCGATCCGCCCCTGATCCCACCTTCCCTGAAAGTCTGTCCAATCAATCATCAAACAACACGGCCCCCTTGCGTAGTGTCTTATCGAGAACTGTTCCTTTTTTGCAATGTTCAAGCACCGTTTCGACACAATGGAAGAAGCCTGGTTTCATGCACGTGCCATGCGTCCAAAAATCTTATCAAAGCTTTTCGGCTGGCCAACCGGTCTATGAGGAAATGCTGTAGTTTTTTGACAGGACACCGTTGGTCTACTAAAAAAGGTTTCGCTTTAAGGAGGTAACGTTGCCAGCCACACTACAAGTCCAGATAAAACTGTTGGTCAAAGCTCTTGTGTTGGATATTTATACGATGTTAGTGCCTACTCTGCTCGTTCCAATCTGTCTTCAGCAACAGAATCCCTTCGCTTTCGCACTTACTGCTTCACTGGGCTACTAAAGCTGGCATCACGACTCGTAATGCTACAGGAGATGACATCACCACTTTTGGTCCTCACACGCCCTCACGTGGCATCGCTTCCAGTTATGTTCTTGCGTCTGCCGCTTACCATTCAGCCATAAACTTCACAGCCAGTGACCTCCAAATTACGCAGTAAACCTAGGCTTGTGCACAAGGCCCCACTGCCATTCTAAAGGTGATCAGACATCACGATTGCCAACACAACTAATGCACAAAACAGCCGTTTTAGATGCGACGCATCTCTTGCTCTCAGGTATGTCCCTCCAGCGTCGTCGTCGCGGCGTCCGCACACCACCTGCGCATGCGCAAACTCTCCTCCGTTCTTCTCGCCAACAGCTGTGTGCAACGCGCTCTCTCTGTCTCATTATCATAACAGCTGCGCGTGCTTCGCTGACGCTTCTCTCTCGCATTTGCTCTCACTGCGCATGCGCAACTCTCCTCCATTCGTCTCCTCTCCTTCAAGTGCTGAATATAAAGCGGTGAGCGCGCTCCGCCGGTTCAGTCAAGTGCGTTCGCTTGACTGCGCTTGACTTTGCTTGTGCTTCGCTTGACGACGACTCCGTTGCTTCTTCTGATGTAGTGCGATGGAAGCAACAGTCCCGTCAGCGAGTGGTTTGACACAATCGAGTACCAGCGTCAATCCAAACGCTGATGGCAACTCTCTCATGTCACGTATGCATGTGCATGAAAACTAAAAATTACGCCCATCTTCCCGCATATGAGAACACCCGCATGTGATGGAATGCATCATACGCGTTCACAACACGTTTCACGCGATTTAGAGAATCAACCCAATGGAAACGCCAATTGAACCCCCCTGATGCGTTGCATCACATCAGGGTTCCCTCGCAGGAAGATGGGCGTAATTTTTCACGAGTTTTTCGATTTAACGAAACAATTCGCAGTCACCAGTGACTTCGCTAGATCGGCTGTTAACTACACTCCAAACGCTGTGTCCCACCTTCTGCGGCAAACGGGTAGCCGCACACCCACCTTGGCCGTAAAGTCGGCAGCCCCGGTGGCGGCGACAGATGCGTCCTTGTTGAGAGCGACGCCCCACACGGCCCCCTTGTGCCCCACGAAGGTTCCGATCCAGTCGCCCGTGTCACCCTGCCTGAGCATGGGTTTTCCATCTGCGGCGAGGGAGAAAGAAATCGTGGGAAAAGTCATTGGAACTGTACAGTGGGGTCCACTGTTAAAGGGAAACGGCGAGCGCGTGGCCATTGCGCTCCGCGAAGCGCCGGCGCCGAGAAGTGGCGAGAATCGGAGACAGCCGGCACATGCGCACTGGCCGCACGAGGCGGCAGAAGCCGCTCTGTCGTCTGCTACGGCGCTCCGCTGCGCCGCTCAAGCTGAGGGATTTCGCACTCGAAGGATGTGAACGGCCGGGCGAAGCGCCGTAGCAGACGACAGAGCGGCTTCTGCCGCCTCGTGCGGTCAGTGCGCATGTGCCAGCTGTCTCCGATTCTCGCCACTTCTCGGCGCCGGCGCTTCGCGGAGCGCAGTGGCCACGCGCTCGCCGTTTCCCTTTAACAGTGGACCCCACTGTACACAAAGTGATCGCAAAATTGCAAATATTTGGGGGATTGCAGGGGACATGGCTCTTGACACAATTTACTTTTAATTTTCCAGCGAACTAGGTGAAACTTGTCAGCCTTGCTGCTTTTTTCTCACTGATTCCAAATATGCCATTATTTCTTGACTCGGTCAAATAGTTACCAAGATAATTAGTCATTTCTGGAGGAAAAATAGACAAAAGAGTGTCAGCCATAGGACTGTAATCTCTTTATTTCCCAGGTGACTGCAATAAGAAAAGCGTTTCATTGGTGCACTGCTTGGAACTACTTTTACAGCTCATTAAACTTTGGTGTTTGAAATGGGCATTCGAAATGGTTCCTTGCCGCTGGTGCCACCAAGGGTTAATGAGCTGTAAAATTAGTTCCAAGCAGTGCACCAATAAAACGTTTTTCTTATTGCAGTCACCAGTGTTCATAGTATTGGTAAATATGAAAATCAGGTTTACGACCAACCTGTTTTGTCTACTGTTCCTACAAAAATTGTTAATTATCTCTAATTATCTTGGTAACTAATTGACTTACTCAAAAAATAATGGCATATTTGAAATCAGTGGGTAAAAAAGCAGCAAGACTGACAAGTTTCACAGAGTTTACTTGAAAATTAAAGGAAGCTGCTTTAAGAGCAGTGTCCCCCCTTAACGCATTGACGCTACACGGACGATTTGGCATGGACGGCTCCGTATTAATTTTGACCACCTGGGTATCTCAACACACAGCTGAAATCTCAACACACAGGCATTTTTGTTTTTTGCCTCAATCTAAAAAGCAGTCACTGCCGCCGCGATCGAACCCACATCCTAGAACACAGCAGCACAACACCTCAGCCCTCGAGAGACCGCAGTGAATGCCAGCAACACATCCAACGATCGGGATATGTAACCTAGATTGGGCACATTCACAACCGGAATATTAGGCACCCACATTGGGCATCTCGATGCCAGCGATATCTACCTACCCACATTATATGAGGAGTACGTTTACATGCGGAGTGCAACTTAGATGTGACATGGCCGCACGGCCGTTCGAACCTGACACCTTAAAACTGTTTTGTACACTAGCAATAACACGTTGAGACTATTAGAAACCACGCATTTACCGTTTTGACGCTACATGACGCTGTGAGAAATATTCACGAAATGTCAGAACATTGTTTGGAGATTAAGCACCACTGCGGCAACTCGTGTGTAAGTACACGGTCCAATCTGCCAAGCCCAGCTTTTACCATTCATGCGGCTAACACCCTGCTCATGCCAGCAACCGTGGCTGGTTGCGCATCCAAAACATATAAGAGATGGGGGTGAAGGTTTCCTACAATGCGCAAAGAATCCGCAAAAAAACCAACGAAAGCACAATAAAAGGTGCAAACAACAGATGGTTGTGGAAAAACGAAACTGACTGCCTAATTGGAATAAGACGTTGAGGCAAAGAATGTTAGCGGTCCCTTTTGGGTTCTACAAACACTGTCCAGTAACGTTGTATCCTACAGCTGTTGCAGCACGATTCAGTGAAGTTGCACTCTAGAAGCGTCAAATTTTACAGGCGTGACAACTAACAAGCCCTCTGCTACGCACTTCGCTTTATTGCCGGTGCGATCTCAACTTGCACTACCATCAGAATAATGGCGAACCCTGAAGTACACACTAGAGATTTTTGTTAAAATTAAAAAACCCTCACAGGTTTTCGCAGGATTAACGGTCCAAACGTATCTGCCGAAACGCCAAGTCTCTGCCGCAAGATAAACTCGGACTATCTTCCGCCGTGTAAACGAAAATGCGTAAGTACAAGCAGTGCCGCACAAAACCTGGTCAACATCTCCGTTCACTCTACAAAGAAGGATGTGTTTCGGACCATATCACGATCGCCTGTGCAGGCGCGCCGAGTTCGAAACTCCATTACCTGTTCTATCTCGAACGCCTCAGGTGTCGGAGATGTGCGCCGATATGGCGAATATTAACATGAAGAAAAAAAAACAGCTTTATTTTCTTCTTTCGCTACGAGCACCGCGCTCACCGCGTCACTAGTGATGAGCTGTCATCAAGGCGACGCATGTATCAATGACGCAGCGCTTTCCGGAGCTTTGTGTGCTGTAGTGCACGCAATGCTGTTCAATGACGCGGCTCACCAAATAAATGACTTCTCAAAAAAAAAAAAATCTACGTTCCTCCAAGTGACAGCGCCAAACGAACCGCTCCCCGTCGGCGTTCCGAAACGTAGCACTAGTTGCCGGTACGGAACCTACGCAGTACAACCAGCCAGCAGAAGTAACTAACCCCCAACGTAGGCTACACCCGAAAAGATAAGAAACGGGCAGGTTAGTCTGGAAAGAGTGAACGCACAGTAACATCGGTAACGTAACGAAAAACGTAGCTCACAAAGCGAGGTTCTCGCGAGAGCACATGGAGGGACGATTGAAAGAGGTGTGCTACGCCACGACAGGCCGAACGTCACAAACGCACACGGTACGTCGTAAAGGGGTACGTCTTAAAGTGTCACCCACCTTTGCAGGCTGATATTAAGTAATAAGATCCAGTTGGAGACAACTTCGAGAAGCGTAAATCCACTACGGGCCGAGTATGTCCCGAGCAAGTGAGCGGCGTTTGCCTCAAGCCGGCCATTTTTCGAATACAACCGGAAGTGAAAGGTCCAGCAGAACAGCTGACTTCCGGTTCTTTCGTGCATGTCACGCCAGGTAGAGCAACGGTTGCATGCGATGTCTGAGGGGGTTGTCCCTATTTGCACGTCGCGTGGGGACAATTTCTTATTTTTTAGTTACCACGCTGCGTGCCAATAATTAACTAAAAGAGGAGGATATGGGGGAGGAGGACAAACGTCTAGCAGACGATGAACGCTCTGGGCGGGGTGCTTCATTTCGGAGACAGCTCGTCTGCCGTGCTAAAAGTACTCAGATTAGGCTGACTTTTACCTAGTTTTCCTACCCTTCTTTCTGTTTTTTTTTGTTTTCTCTCTCTCTCTCTCTCTTAGACATCGACTAAATTCTTTCTTCTGCTCCACTATTTTTAATCGTATGATTGATCACAATGGCAAAAGAACTCTTCTTGGCCAATCCCCCTAAGTGAGTATGCTCATTTTTTGGGCCACCACTACAACCCAGGGGAGCGTGTGAGCCCGTTCCTGCTCTAAACGAAAAAGATATATACTTGCAGTAGCTGTTTTGCCAGTCTGGTTTTTTAGTTAAAAAAAAAACACTCTTCTTGGCCAATCCCCCTGAGTGGGTATGTGCCACTTTATGGGCCACCACCACCACCAGGGCCGTAGCCAGAATTTTTTTTTTTTTTTTTGGTGGGGGGGAGGCTACGGGTTTTGCGAAGGGGGTTGTTTTGCCGAAAGCAACAGTTATTTCTTATGCGCTGCCTGGAAAATATTTCGGGAAAGGTTCGAACCCCCCCCCCCCCCCCTCCTCTGGCTACGGCCCTGACTGCCACATCTCTTCGCGTGCTAGGGTTGGAAATTTCTGCGTCTGGGTCGGCTGCCATGTGGCTTCGACCTGTCCGACAAAAAGCAGGCCAGATGCTTCGCGTGATTCGACGCATATCGCAGAAGCTTGGTGGTCCCTGCTCCGAGATGGCTCTATCGTCTCCCGGTGAGGTCAGTACTGCAGCCTCCATTGGTTTATAAGGCACAATTCCAGTACACGACTCAGACGAAGTGGGACCAACTTGAGGCTATATTAACAGAGCCGCAATGCGCACCATCACCTGCATGTCTAGAATGATCCCTATACCATCTCTCCAAGCTGAGGCTCAGCTGACCACTCTTGACGAACTGGTACAACGTCGCTCAGCCCATATGCTCTGATCAAACGTACTTTTGTTGCGCTGTTACAGGGGCTGTTCCCTACCTGCTCCACCAGATCGCCCTGTAACCAGGCCGCCATGGCGCTGTATACCCAGGATACCGACAATCGACCACTGACTCGACTTCACACTCGATCTACCGGAAAAGCATGTGCGAGAGGATCATGGTGATGGCTGAGACGGCCAGTACGAGGTGGTAGAGTCTTCGTGGACGCTGGGGCCCAGGATGGCGTTTTATCTACTGTGATACAGTGCCCCGTCTATCCTGACGCCTCTCAAACTTGCCTCTACCAAACCATCCGCAACCTGCCACCTCTACTGGCAGAGCTCACAGCCATCCGGGATGGCATCCAGGCACTAACGCCGGCCTTACAGCGCGCCCCAGTAGGTTCCATCCTGCATCTATATACGGACTCCACGGCGGCGATACGGGATTTACGCCGAGTATCCAACAATTGCACTATTTCAATTGGGACATCCACACTCTAACCCCTGCCCTTTTTGTGGGTTCGGCGGAATACACTCCCCGCTCACATTGCAGCGGATAGGGCTTATCACCCTACGTCTATTCCTCCGCCGCTGCCGGTGTTAACAACCGGTACAACAGAAAACTTTATCCAAAGGGAGGACGATCTGCGTCGCGCCACACGTGGCCTCATCCCGCCGAGTGGAACGGACCTCCCCAATAGACTTGTTCGCTGGGAAGAGGTTTTGCTGTGCAGGCTTCGCGTTGGATTGGCGCTTTCACCTAAGGTACCTCTTCCACCATGTGAAAAAGCCTGTGTTGTCTGCTTTGTTTCCCCTCTATTCAGTTTCTCGTTGGCGCCATGGATTTCTCGACCTTAGCAAGGGTTGGGAGGCAGCCATGGTGGAGAGGGACGGCCTGCTGTACAGCCTTCGTTGAGATTAAGATTGCTCAGGTAGCAAAACCTTTTTTAGGCCAGCGCTATCGTCAGTAGGAGCCAGTCGAGCAGAAACCCAAGACGGCGCCTGGCCAACTGGAACCGAGCGGCGTGGAGGCGGCACCGACGGAGAGAAGCAGCAACATGCCGCCACCACAGCCGCAGTGGCCAGCACCCAGTACACCGCCGCTGCGCCTTCCTCAAGTACCAATCCCGCCTCAAGTGCCGCTCCCATGGGGACCTGCAATCGCGGCACAACCGCCGCAGTTTCTGCATACTCCACACCGAGCACAACTGCTACCAGCATGGGGACAAGCTCCTCTATGGAACCCACACCCAGCGCTCAGCAGTGTAGTGGAGGAACTGGTGCGTCAAAATCTCACGAGGGCCGCCCACCTTCCCCAGTAGCAAAAGCCGGCACAAGCGCACGCGTAGCCTTGCAGCTTTTCCGGGGGGTGGGCACGCATCGCGGAAACCCCCGGAAACGCCCTGGTGGCGCCGAATGGCAGAAGAGCTGACTGGCAAAAGGGCCGCCGAATGGCAAAAGAGCCAATGGCGGACGGACCATGCAGGTGAGGTCACAGGCAGGCAGCGACACCGTGGACGCCGAAACCGCCATCGGCGCACCCGCTGCGCACGTAAACTTGTGCAAAACGTTGGTTTCCTCAACCTACATGGAGCGCGTAAATGCAGAAGGTGGGAGGAGCTTTACAAGATGCTGGACAACAAAAGTATGATGGTGTACGCGGTCGCCGAGACACACCTCATTGGCGACGGAGAGCCACCGATCCACCCTCATTGGCACTGGTCAGGGCAGAACCGCGCTCCAAATGGCCGCAAAGGCGGCGGTATCGGGTTGCTGTGGAAGGCCGGTACCTCGTGGACCAGGCTCGACTGTCCGCGCAGTGAGCTCGTGTCGGTGACTGGCGACATCCTGGGCATCACGGTCCTGCTTGGGGTAGCCTACCTTGCGGTCGACCGTGGCCACAACACGGGGAATGCGCAAATTATGCAGTGCATCAGAGAGGATGTCGGCCGGCAGGCAGCAGATAAAGAAGTGTTGCTGCTGGGTGATTTCAACGGCCACATCCAACCCCTGGTCGGCTTCCAAGATCCAAACGGGGACCTCATGCTCCAGACAGCTCAGCAGCTGTCACTCGAGGTGCTGAATCTGCGACCGGACTGCGAAGGTGAATTTACGTGGTGCGCCAGGAGCAGCCGCAGCTGCATTGACTACGCGCCAGTATCCCACAAGATGACGCGACACGTCCAGCACGTTCATATAGATGAAGCGGGACAGTTCAGCGCCAGCACCGACCACAACCGCATAAAGGTCAGCTTCACCACATCTGCTTGGAGGGAGCGGCGCAAGGAACAGCGTAAGCCTTCCCGGCGGTTTCTTCCCACCTCAGCGTACGAGGCTGTTGCGCAGGAATTCGAGCTGCGTACCACCAAAGAGCTACGAACAATACGTGGGGGAACTGCGGCGAATCATGCACGCCGATGAGATTCGCTCCAACTCGCGAGGGGGGGTGCGGCGCAAAGGCTGGTGGGACGAGGAGGTGAAGGCGGCCCTGATCGCGCGTTGAGCAGCCAATCGCCAGCACCGGGCCGTGGTGACGGCCAGCACTCCCCACAAGCCAGTGCCAAATGTTGTGGAAGCAGTACCTAGAGTGCAAGCGAACCATGCAGCAGGCCGTACAACGGAAAATCGCGGCTCACGATCACGCCCAGCTGCGCTCCATAACTACTGCCGGGCGAAAAAAGAGTCAAAAGTTTTGGGCGTACGTGTCAGCACTTGACCGGAAACCCACCCCACCAGAGCTCCGGGATGAAACCGGCGAGCCCGTCAGAGATCGTGGAACACCTCACCCGACACATGGCGCAGCTGTACGACCCCTTGCCGCCAAATGCAACTGAAGAGCAAAGTGAAAAGTGCGCTCCACACTGCAGTATCGCGGACAGTTACGAGTGCGACTGGCAGGTGTCTCGGCGCGCGCTGGACCGCGCACTTGCCGGAATGAGCTCGAGCACGGCCCAGGGTCTGGATGCAATACCGGCGGGCTTGGTGAAAAGCCTAGGGAATGTGGCCCGCGACACACTGGCCCTTATTTTCACCGCAATCATCGCCGGGGAGCCGGTCCCAGCCGACTGGCCGTGCGGCCGCGTGCGCCTCGTCCGCAAGAAAGGTGGGGATGCTGGTAACATACGGGACTACAGACCCATCACGGTGAGCATGTATTGTACCGCCTGTTTACCCTTGTAGTAAAAAGCTGGATGAGTGCCTGGGCGGAGTGCTCCTGGGCCCTGACGGGAGCTACAGAATGGCTTCCGATCCAATCGCCGCCTCGAAGACAATCTGTTTCACCTTGAGCCAGACAATTGAACTGGCACGGAAGGAGTCGCGTAGTCTCTTCGCGTGCTTCCTCGACGTCCCGAAGGCGTACGACAGCGTCCCTCACGAGCCGATGCTCAGCCGAATGTCGGCCCTGAGTATACGCCACAAACACTGGTGGACATCCTACGCCGGCTGTACGAGAACACCGTTGTGGCCTGCCTAGGTGACTCCCAATCGCAGTCGGTACCGGTACGTCGGGGTCTAAAACAGGGCTGTCCGCTCTCCCCCCTGCTCTACATGTCGTATGTATCGGGGATGGAGCGAAGTCTGATCGACTCAGGACTAGGATTCCCGTTCCAGTTCCTGTACGAGGGACTGCCACATACTTGGGTGCTGCCTGGACTGGCCTTCGCGGATGATCTGGTGCTCCTGGCGGAAACCATCCCTGACGTCCAGAGGCTCATCACCCTGAGTGCCACACATCTCTCCCTGCTTGGCCTCTCCTTCAACCCCAAGAAATCCGCGGTGCTCCAGTTCTCCGGAAGTCCAGGAGTGAGCACCGTGCTCTTGCCAAACGACGACACCATCCCCTGGGCGACAGAGTACCGGTACCTTGGGGTGATACTCTCCTCTTCGTCGGTTCTCCTGGGGGCTCACGAAGAACAACTCAGGCAGGCCTGCCGAAGAGCCAGTGCTGTGCTCCGCCAGAGGACATGTGGGGGTGCAACAGATACACCCTCGTTCGTGAGCTACAAAGCGGTCCATGTCCCAGCACTGACCTTTGCCAACGCAGTGGTGTGCGTTTCATCCAGCACCCGAGCGTGGCTGGAGCGTGGCCAGCGCGGGGTGGGACGCGTGGCGCTCGGCTGCCATGGTCGCGTGGCCGTTGAGACCATCCAGGGTGACCTAGGATGGTCGTCTTTCGAGGCTCTAGAGGCAAGCAGCAAGCTGGCCTTCGAGGCTCGACTTCGGTGCATGGACGATCAGCGGTGGGTGCGACGTGTCTTCCGGTACATGGGCTGTGTGGACCTCCCGAGTACACACGCTGAGTCGCAAGTTCGGCTTTCTTGCAGAGCCGCTACAGACATCAGGCGCCCAGAGGTTGAGCCACGTGGCGCGGAAACGTGTACGCGAGGTAGAAACAGGCCAATGGTGCTCGGCCATGCTTCCCAAGTCCACCCTGGAGCTGTATCGGTCTTACAAGTCCACCCTGCAGCGGAATTGTTCTATGACAACGGCACTGGGAGTGCGCTGTTCTACGAGGCACGCGCGGGAGCACTCCGCACCCTCCTCTACCGTCAGCGTTTCGACTCATCCCCAGCAGTGCAAAGTGCCATCGTGCCATCCGCCGAGCCTGCGGGGAAGCACAGGAGAGTGCGGAGCACGTGATCACCCAGTGTGCTGTGTTGTCGCCAACCCACCCAGAGGGCACCACTCTACCGCAAGCGTTGGGACTCAAGGCCTGCGACAGCGACACCAGATCCACGTTGGTGACGACGTCGAAGGAGAGACGGCGCCAGTGGTGGTGGCGGACCCGGCAACCAGGGCCCAGAGACAAAGGTGCTGCACACGGTGACACTGACTCCTAGGGAACCCCGTGATTCGTGCAGACAGTGCCTGCCCTATGCCATGCCTATCCTTCCCTCTCCTTCTGCAGATATAGTTTGCAGATTATCCTTCTGCAGATTATCTCCTTCCTGCAGATATAGTTTGAAGTGACGGCTAGGGTGCCAAAATTGTGCCCATCCAATACAATCGGGAAAGCCACATCATCATCATCATCATCAGGAAGGAGGTGTTCTCAACCAATGCCTGCGGCGTCACCCCAAAGCGTGCCCGCCTTGCCCTCTCCCACAGCGTCTGAATTCCGTGTGGTGGCGCCACTCACCGATCCTCCCTCTACCGATCCTGTCCCGCTAGGTCGCATGGTAGCAAACGATCCGCGGGCAAACCGTGCACTGAGCATTCCCTCTTCTTGCCTTCTTGCCAGTGAACGGCTCTTCGTGTTACGCATTTCTTACAATACCTGCGGGCATACCTGCCGCTAAATTCGTGTAAGTAATACCTGCCCATATTAAACAAGCGACGACGTTTTGCTCGTGAAATGTAAAACCGAAGAATACGATATTGTTGCCGCCCATTCTTCAGCGTGCGGAAAAAGGATCCGGATGTCTCCAACCATGAGTTCTCAGTGAACAAAGCCCTGAAAGCACAATGGGTAAAGCACATTTCTAGAAAGAACAGGGAGCCCAACACGTTACTCGATATATGGTCTGCAGTCTGCACTTTCGGCCGGAACACTTTCGGAGTTACAGGACAAGATGCTATGCATAGTATTTTCCCGCACTGTCCTTCGTACATGAGACCGGCAGTGAAAAGAGAAGCAAGGAGCGATGCCAGTTCCAAAAATTACCCCATCTTCCCGAGGGGAACCCTGAGTAGGATATGCGGAGCATCGGCGGGTTCCGTTGCGTTCCGTTGTGTTAGTAGTTGGGTTTGGGGGAAATTATCGAAGTTCTGATACCGCCGCTCGACGTTCTCGAACCGACGCTGCTTGACGTTGTCGAAGCTCAGGATCCGCTGCTCGACGTTGACGCTTCGAAGCTGCTTCGTGCTGACGAAGTTCAGGGTCCGCCGCTCGCTTCAAGCGTTTGCGTTCAGCGTCGCGTGCCCTTCGCTTCGCAGCTTTGTCTTGAGTGGACGTAACGTTGCTATTAGTGTTTGGGCTGATGCTGACGCGTGCTTGCGTCAGGCCACTCACTGACGGGACTGTTGCTTCCATCCACCTTCATCGGAAGCATCAACGGAGTCAACCGAAGCAAGCGCTGCACTGCACGCGCGCAGCGCTCTACCCGCTTTATATTCACACTTGAAGGAGAGGAGACTAGAGGAGGAGAGTAGCGCATGCGCCGCGAGAGCAGAAGCGAGAACGCAGGAGAAGCGCAAGCAGGTGGTAGGAGAGAAGTGGAGAGGGTAACGCGCACCTGTTGGAGAGCGGGAAGGATGAGAGTTGCGCATGCGTAGTGTGAGTGCGGACGCCGACGCCGCGGGACATACCCCCGAGCAAGAGACGCTCCGCATCTAAAAAAGAAAGCGGGAGTCCGCACCGGAAAGATCGGCAAGATATATCGAACGCAACAGCATGCGACTGCTGCTTGCCATGAAGTTTCCTGACGCGATGCTTTCGGATCGTCGGTCGCTTACGAAGCCCCTCGAAGCATATGCTTGAATGTAACACAGCGTTGAGCTCATCGCATCAATGCCAGTCTTGGTGTGTGTCCCGACGAAGCTATAGGTCATCGGCGAGAGTTGGTGGAACTCATGTGTAGAAAGTTTATTAAGCCGCTGCTGCCAACCACGCCTTTTGATAAGGCCGACAAGAATGCAGTGAGAATGATATATTTTATACAAAGTCCCCCTCACGGAAAGTTCTGAAGCTTTGAAAATCATCCTTCCACTCATATGTACTCCCAGTGTCACGTAACAAACTCGAACTTTTGTTTTCGCATATATATGCACGCGTGCAAACACGTACGCATATGTACTTGCAGTCTATGTAACAAGTCTCATTTTTGTTTTCACATCTGTTTCGTTTCTGTTCATTTATAATTGTTTTTTAAGCTATCTGATTGCGTTTAATTTGTTTGAATTTGTAGCTATCTGATGGCGTTTAATTTGTTTGAATTTGCCATAAACGTATGTGTTGTCCGTCTTGGTCATATCGTTGCCCAATGCGACTGACCGCTGCTGTTTCATGCGTGGAATAACGCAACTTTTCGCTACATCAACGAGCAGAAAACTCTGTGGAAAAAGGATTACAGATAGGAGTTGCAGCCCATAAATACGCCAAATAACGACAAAACCGATATACAATTAAAGTGGGCCGGTATAAAGCACCCTGGAAAGGACAAAGTTAACTAAAATGACATGAAGAACACAGGCGAACAAATTTTGTCATAGAATGTACTTCAGACGAAAATCGCGCACAAAAACCCCGATTTCAGCTGACGCACAAGCGCCACCGAGGATCGGTCACTTCCGCCACCGCGCGGTGGTTGAGTCAAATAGGCCGGCGATCTGGCAGCAATGGGAACCGGCGCGACGCCGCAGGCATCGTAGTCTCAACGGAAGTGCGCACGGACGTCGTTCGCCGCGCACTATATAAACCGCTCCGACTGATACGGTCGTATACGACCCTCAGTTTGCTGGATGCATCATCGTAAGCCTCAGTAGACGTATTACCGTGAGTACCGTTCGGCTATCATTACGTGATTACTCTACCTCCACGTTGTACCGCTTAACTGCGAGAACTTCGTGTTTTATGGTCACGAAATTACGTGTACCTATCTTTCATGGCCCGGGGAATCAAACGGCCCTCCGTTCCGTCTTCGGCCGCCGTTGCTTCCCCCTATTAGTTTCTGTGATGTGAACAACTTCTTTCTCTTTACGGATGAAAATTATTATTAATTGGTCCGTAATTATGAATTTAAACTTTTATTCCTATACCGGTTCAAGAGCGACCGTAGCTTTGCGATCTGAGCAAGCTGTTCCGTGTTTCTGGTCGTGATTGATGCAGTGTGCGCGATGCGTACATTTCTTCGGTCCCCGCTATCCCTGTAAAAAATACATTTTCTTCTGCGGCCGCGCCCTTGACCGACGACTAGTCGTACGCATGATACGCGCGTGGGATGTGTCGTTGGCGCCATGGCGCCGCTCCGCCCACTGCAGTGTTTACCTGACGTTCAGGAACGGTGGGAGGCGGTCTCTTGGCCTTCAACCCAGCGTCCGGGCTAATTGTGATTCTTGTGCCATATTCTCCCCTGGTGAGCCTGGGGAAACATTATTGCGTTGTGATTGGCCTAACTAAAGTGAACTAATTAATTCACTTTACCCTAGCAACGCCACCGCCGTGTTGGCGTTGAAGGCGTTATAATTGTCATGGCAACAATGCGAGGGCGCGCTGCTTGCGTGAGGGAGAGGTAAACGCCTCCCCTCTCATGCCGATTGGATTCCTTCCCCCCTCCCCGTTTCATTCCACCCGGCATCCGCCGCCGCCGCCCCGCTGCCTCCAACGGGCAAGCCCCGCTCCGACGGCGCGAAGCGAAGCCACGCCGCTTGAGCAGTTACGACGCCAGCTCGAATATCACTTGAACACTTTATTCGCGTTACGTGCGCGAACGCGACGTGCGGCGAGAAACACCGATGATCAATACAACACAGACAAGGTTGTCTGTCATGAAGCACAGCACACGCACGACACAAGTCCTATCCTTCAGCTCAGCTTCACGTACGGCATACGAACGAGGTTCTCACCTTTTGCTAACAGCACTCAGAGACTTCGCGTTACGCTTCAATCTGGTGTTCTTGGAGTCCCTTTTGCAGCACCATAATGTCGGAGGGAGCACACACGAGAAATCGCCCACAACATTCGACGCGCGTCGGCCTCGCTGCCTCGCATGGCCTCGCCACAGAACAGGGGCCTCGCTGGCCTCATTTATCATCGCTGGCCTCGCCGCGCGGAAGCAGCAACTGCGGTGACCGTTTTCGCGCATGCGCGCCCCCCGGAAAGAAAAAAAAAAAAATGAGAGGAGGAATGTTTCCCCTGCGCCACTGCCTCTAGGCGCGCAAAAACCGAACCGAAACTAGAAAAAGTAGCATCGCCGACTACAGTAGTAGTAGTGCGCATCGCCAACTACACATTATTATTATTATTATTATTAATTCTTATTCGGAAGGAGAGACTCAAGTAAGCGACTTTTTTTTTTTGCCGGATGTGACGTCATGTTTTGAGAAAGATGGTTGCTGCGATTCGGTTCCTTTCTTCGATGCGCATCTCGTCGTGTAGTTTAAAAGGTTGCAGCGGTGACCATGGGCTTTGTGCATAGCTGTTTGGTTTGCGATTGTGATGAGGGCGCTCCCGAAAAACTTCTGAAGAGTACCTACGGTGATGTGCAGCGTATGATCGGAACAGCGCGTGTGCGGCCGCCTAAAATGCGCGCAGGACGTTACGACGGCGACCACGGGTGTTCTGTATCAGTTCTGCCGCCTAGGTTTGCGAGTCCCGAGTGACCCGGCGAACTTCTGTGCTGCGTATTATTGGAGCGCTGTGTTGAGGCCCCTCGGCATTTCGTCGCCTACGTGCAGCGGCGAGAGGCAGCAACGCCGGTCACACGAGGACAGTGGGAGGGGGCATGACCACTTCTGTCGTAGCCAAGCTAGCCACTGCAAACGATTCCACGCGCGAACTGATTTCGCACCGCACTGCCACATATGCCAGATTGCTGTGTTTTCGTACCAATATGATGGAGTTAACCTGTGCGATGTAAGGTGTGTTCGGACATAGCCTCCTTTATAACGCTTGTGCCTGCCCAGCGCCAGAAATTCCGCCGTTTTCTCTGGTGGCGCCCTAATCCCAGGGTCTCCTGTGTTGGCTAGGGCATGGTCACCATTTGTATACGCACCTGAGTGGTTTAAAAAAAAAAGTTGTCAATGCCCTTTGCAAACAAAAAATACGTGTTGTATAAAGGCGACTCTGACTCTAGTAGAGTGTACTAGAATTTTAGTACACTCTAGCTCTAGCACTGACGGCAACTCCTGTTTGAACAAAAAAGGTATAGAAATCCACGAGGCCAGAAATAAGTTCTAGCGTCACCCTAGCTAGATGGTTTTAACAGTGTATTTATAAAAGAGACGGTCTTTCTCGGGCTACCTTGTTCTTTCGTAAATAATTTAACGCAAAATATTTTTTTTTGCGTTTCCCTTGATTCAGCCAGAAATGCTACGGGTGAGTTTAGTAGTGGGTTTGTAACCCACTGGTAATTGATCGGTTATTCGGTATGTGATTGGTCAGGGAAGAATGAATGTACCGGGGAGAAGTAGCGAGAGAAACAAGCGAAGTGCATGCTGAATGTTTATCCTAAGCGTATATAGGGGCCCTCAAACACTGAGCATCGCCTTGAGCTAAAGCTTGAAGTCGTCATTCTTTGCGCAGCAGCCAGGCATTGCCGATTACCGCGTTGTCAATATATCTACTACATGCACAATGGCAACATTTCGTGGAGCAGCGGCGACGGAGAAATAGGGAAGGGATGGAGGACGGTGGGCGCGTACCCTTTCGGGGACCGTAAAAAAAATATTAGCCGCAGAACAAGACTTAATGGACTCGTAAGTAAAAAAGGGGAGCTCAACTGTTTGGACTTCTTGAAGCAAAATTTAATTAGTATGACTCAATTATCACTAAACACCGAATCAAGAATCATTTTTCACTTATCAAATTATCAACTTTTCACTTATCAGCGGGATAAAAGTTAACTGGCTCTTATCGCAGTGGCAACCTGGAGGTCATGTATACATTTTTTGGGGAAACTGCCGTAGCGAGGCGACCATGCAGGCGGAAACAATGCACTGAACGCAGTTTAGTAGTTCTGCGACGCCACGCATAAAGCTTTGGTCTTTAATACTGGCTCATGAAGTTCAAGCTCGCCGTTTTGCGGACTTTTGTAGCTGGACGACGCCTTCGTGTAGCAGACGACACGAGGTGCGTTTAAGTTCACTTCCGCCTGAAACAGCAGTTTGCATCGGCTTGGCCATCGAGAAATCTGGGAACTTGGTGCCCCCACAGTGAACGGGCTGCTGCAATGGGTTTCGGGGCGATAGAGCAGGCACAGTAGGTTATATAGGAGGCTGTGGTTCGGAGTAGTGAGGCAGGCAGGTAATGTTTACCATTGCAAAGATGTAGCAATAATCTCTCTGCTTCGTAGTACATGAAGCCGGGTGGGAGGGAGGGCTGTGCACAAGACAAGACACAGGTTCTTTTTTTGTTGTTACCGGCTGTAGGAACCAAGCCTTAAAGTACACATCCAGGCCTCAAGTAGTGAGTGAGAAAATGGTAACTAGTTGTGCTTAGCCCTGGTGCCAAACATCTATCGTTATGTGAGTCCTGTTGAGTTACCGTTTTATAAAATTGTTATCCCCCATGGGGGCACGTTCAAGCTAGTACAATGCCACGCATTCAACAGATGCTGGACAGTTCATCCAGTATGTTCTGTGGTGTGTGATAGCACACATCAAGAACAATATTGTACTTCAGCTGGTCCTTTTAGCAACACGAGCATTTCGAAGGCCTTTGAGTCGAATGTCATTTGACTCAAATGACACCTTTGAGTTGCTAAACGACGTCTTTCAAAGGCCTTTGATTGAAGTTCCATTTGAGTCAAAGGTGCACTACCAACAACCTCAAAGGTTCTCCAAGGCCTTTGGAACGCTAGTGCTCGTACTCTCGGGTGCAGGTTTTGCATGCTGTAATGAAAAAAAAAAGTTATTTACCAGTAAAAAATTGGTGTTTAAAGTGAACGATCTTCATTATTTTTTACTTCTTTTTGTTTTCTATCACTCGGTGTACGATTACAAGGTAACTCTGTACTCTGAACACCTGCAGTGCAAAAAAAGAAAAAAAAAACTCTGTATTTGTAAGTGCATGTTTTGTGCGGGCTTGTAGGTTGTTATCAATTTGATCGCTAATATTTTTTTTTTGCCCATTTGAACACAAAGTACAAAACAATGCAGTAGTGGGGACACCAAAACACGGCTGGCGAACGCGGAAACTTTCAACTGCCTTTGAAATGGAAAGGGTTCTGCCGTTCTATGCAACAGTTCTCAAAGACCATTTGACTCAAATGACCTTTCAAATGCTCATGCAGCACAGGTATTATGAAGTTTCTTCTGCTTGTGCAATGCTTTCAAGTCCATTTCTCCTGTGTTTAGCATGATAAAGCTTCGCATGATTGAGGACTGGTTTGCAGCAATCTTACAGCAAACAAGTTACTGCTGGTGAAACAGGACAAAAGTGCCACTACAACTTTAAACTGAAATTATTCAGGAATGAGATTTTGCTTGTCAGTTTTCTCTCTACAGCAGTGATGACAATGCCAGCTGAGCGTTTTATGTTGGTACAAGGACAACTTACCGTGTATACATATATATTTAGAGGTGTGGTATTATCAACTTCGCGTATGTGAATTGGATACGAATACTAAAACTTGGCTTCAAATAGAATAAAATATTTTTGAATACGGATAGTAAAAACGGGCTGCGAATTGAATATTTTCAAATCATCCTTGCTTTCGTGTGTCTATAGCATATAAAACATGACTACATAAAAAAAGGACAGCTTAGGCAGTCAGAACTACCATAAAGTTCCCAGAGAACACCCTCCCCTGAAACAGCAAAGGATGATGGGAAAGAGTGCTGAGCTCAGTGGGCTCAAGGCATGGCGGGACTCGGCTTCACAAATGTGACGTCAGGGCCTCTCCTAACCTTTTCTTTCCTCCATGGCTGGGGGCGCTGCCGCCATTTTGAACTGTGCGGATAATGGCCTGCGTGCGGTGTGGCGGTTGGTTTTGACAGCGCAGTGGCACCAAACAAGCGGTGCCATTATAGTGCCGCTTTTAAAAAAAGCTGTTTTAGCCGCGGAGTTGTCGTCGAACGTTCAAGCCGGGCGGGACTTCGGCGTGGATGAAAAAAATGTCCGTCGTTGGAGGACGCAACGGGAGATGATATTTGCGTGCGCCACAACGAGGATGGCGTTCACCGGACCACGAGAAGGCCGTCACCACGAAATGGAGATGGCATTGGCTGACATCGTTCGGACGCAGCGAACAGCTGCCCTTCCAGTAACGACGGAAGGGCTCCAGGCAAAAGCAAGGGAGCTTTCAAAGGAACGAGGCTTATCGCGGGCACACTTCAAAGCCAGTCGGTGCTGGCTACAGAAATTCATGAAGCGCTTCGGCTTTAGCCTCCGTCGTCGAACCTCAATCGCCCAGCAGTTGCCCGGTGATTTTGAAGAGAAACTGATTGAGTTCCAGCTCTGCATTTTCATGTTCAATAAACGTGTTTTCTTTTTGTGAACGCTGACCTCGCCTTTTTGTTCGGCCTACATTCGAGGTAAGTTTTTTTTTTTTTCGTGGCTTCGGACTTTCGGGGGTCGGCTTAGAATCGGGGCCGGCCTGTGGAGGCGAACTCGGCAACCTTGTGGACGCGAGAAGTGCGGCAGAGAGTGTGTAAGGCAGAAGAGGAGGAGTGGCGCCGTGGTTGCTCCTAAAAATCTTCTTTGGCCCTCTACAGAGCCCACAAACGCGCGATCAGCTCGGTACGGCTGTGTGACAACAGCCTTGGCAGCACGCTCCTTTTTGAGGCTCGGGCGGGGGCACGTAGTACGCGAGTGCGGCAGAAGAGGCTGGACGATTCGGTGGAGGATGTGCTGTGTCGTGCGTGTGTGCATGAGGAGAAAACGGTGGAACATGTGGTCCTCCAGTGTGATCGGCTTGGACCAGACTGCAAGGGCGTGGGGAGTGGCGGCAACACTCCTCTGCATGTTGCTCTCGGGTTCGAGGAGGGTGGCGCAGTGGAAATGCGCGCTGTGGCGCGGACAAAGTGCCGCCTCGAAATGTGGAAGAGGGCGACCCTTGGCAGACAGTAGTATGGGTCGTGGTGTGGCGTAGGACTAGGACGGTGGGTTCGGGTTCTTCGGCCACTGGGCCTTCACGGGTCCTGAGCTCTTGTACATAGAGTGCGTGCGTAGTGTTTAACTTTTTTTATTTTTTTAATGGTTAGGGTAGAGATCTCTCACCCGCCCGCTGTAAAGGGTATAACCGCAAATCATCATCATCATCATCGTCAGTGCGCATGTCCACCACACCGTCGGCGTCCCCGAAGCTTGAGAGCTTCCTGCAGGGTCGGAGGCGGACCATTTTCGCGGATATTGTCATAGTGTCCGAGGCCTGTACAGCTTAAAATCAAGTATTCAGCGGACTCGTCACCCTCACCACAAGGACGGCACACCACACTGGGCACCTGGTCGTAGAACGTTTTCTGGCGCACAAGAGTACGGAGGGCTCCCGCACGAGCCTCGAAGAGCAGCGCGCTCCCCAAGCTGTTGTCGTTCAGGTGGGAGCCACCGATCGAGGTCTTGTGCTGCGCGTAAACCACCAGAGTGGGCTTTTCCCGCACAGCACGCTGCCACATCGCCTCCTCTTCCTCACGCACTCGACGGCGCTGTGTCACGTGTCCAGGCTGTGACAGTGTCCGCAGAAACAGGCTCGCGGAAGAATCCGTACTTCTTTTCCAGAGAGTAAACACGGCGCGTCCAGTTTGTCGCTGCCAGATACTCGAACACGCTTCGCGCCCAGCGCTCCCGATGCATGAACTGGAGGCGACCGCGGTACGACAGCTTACTAGCCGCTTCACGTGCCTCAAAGGGCGACCAGCCGAGGTCTCCCTGCACCGCTTCGTTGGCCACATACCTATGACATCCTACAGCGGTGCGTCCCACTGCGTGCTGCTGCCTCTCGAGCCATTGCCGAGTGGACGTTGAGAGGCACATCCCAGCGTTCGCGAACGTGAGAGCCGGCACATGCACCCGAACGTGAGAGCCGGCACATGCACCAACTTCCACAGGTCACGCACCATCAGGAAACGGTTGCAGCCCCGCAAGCTTCGGTGGCGGAGAATGCACTGGCCATGAACGGAAGACTGGCGCACCTTTGCCTCATGGTGTGAGTACATGGCAGCACCGGCAGAAAGCACTACGCCCAGGTATTTGTAAGACGAGCACATGCTGATTTCTTCCCCGCCGAGGGTAACTGCTGCGTCTCCACTGGTTCCCGCAAAGGTAAGAACCGCCGACTTCTTGGCGCTGAACCGGAGTCCAAGCTGTTTTACCTCAGCGAAGCGGATGCCCAGCAGGGTCTGCAATTCCTGCGAGCACTCAGCCATGAGTACCAGGTCATCGGCAAATGCAAGCCCTGGCAGGCGGTATTGCTCGTCCGCCCCAGTGGTGCTGTATCATCCGAAAACCGGTACCGAGACCACATTGGAGTAGCTTCCGCTCAATACTTGAGGCATACAGGATATACAAAAGCGGAGAGAGCGGACAGCCTTGACGGAGGCCCAATTGTGACAGGGATGTGGTCTGACTGAATCTGACAAGTGCGCCGTGACGGTTTTGCCCTCGTAAACTCGTTGGACCGTCCGCAGCAGCGTTTCCGGAAGCCCGAGATGATTGAGTTTCAGGAAAAGGGGGGCATGGGGGACAGTGTCGTACGCCTTTCCCACATCCAAAAAGCAGCTCCTTGGTTCGCGATTTCGGCACAGTGTGTCAATATGAACACGTTATCTTACCAGACGACGGCCTGGGCGAAACCCGTTCTGAAGTTCGGTCAGGAGCCGATTGGACTCGGCCCACCTGCTCAGCCATTCCTTGAGGGCGCCCATGAAGATGCGGCACATCGCGCTGGTTACTGTGAGGGGTCGACGGTCCTCCAGGATATCGGCTTGACCACCTTGCTTAGGTATAAGCGTCAGCCGACCGTGATGCCACTCTTCAGGAATGGGTCCACCCTCCAGAAAGCCGGTAAACAGCACCGCCAGCTGTTCTCGTGTTGCTGGCCCAAAGCACTTCAAGAGCCGCGCTGGTAAACCATCCGGTCCGGTGGCCGTACGAGAGCCGAGTCGAGCCAAGACACGGTCGACTGAATTATGCTGGAGATTGCCCAGCGGAGTTGCGATGCTTCTGAATCAACAACCTCATGCGGAGTTAACAAGGGGCCGGTACCCATGGCTGCTTCGTTTGGTGAGACACTGGTGGAATCAGTATTCATGAAGCCGAACAAGCGAGTGAAGTGCCGATTCAAGTGTTCTTTGATATTGGGGACTTGTCCCGTCACGGCATCCCTGAGTTGCTGCGGGGGCTCGTCTTTTCGGTCTAAGCTCTTGACATAGCGCCAGAACTTTTGGGAAGTAGCTTCTCCCTCTTCCCGCACAGAGTGCAGCAGGCGCAGGTTATGTTCGGCAAGCTTAGTCTGCACTAATGCTTGCACCCTGCGTTTGAGCGTTAGGTAGTGTTGCCAAGTCGTTACTGTCGCCTCGGCGTCGCCTGCTTTGACTGCACTACGGTGTTCACGGTTTGCAGCGCGACGCGCTTGCCATGCGGTTTCCACCTCACAGTCCCACCAGCGATTCAGCTTTGGTTGGTTGGATCCGCGTGCTGTGCCCACGTGCCGCTGCATAATGGAGCGGAGGACCGTCACAAGGTCATCGTATGTAAACTGCCTCGCTGCTCTCAAACTCTGTGGCGACTGACTCGATGGCCCGGTCTGGCAGGTAAGTTCCCGCGGTTTCACGTGGAAAGCTGTCACACCTCCTCTGGCCACCACGTGCGAAGTGAAGCAGCAAGCGGTTGTGGTCGCTCCCCAGGCTGTGCACGCCAGGCGTGAGACGGGGAGACACCAACGCATAATCAATGGTTGTAGCACTGCCACGCACACACCAGGGGCGGTATTCTCGAGTTTTGTCCCTTTTGCGTCCCTTTCAAAGGTGTCCCTTTTGGCGAGCCCTGATTGGCTAAAAGCAAACAACCGGAAGTGACATAACGCAAGCGCAACAAACCGACTGCCAACACTTACTGCTTAACCGGAAGTACGTCACGATGAAAGGGACTCAAAAGGGACGTTTTCAAAAGGGACAGTTACGAGAATACCGCCCCAGGTGAGTTGCCCTTGACAACGACCAAGGTTGGCGATTGCTAACTGCAAGTCGTCCGCCAACTGAAGCAGCAACCTGCCATTTGCATCGGTTAATCCATCCAGTTCAGTTACGTGACCATTGAAATCGCCTATAATGACTATTTCTTGGTTCATGGCCCATTTTCTTGCATCATCTGAAACGCAGGCGAGCAGTTCCGCGTTAGCTGCCTGGTGCGTTGATACAACAGACAGGTACAGGACGCACACTGCCGTAGGTACGCCCAAAAGTTCGCCAAAGGCCCACAGGTGGTCACGGCACTCCCCCTTTTGACGTTTCCACCGGAGGCCGCGTCGCCAAAGCAAGCCCACACCTCCACCTTTGCGATCATTTCCCGACCTATTCTGGCCTGTCCAGCACCAGTTCTGGTGAATAGGCGGTTGCTCTTTATCACGGAGGTGCGTTCTGCTACTGCCCATTTCTGGGTACGCCGGGCATCGTTCATATTCAGGAAGCCTACTTTTACGCACCTACGATGTGCGCGTCGACGACTGCGGTGGGTTCGCTGCAACTTAGTTGATCTTTCTACGGCACGCACTGTTATAGGCCATGTGGTGGCGAACAAAGTCGCCGACCAGTCGGAACAGGTCGAAGCCCGCACTGGGTGGTCCCGTTAGCTGCGGGGGTGTTGGCTACAACTGCGGTAGAGGTAAATGTTGGGCAAGAGGAAGAGGCTGGGGCCGGGGTATTGTCCCTAACCCATGGGAGACCCATACTGCCGCAGGTGCAAAAAGGGTTGTGGGTGGTGACCTTTCCCATGGGAACGCCTGTGACCAGAAAGGAGTAGCCTGGTACTGTCTGTGGGTGGGGTGGTGCGTGGACGCTGTGGTCGTTTTGCGTTGCCCTGTGCACTGGTGACGCAAGGGACTTGCGCTGCTTCTTCGGCGTTTTGGAGTCTTGCAAAGACTGCGGTTTTTGAGCCGTCGTGCGGCCACGGTGGAGTCGGTGACCTAAAAAACCTTGAGTAGCTTCACAGATCCTTTCAGCGACGAAGCTGATTCCTTGAGGACTGTAGCGGACGCCCTCTTTTTCCCACATCGTGGCGACCCAGCCTTTGTTCAGGTTGACGAACCTATGTCGGGCTCGTTTGCACCATTTTCGCAGCTGGGCGTTAGCAAGCAGAACGGCGGCCTATACCTCTTCGCCCTGATTGGTGACATCAGGTATGGAGCATACCAGCAACCTGGTCGAGCGGTCTGTGCTGCCATCCAGCGCACGCATCACCTGCTCGGGCTGGCCTTTCATAACTTCGGTAAGCCCGACGTGTACAACGTAGCGTCGCTGAATTGGCCGAGCTTTGCGGTCGTACCTTTAAATGGATTCCATGGCTGTTGCCACTGAGCTGTTTCCTTTCCGGTACATACACCCCACTGCTTTAGGCAGCTCGATCGCTCTTTGTACGGATGTCGCAATCGCGCCCACGTTTCCGTCCCCGACAATGATGACCTCACGGTCGACACCCTGAGCAGGAAAGATACACTTGTCGCCAGGGCCTGGATGAGACCTCGATGCTTGTGTGGGTAGAGGGCGTTCCTCTCTGCGGCTGTTGCTTGGATGCCAGTGACAGGGGTTCCATCCACCGGTGACAGAGTTCCATCGATGCGCAGCTATTGTTACCTTGGCATCACTTTCAGCACCACTGGCGACAAGTAGGCTACACACGAGGCACCCTGAAAGAAAAGTCGAGACGCGCCAGCTGTATCCTGCGCAGACGGTGCTTATGGGGGTGCAACCGATACCTGTTGGTCCGTGACCTGTGGAAATCTGTGCACGTCCCATGTCTCACCTTCGCGAACGCTGTGGTGTGTGTGTCGGCGCCAACATGGGGGTGGCTCGAGCGTGGTCAGCGAGAGGTGGGCCGCCTTGACTTGGGCTGCCATGGCCGAGTGGCTGTAGAGGCCATACAAGGTGACCTGGGATGGTCAATGTTTGACGTTCGCGAGGCCACCAGCAAGATTGCATTCAAAGAGCGACTCCGAGTCATGAACGACGAACGCTGGGCGCGGCGACTGTTCCGCTACATGGCATTCAAGGGTGTACGCACACAGTGGTGCAACCGCCTCTACCACCTCCGTCGAAGATTCGGCTTCACTACCAGCCCAGTTGAGGTGGGCCCGCCGCACAAGATCACGGAGAAGGTGCGCTCCAGAGTGAAAGAGGAGGAACGCGCTCACTGGCGGACCGCAATGCACCAAAAGTCTACCCTGGAATTATACCGCAGTCACAGGCAAGTATTAGTCGGATGCGTGTCTACGACAACAGCAGCGGCAGCACACTTCTCTTTGAGGCCCGTGCGGGGGCACTGCGCACGCTGCTGTACTGCCGGCGCTACGACAGCACACCAGAGGTACAAGCAGCAAAGTGCAGGGCATGCGCGGCAACGAGGAAAGCGTGGAGCACCTGGTGCTGCACTGCCACAAGCTGCACCCACCCGCCAGAGTCAACGCCACTGTACAACAGGCGCTAGGGTGCGAGGACGGCGTCGACAATGCCATGGACGTACACACGACGAAAGAACGACTGCAACTCTGGCAGCGATCGGTTCGGCTGGGTGCGGCTGTGGTCAGTGGCTGTGGCTTCGCGACGATCGCAACGATGGCACGACTGCATCTGGCTTGCCAGTCGCACGTCGTGAACCTCCTCCAAACCGGTCCTAACGATCAATCGTAACGATCAGAAGCATGCGAATCGCGTGCACCAGTCGTCCATGTGTCTCGCGCTTGTGTTCGCCACTCTCCTCGATGGCTCACAGTCAGCGCGACTAGAATTGAGTCACGCCGTGTTTTTTAAGCCGGACTGCCGTGTTTAGGCGGCCCACAGCGGCTATGCCCGATGCAGTTCCCTGGCCCACTTTAAGATTACACCAATATATTATAGCTAGCTATTGTCGCCTGGTAGCTTGGAGTAGTAGTATTTTTTATTGGGAAAGGGAAGGCCTCTCGTCCCTCTCCCTCGTGAACGTGAGGCTCGGCCCGATGTGCACACCTTGCTCGGCTATAGAAGTCCGCACACACGGCGTTCCTCGCACGCCACTCGTACACCTCGCCAACCATGGTTTGGGCTGTTTTTATGGCCACCTTTTCCCGCTTCAACAGCGGCATTGGCTGGCTGTCGCTCCTTTTGTTGTCTACCAGTATCGGCTTTGGCCGCCGTCATACCGGTTTCTTTATCATTTGTTGCACTGGAGCGGCTGTGCCCCCCATTTGACACCGTGAACAAGCGGTGCCGGGAGTCACGGCGCCCTTCGAGAGGACGGGCAAGTGGCGAGCCGTGCTTCGACTTTGTCTCCATAGCAACATCAACAGCCGTGCGAAGGCAGCGCCGCCGCATCCACGCACTCCATAGTTCATCCCCACAAGCTAGGTGCAGCACTGTGGAGGCTACATTGTTGTCAACAGCCCGCCCCCTCAGGACGCCTAACTCACCACAAAGGAAACGACAAAAGGCGCCGGGGCCTTGCGGTTGCACTGGCCGAGAGGGGAGAAGGGAATGTCCTTTCAGGACCCCCTTCAGGCGAGTTAGGCGCCCTCAGTTGGCGCACTGTTGACAGCGTCTCCACAGTGCTGCACCTAGCTTGTGGTATGAACTATAGTTCTCTGCTCTTCCCACGCTTCGTCGACGGCAAATTGTTTTAGCGGCGTGTCTCTTCTATAGCTTGCGCAGTCATAAAGGATCGAGTCTCGAATCTTCCAGGAGTCATGTAGGCAACTTCCACTGGGGGGAAGTAATGACAGTCGGATGTACTGAGCTGGGTGTGGAACCAGGCTCGCACTGCTTGTGCTAGACTGCTCTGCAGGGAGGTGTCTAGTGCAGTGCCCATTTATAGGTGTGGTATGGGGATCATCTGGTGAGCAACCACGGTGGAGTGCATTCACGAGGATAAATTGATGGTCTGCACAGCAACGCCAAATTAAATTATGCAACTCCAGGATAGTTTGCTGAATAGTGTGCACGGCACGGGGATGGTGATTTTTTTTTAATTTCTAAGGGTGAAACCGTCCAGCTTTTATGTGAGGTGGGTGAGGGCGGTGTCCCCGCATATTCCATATCTTCGTGTGGTCCTCCGCACAGGAGAAAAGCCATGCGGGGAACAGCTTTCCTTTTTTTCTCATTTGTAAAATGGTTCATTTATTCATATTTTCGGTGTTGTGCGCGCTATGCACATCGCGACTGGATGCACGAGTTTCATCTAATCTTATTCCCGTTCTCCCCCTCGTAGCATACCTGCCACGATGCGCGAGTGCATTTCAGTCCACGTCGGCCAGGCCGGTGTCCAGATCGGCAATGCCTGCTGGGAGCTGTACTGCCTGGAGCATGGCATCCAGCCGGACGGCCAGATGCCAAGCGACAAGACCATTGGGGGCGGGTACGACTCGTTCAACACGTTCTTCTGCGAGACTGGTGCGAGCAAGTACGTTCCGCGTGCAGTCTTCGTGGACCTTGAGCCTACGGTAATCGACGAGGTGCGCACGGGCACGTACCGGCAGCTGTTCCACCCCGAGCAGATGATCACGGGCAAGGAGGACGCGGCCAACAACTACGCCCGGGGCCACTACACGATCGGCAAGGAGATTGTGGATCTGGTGCTGGACCGGATCAGGAAGCTGGCAGACCAGTGCTCGGGCCTGCAGGGTTTCCTCATCTTCCGCAGCTTCGGCGGAGGCACCGGCTCGGGCTTCGCCTCGCTCCTCATGGAGCGCCTCTCTGTGGACTACGGCAAGAAGTCCAAGCTCGAGTTCGCCATCTACCCAGCTCCCCAGGCGAGTCTCCGTTCTTCTACCCCTCTCCTCGTAGGTGAAAGATGATAGGGAGGTGTCGGCGGCCCGGCTTTTGGCTCGGCTACTGGCTAATCCTGGTGGCCCAGGGGCTGCCTGTGCAGTTTTCCATGCCACAGTGTCTGAAGGCAGCCTTGTCCCCGGCACTAGCTGGTGTGGGCTAGACCCCTGCATATTCCATATTCTTCGTGTAGTCCTTTGGACAAGGACACTGGGGACAAACCATGCAGGGGACATCCTTGAATTCGCACATCCTCAGATTACCTGCCTACCATTTTCTGTGTTTTACTGCAATCTCACTGGTATGCCGTGCTCTGCAGGTCTCTACAGCAGTCGTTGAGCCCTACAACTCCATCCTGACCACGCACACCACCCTGGAGCACTCTGACTGTACATTCATGTTGGACAACGAGGCCATCTTCGAGATCTGCTGCCGCAACCTGGACATTGAGCGACCCACGTACACTAACCTAAACCGGCTGATCGGCCAGGTCGTCTCCTCCATCACAGCCTCCCTGCGCTTCGATGGCGCCCTCAACGTGGACCTGACCGAGTTCCAGACCAACCTGGTGCCCTACCCACGCATCCACTTCCCCCTGGTGACGTACGCTCCGGTCATCACGGCCGAGAAGGCCTACCACGAGCAGATGACGGTCTCGGAGATCACCAACACCTGCTTCGAGCCGGCCAACCAGATGGTCAAGTGCGACCCTCGGCACGGGAAGTACATGGCGTGCTGCCTGCTCTACCGGGGCGACGTGGTGCCCAAGGACGTCAACGCTGCCATTGCGGCCATCAAGACCAAGCGCAGCATCCATTTTGTCGACTGGTGTCCCACTGGCTTCAAGGTACGAACAATCCTTATTTTACGCAGAGTTCATCTAGGCTGGGCCTCGTTACAGCCCTTTCATCGCGTCCACGACCGCTTTATTGAGTAGTGCTAATCTTTGAAGAGTGCCGCTGCCTAGAATTCACTTCCTGCTGATTCGGAAAACCAGTTCCTTCTATTTTTTGTCATGTTTGACGAGAACCATCACGGGCAGTAAATACGTGTAGTCTCATGTGCTTTCCCAACCCTATTTGGCTGTCCGTGCCGAATTTCTTTGCTACAAAATAACACTGCATGTACCGGTGCGCACGTTAGTGGTGTCGGTTGCTCATTGTAACCATCATGGCAGTACTTCTGCATGTGCCGTTTGAAGAAATCGAGGAAAAGTATAAAGCCCTCAATCATGTTCACTTGGCGGAGGATGAAAGCACTATTTGAGGGGCCTTAGACATAGCTTGCGATACAAAATAACAGAGCTCCATCCATAGCATGCTCCAGCCGGTCACGATAGTGTGACTTAAGAGTGGGCGGTGCAAAAAGTGGCAGCGAAATATGTCTTTCCGTAGCTCAAAGCAAAGATGGGGAGGTCAAGTTGGTGCTACTTAACCTTGGTGGTCGACGAGAGCAGTACATAGGGGCTTAAGGCCTAGTCTGATTCATTGTAGCTTCCTTTTATGCATTGGATCTGTTCAATTCCTCTGCCCCCCCCTCCCCCCCCTACTAGGTGGGCATCAACTACCAGCCGCCAACAGTGGTGCCCGGAGGGGACCTGGCCAAGGTCCAGCGTGCCGTATGCATGTTGTCCAACACAACGGCCATTGCCGAGGCCTGGGCCCGGCTGGACCACAAGTTTGACCTCATGTACGCCAAGCGGGCCTTCGTCCACTGGTATGTGGGCGAGGGCATGGAGGAGGGCGAGTTCTCCGAGGCCAGAGAGGACCTGGCTTCCCTGGAGAAAGACTACGAGGAAGTGGGCATCGACACTGTTGAAGGCGCAGAGTATAATGATGGAGGGGAGGAGTTCTAAGCCAGGCAAAAAAAAAAAAAGAAAGCTTTCTCTTGCCTTCCTGCTCAAGGCATGGAATAAAATAGAGCAGTGTGGAACTTGCTTTTTTTGTATTGTCTATGTACTTGGTCACCCGTTCTGTATTTGCATTTGAATACAGACAAGCCCGAGGTTTGCTGTAACCACCCTGACAGGGTTGCGCACCAAGCAAATGCGTTCATGCCATGGTACTAAAGCCAAGTCAAGGTTCGTACACTCTTTAAAGGCAAAATTCAAGGATTTTCTAGGACCAGAAAATACATTTTCAAGGACCCCATCTAATGGTTTATCTGGGATTATTTATAACTTTTTCAACACAACGCTAAAAGTTATTTATTACACAATACCTAAGAACATTAGTTAAAATAAGTACTAACGAGTTGTTGAAAGCACCGCAGCTTTATTTTTTTGGTTGGTGTTTAGAAGTAGTTCTTCGTTTTTCCTGTTTTTCTCAGGCGGTTTTTTTTTTCTCACAATGCATGCAATGTTGCTTAACACATGCTTTGTCAGCAAGGGTGTCAGCTAAGATGTTAAATAAGGAACTGTTGCCCTCATGTTGTCCATCTCTTCTTCGAGAATAGGTCTTTTTGACTGTTTTGTTTCGCAAGCTGCTCTTTTTCTGAGATTCAAGATTTTAGAACATTTATTCGTTTCGATATGACATAATTAGTGCATTCAACAAGCAGAACGACGCAAGTCGCATTTCTATATCTCCCACTCAGCGGACCAAAAGTATCATGGCATATTGTATCAGGGCAGGTTGAATTTACAAGTTCCTGCTCCTAATATTGCGTCGTCAACAAAAATTCGCTAAATGTGTTGTAACTTATAATGCTGAGACTGGATTGTTACAATATTTTTTGCGTTAGTTAAAACTTACAATCCAAGATTAACATTTTAAATTCTTGTGAAAAGACAGATCCACTGATAATCACCCATAAAAATCAACGGTTTTCAAGGACCATTAAAAAATTCCAGGACTTTCAAGGCCTTGAAATTGACACTTCTAAATTCAAGGGTTTTCAAGGACCTGTGCGAACCCTGCAAGTTTATTAGCCATTTTTATTCAAGATCTAGCAGTTCTAAAGGACAAAAAAAAATTGTGCCATATCCACGGAATGAATGATGATAAGTGGGGCAAAGCTCGAGAGGGGGAGATCATCGCGGTAACTGTAACTCTCCCGTGAAAGTTCGCCCATTACATCATTAAGAAAGACGTAAGACTGTGTGCGTACATTGTACAAATCAACTTTTTATTTTCGGAGTCAATGCTCCCAGGCCCAGACCTGGTGAAAGACCCCGCGCCATCGAGGACTACCCCGCACCTCCACCACAATTTGTCACGTAGGATGGGACACAACGGTAAAGAAAGAACTTTTATTTAGGGCGAACTTGTGCCCGAACAAGACGAGAGGAAACGAGCAAAGGTCCTTGCGTCTCGTTCGATCTCCGAGAACGACTGCCTGCGTTCGTGGCGTGATCTCTTGCGTGATCTCCCCCTCGCAGTGCACGTGCGCTCGCGCCTCCGTTGGCGAACACAGACAAGCTCGCGCTCCCGGTGCCGAGTTTGCGCTGCCGGCTGCAGCCGGTTCTTGCGCGTGCAACGCGGCCCACTTTGCGACATCTCCGCAAGCATGCGGCGGTCACGTACCACGAGACGCAAGGGATGGACAGACCCATGACTTAAGGAGCTTCACCCCTAAAACTGAATGAAGCTCTCGCTACCGCCTAAGACTCGAAGGTAGCGAAGCTGTATGCAACCTTCAGGACGGTTAAAATCCATGATTGCAGCCGATTTGCTTCTTCGCTGCCGCAACGACCTTTACTCGATCGTTGCTATAAGTGTGAGCTTCTTTCATTTTTTTGGAAGCGATAATCATTAGACATCACTTTGGAGGGGCATACGCTAAACGTCTTTCTCGTCCTGAGCAAGTGTTGCCGCAATTACGGCGAACGCTAGAGTTCTCTCTCTCTCTCCCTCCCTCCCCTTTTTTTTATCTCGTAAGTGGGTATGCTTTACAAACGTGCGCCAGGGACACTGGGTGGGCGCCGCGAGGCACGCGCACACGAGTGCTCTGCATTTTGGTATTTTTAGCTGCAGAAGAGAAAAATTGATTTGCTAAAGTTTCGCTGCTAAACTTCTGATATCAGTGTGTCAAATTGAGAAAAATACCGGTTTGGGTGAGTTAATTATGTTCCGGTTCGACTTGACCACTTACTGAACAGGTTCACAAGCCTTGAGCCAGTTTGCGAACGGGTTCGGCGAGTTTAATTACTAGCAAATTTGCTAGTAATTAAAAACCATTAAGTGTGGAAAAATTTTTATAGTTCATTTTGTGCCAAACTCGGTGGCACGCTATCCACCAAGCACACCTGTTTCATTATCCGACATCTAGACACAACCCCCGCGCAATCGTCCAGGACCCAAAATGTTGACCGACCCCTACACAACCACCAAAAGACGCCCCAGCAGCTTATCACCTCAACCCAGGGCAAATGATTTGGCACAACCCCACTAACCCAAGCTCACCCTGACAATCGGGGAGACCCAAACCCTAAATTTGACGCCCCTTTCACAATGCAAGAACTCTAGTAAGCCCTGACGAAAATCACACACCGACCGGGCTGTGATAAAATAGCATTGCGCAACCTCCTGCAAAACTTGAACTACCACCACCTAGGAGCCCTTCTATCCTACCCACTGGCGCTACGCAGACATTACTTGCGAAAACCGCACAACGCTATCACAACAGATAATTTGCGCCCCATACCCCTAACCTTCAGTGTCGGGGAAACTAATTCGCACTTCTGGTTACCCGAAGACTCGAGGACTTCCTCGAGGAAAGAGACGCCCACCCCCTGACACCATGTTTGGCTTTCGCTCCCACTTGCCCGCTCGGAGACATTCACCTCCAAATCAAAGAGGAGCTCGTGTGCACCGCCTCAGTTGCACCCACTAGGGGCCTTTGACAACGTCGCACACGAGGTGCAAGGTTTCCAGGCGCCATGGATGCTTCACCTTTCCCATGCGCTGCGCTAGCCAAGTCCCACCACTCGGGTTGTCTTAGGCCAGGGTTTGACGTTGGCGGGCGGGCCAGGTAGCGCAAAGTTTGTATCTTCAATCGTGTAAATACCCTGCACGTTTCCCACGTAAATATACACTTTCAAAAACCCACTTTAGCGGTTGTCTGTCACCAGTGCTGCACAAAGACCACTGCACATACCAACATCGGAGCAGAAGTCTAGTGTAAAGAACCACCATCCAACCTCTACTCGAGGCAATTCTCACCAGGCTCCAACTACTACATAAGGGCATTCCCTTCACCTCGTCCAGCCAGAATACACATCGGCCCACATACATCCGACGTTATAATGGTACCAGCCAAATGCATCCCACAGCGATCTGCCCGTTAGTTCTTAAAGGGACACTGAAGTGATATGTAAACATTGCGGGATTACTAGCGCAAATTGTAGTCCGGAGTCCCCAGGCCATGTTTCGACCACTCTGGGCGCGTTTACGCGATTTTATTTAGTAGAAAAATTAATTCGAAAATGCTGTCCTCCTCTCTTTACGCTCGCCCATTTTCTGTGGCGTTTTCGTGTGACGTCGGGAGGAGCCGAGCTCGCAATTGGCTGCGCTACAGCACGGCTACCCGGCCTTCAGACAGAGTCAGTCGGCCCAGCGTTTCGTCCGCCGACGGGTCGTCGCAATTCGTTTCGCTCAGTTGAAACGAAGCCAGGACACGTTTGTGAATGGAAGAATGTGCCTTTCTTTACTTGGTTAGTTTGTACACTGTATCTAGCTCCAAGTCAAGGTCGCTTCACACAAGCGCACATGCGACGCTTCGCTGACTGGTACGCCAGTAGGAAAATATAAGGCCTCTTGAAGGCGGGAGAAGAGTCAGCGAAGTCAATATAGGTACTAAGGAAATAAAATCAACTGATATTTTTACAGTACAGCGTAAAACTAGGGTGCGGGAAGCACTTTTTCGCGCTGGGCGAACAAGCACAGCGGCCAGCAGCACGACTACGCATCTGCGAACGCTTTTCCGTCTAAGAAATGCAATTGCTAGACGTGAGCTATTGTGGAAACTTGGGGGATGCTTACTTCACGAGCGCAAAACGACAAATAGTCACCTAAACTGCTTGGAATGCTAAACCTAAATAAAAGCTAGTGTAAACTGGTTATACGTTATATACCTTATATTTCCAAGGTCAGCAGCGCTCGCCCGTGGCCGAGTGGTGTGGAGCGCTAGGTATGTCAGCGCAAGTGTTTTGCAAGTCACAAGTTCGAATCCCCGCGGGTACGGGCACGTGCCGGGTTCAATGCGGCGGCCGGGAATTGAACCCGCGACCCCGGGGCTTTGGTGGTTCTGCAAGGCTAGGTTCAACTGTAATGGCGCTTAGTACTTTTCCAACCTCGCTGACTGTGGTCACATGCGACATGATCCCAGCCAACATTCGTCCATCAGATAAAAGCGGGAAAAAAAAAAATGCTCTTGCCCAATGAAAAGAACAAAAATCACCACCCCACCCGGAAAAAAAAACAAGTTCATTTGGACTTGTCAAAAACAAATTGAAAAAATTGGAAGTTCAGTTCGCTTCAATTGGTTTGTGTTTTTGGCAGGCAATCCAATTGGCCTCCCAGTGGTTTTTTTCGGCTGGGGCAGGCACAAGGCAAAGTACACAGCACGATTGCTGGTTTTCACAAGTTTATTTTCGAACCACTACCATGGTGACCGCTCAAAAGTCCACACTTGCAAATCAGACGGTGGAAAGGGTGACCAGCATGCGCATCCCTCAGGGGCACACCGCCATCCATGCGCTGGTTCACCTGGACAGAAGGAGACGAGAGCTCTCGTTAGGTTAGTGCAATGGCGAATTTGGTTGGGCGTTTACAAGCGCTCTGGAGTGCTCTGAAAAGCGGCCGCGCCTTCGGTTGGTAGAATTCGAGCGCTCAAACTACCTTTGGTTGGTTCTTTTGGAGCGTCGCCCTCCGACTCTGAGCGCTCCCGACCGCTCTGACTTCGAAGTGAGAGCGCGGTGCGATCTGGCCGGGAGGACGAGTCACACAAAACGGCGTGGTTTACCTGGCGGCTTCCCGCGCTGGCTGCACGGTGGCGCTACAGGCGTGCAGCTCCGAGATCGCCGATGCATTCGGTTGGTACGCTGCTCGCGCTCTGAATGCGAGCGACTCCGAGCCAGAGGACCGGAGCGGCCAACCGAATATGTACGCCGTAAGTGTTGGCCCAGTGACAATGGAGTCTTTTACTCCTCGACATCCGGCATATTACTCGCCCTATGGCATCAATCAAAGGCTACAGTTTGACTTGGACCATCCGTTCCTTCTATTTAAGCGAGATCTCGTACACTCAGGAATTTCCAAATTCCACGTCTGCCCATAATAAGGGCGCTTTGGGAAGGAACATTTCACTCAGCAGACTATGGACACTAAACTGTCAGGTTCGCCTTCGAGAAGACACGCTCTAGCAGGGACCCAACTGACTACTGCCAGTCCCCAATTACCCACAACACAGAAAATAAATTTGGGGCTGCAATCACCCAGATAGTGTTATTCAATTTCAGCTATCTTCTGAATTTACTCCAGCTTGTGTTCTTAGGCTATGATGTTCAAAGAAAAATGCATTTCCAAATGTCTTTCACAAACATGCTTCATATGAGCAAAACGCACCAAGGCAGCCAAGCAAGACCGAAATGAGACAGTAACTGGCTGCGCAATCCAATCCGCAGCACTTTTCGCTAAGCCAACAGATGCCAATCTGAATCCACCCCTGCCCATGTGATCCATTGCGGCGGACAATTCCTCTCTGGGTATCATGGCTCAAAACCCTATGACATCCTCCACTGTACGTCCAGTATTTTTTGCCCCTTTGCTCTGTTTGTTCATGACTGTTCGAGCGAGCTACCTGCACACTTGCACCCCAAGGCGAGACACTTCACCAAAATGAAACAAACAAAGCCTAACACTCGTGGAAGTGAGACAGCCTATTTGATAGCACTTATTTGCTGTGGTTCGACTCTTTTCAAGAAGTGCAGTAGGTGGAAGTTGCAAGATAGATTTATGCTATGTTTAGGTGCCCCTACTTCTGTTTTTCCTTTGCAAAAATACTTGGGCACGCTCTAGCAATTCCACTTTACCATTCACGACTTGCAATATTGCTAACCTTACAGCAGAACAAGGAGATAAAAGGGCACTCACGATACACCTACTGCGTGCATCATGTCTGACATGAGAAAACAAGCCTTGTACCAAAACTGTAACTTACTGACTCACCAGTGTTTCGAATGTCCTTGCAAGGTGCACATGCGAAAGCCAGTTGTAGGCCCGAGAAAAGCTGGCACGGCTACAACCTGCCTTTGCCAAGCTCTTGCTTTAGGGGCGAAGCACCTTAGGGCCGCGGCTTGTCCGTCCGGCACTCGTGCTCACGGCACAGCACCGTGTAAATCGAAACATCTGTAAACAGAAGGTTCACAAAAGGTTAACAAGAACAAAATAAAAGGTTCACAAAAGGTTGCAGAGAGAGGGAGAGAGAGAGAGAAAGAGAGAGAGCGCTGTGGCGCAAATACGTATCTACGCACGTTCCCGACCACACATTCTCTTTCTGCCATGGATGAAAACGAACGTAAGGTGCGGCATGCGGCGACTCAACGTCTATGCAGACAAAAAGCTACCCCGGAGGCGAGAGCTCGGGAAGCGGCGGCAAAACGGCAAAAACGCCAAGCGGACCCGGAGTCGAGTGCTCGGGAAGCAGCGGCCCAACGGCAACGCCGACAACAAGCTACCCCGGAGTACATACTGTACACACCCGTTGTCGCTCATTTACATGCGCGAGTGGGCAACGTCACGGGTGATTTACGGTAAGAACGATCCCCAGCGCTTCGCCCATCGTCATGATCCACTTCGTGGAGATGCGTGAATTTTTTTGCTGGTGGGCTTTGCTGGCCGAAGTGCAGCCCACCATGCACACCCTTTCTCAAAATTGTCTGGGCTAATCCTAAGCCAGCTGGACCACAAAAATTCAAAGAATAAAAGCTTTATCTTTCATCATCATCATCATCACCAGCTATCTACGCCCACTGCAGGGCAAAAGCCTCTCCCATTATTCTCCATTACCTCGTCCGTGCCCAAATGTGACCAATTGTATCCCCGCAAACTTCTTGATCATCTGCCCATCTAACTTTCTGCCATCCCCGCAACGCTTGCCTTTCTGGGATCCACTCTGTTAACCCTTAATGACCAGCGGTTTCTTGCCTTCGCATTACGCCTTGCCCACGTCCATTTCTTCTAATTCTACTAATATGTCTAACACCAGTTGCGCCCTGACCCACTCCACTCTTCTGTCCCTTATTACACCTATCATTTCCAGCTCATTGCCCGCGAGTCGTTCTCAATTAAGTGAACCCTCTTAGTGAGCCTCCAAGGTTTATCTTTAATGTGACAAAATTAGTTTATGACAGCGAGAAAGTTTCACCCGCTCAGGGCATATAAGCTTGTACATTGCATTTTTTGCGTCCAGCGCACTTTTGATTGACTGATTGTATGGGTTCAATACGCGCTGAAGCAACACAGGCGATGAGGCAAGCCGTAGTGAAGGGCTCCGGATTAATTTTGACCACCCGGGGATCTTTTACGTGTGCCGAAGTCAACAAGCGGGCATTTTTGCTTTTGCCTCCATCAGAAAAGTGGCCACTGCAGCCGGGAATCAAACTGCGCACATTTTGGCTTGGCCTCAAAAACTTTGACAAAGACTGTGCAATTAGGGCAGCATTGAGCTGTTGCCATGCCAGCTTGCCTCTTAAATTTCCTCAGTCTATGTCTCTTCCAGCCAGTGGCAATGGCCGCCTGTTTCCAGTTTCCGAAAACATTATCTGTAGTGAGTACGTATGTGTTGTGCATGCTCCTCCCCCTACTTGTAGAAATAGTGAGTGCACTTAACCACTAAGAGGTAGAAAAAAAACAGACTTACTTGAGTTGGTAAAGGTCCTGGAACGCAGTTGGCATAGCCATAGTCAACAAAGAAGACCTGCACAAGGAAAAACGCACTGCAGCTACTTTACGCCTGAAGACAACCGCAACTGGCACACGGTGTGAAACAACTCAACCCGGGGGAGACGCACAGCGAAAACATCAGTGTGCAACCAGATCGTCCAGAAGCTTGCAAAGAAGTGCTTGCCGGCTGCCACAATCACAGAAGGTGAGATGTGTGACTGCGGCATTCCACTCACCCACGGCGGCTCGCCCTGAAGTGTCGCTGTGCAGGTCAGCAGGCACCAGTGATGCGCCAAATGCAGTTGTCAGAAAACCCCAGAAAAGTAGTCTTCAATGGAGCAATCGAACATCAAGGAAAGACGCCCCACAGGCAATAAGGGACTTCAAGAGGGAGTGCAGTCAAATGGGGAAGGAGAAGAGGCCACACTCCTGAAACAGCACCCAGCTTCAAGGTCCCAGGACAGCTTGACGACTGCTCAGGCCAACAGAGAAGAGTTCGAGGATGCGATGTTGGATTGAGACCCCTGTGGTATTTGGGGCAATGAAAAGAGAACCGGCTGAGCTGCTGTGCTGCGACTCCCAGGCTTCACACCCATGGCAGTTCCTGCTCGCACCTGAGGTTACGCACCCCCAGCTCTGGGCTGCGACGGCCAAGCTCGCTACTGCCAAGCCCCCCCTCACACGAGTGACGTGTGCACTACCACTGGCACCACTGGAAAGCAAGCAATGGCTACCAACGTGACTATAGTATTCCGTAAACTAACAATGGGGTCAACTCCTGTACCTCGGTGCACAGTTAATTGCTGTTTGTTCTGCGAAATATCGCCCGCCTGTAATAGTTGATATTTTGTATATCCGATCTACCTGGCAGGGAATTCACTGAAGCGGCAATTCTTTTCACTTCTTGGCCACTCTCCAGCACCTCCAATGACCGACCAGGGGAACTGAGCGCACAGCACCTTTTGTGCACCTATTGACGATGCCCAATTGCATCCTCTTGATGGCGATAAGCTGCCATGACGCCGCCGCGTCACACAACCGCCGTGCCGCTAAGGTGTTTCTGCGTGCAAAAAGTGCTCTGTGCATTCAGCATTACCTATCTCTTCAGTAACCACACGCAAAATCCACAAACTCAGTTGAGCTATTCTTGTGGCCCACAACAGTGACCAGGAAAAGGAGTGCAGTCATACGCAATGCAGTGACAGCACAAGGCATCGCACAATGTGGCCCCTGTCAGCTACACAGGTTCATGGTTCTCTCCTGAACAGCAGGGGGGCCAGAGCGCTCCCTTGGGGGTGCCGCTGGCTCCCGTGGAGAACAGCCCAAACACCACCCTGTCACCTCGCCGTTCAGCAACGTACAGATTGCTACTCACTAACATCCCCGTCAGGGCCCTCAAAGGGAAGGTTGCAACGAACCAGGCCGTACCATTGCCTCACCTACCCACCGCAGGTGAGCAACCTGAAATTGTTGCACAGTTGCACCCCACCATGCCTTGATCCCCAGTCAAGCAGAAGGCCGCATATCAAGCTAGAGACACCCGATGCACTGAATGGCATCAGAGTGGAAATGCTCACTTCGGCATATCTCTCGCCGTGGGCGTCAAGGGCGTAGATGATGCCCCGCAGTCAAGCAGTAGCACCACCACTGTACAAGCGGGGTGCTGCACATGGCATAACCACAGTCGGGGACTGCCTGTCCATCTGGTACACCTCTCGGTACCAGCCTTTGCACACCTGGAAAGAAGGCCAACCACAGGGATTTCAATGAGCAAGTGAGACAACATTTCAGTGACAGTCTTTCAACTCCAAGTGGCACTGAATGGCCCCTCACTTGAACCAATTGCTGCTGCTGGATGCGAAGAATGCAAGAGATCGGGGGTGTTACAGCAACATGGTAAATTGCATACTTTTTACCCTTTTAATGGAGCTAACATAGCTGCTATTTCAAATGCACCCCAATTCTCTTCTCCCCCTGCCCAGATTGCAAACCAAAATGGCTGCACATTTGAACTATTTCAACTGTTTTCGCAAATCTTCTGCAGCCCACCAAACGATTTCATTGCAGAGGTGTTCAACTGTATCGGGGGTGGGACAGCAGAGACAGTGTTTTGAGAAAACTTAAATTTGAAGCAGTCAGCAGAGCACTAAATGTGTACTACACAACTGGAATGACTCTGGGACAAAACCAGTTTCCTAGGCAGTGCGAGAGATACCAACAGTGACCAGCACACCACAGGAAGAGAGCATTCGACATCTGTAAAATGAAGTGCAGAGCCTTGCTGTAAAATACGCAATGCACCTGTAAGTGCACCAAGCAAGCCAAATTAAAAGGGAGAGAGCCAATGGATAAGCGATAAGGCACTTGTCCAAAGTAGAATGCTGAGTGCACAACCATTTTCCCCCCCCCCGCAGGTTTTCTGTGAACAGCAATTAAAAAAGGAAGAGTGCCTTTGGATAAGCGACAAGGCGCTTGTCCAAAGTAAAATGCTGAGTGCACAAAACAGCAATGCCACGAATGGTGTACCATTTCTACAGGGAAGTTCAAAGGCCAACTGCACTCAAATTTCACCTCGACCAAATTTATTTTTTAATGTGTGGGAAGTACCACCAAATCAGCTGGGACATGAGTGGTAGCCCCGTAAAACGCCTCGTTAATCAGTCAGAAGTGTTTTAAAAAGCTCCGCTGCATACCACGCAGCATCTGCTGGCGGATCGCGTAAACAGCCATGACGTGCCTGTGACGCTCTGGCCATCCGGGGCTTCTTCCTCTGGCCAGCCACGCAGCTGGAGAACCAGTCGAGCTCTGCTGCGGACGCTTCACCCATGTGCTGCCCTGCTCGCTGGACGGCTGCAACGTCATTTTAATGGCCGCACTCTCCTCGATTTCGGTTTCAAAATTGTTGATTTTTGCTAACCGATTGCGGCGTCCACGCGCGTATTTCAACTGTTGTATTTTGCTTTCCTTTTAGGCAGACCAGACGGAAGTATTGTTTTCAAGAGGCCGAAAGTTTTGGTGCAGATGGCCTTTTAAATAGAGCCCAGCTCAACTGCCAGCAAAAATGCTCGTGTTTATACGGCTGTGTGGGCTGAAGCTCTTGCACATAACAGCCTGCTGCTACTGTATTCTCCTCCAGCATCCAAGGTCCCACCTCTGCCCGACACCACCCAAGGAAATCACACGTTGCACTTCACCAACTTGAGCGGTGAACAAACAAAGGAAGACGCAAGATGTGTCTTTAGTGACTTGAAGCCAGGTGTTTCTTCCGAATGCCCGTGTGAAGATTCACTCTCTGGGTGTCCTAATGCAGCATCCCCGTTAAAAGCAGCCACGAAAAAACGACACTGTGCACCGCAACCCACACATGCCCGCAGGTGAGAAGATGCGGTCACGTAACAGGAGGCTTTAACTGCATAGTCTACAGCCCTGGCTGAATGTGGTGTAAGCATGACCACACGCATGCTTACCGTGCATCCTCCAAGCACAGCCATTTGCAACAACTAAAGCTCTTCACTTAACACGGCACCTGCAGTCAAAAATAACTTGACAGGAGCCACAAATCCAGGTTAAGGTCAGAATACATGGAGAGAACTTTCATGACAAAGTTCACGCGACGGAAAATCTTCTGGGGCAGGACGCCGCATGTGTTCGCTTGGACGCATGTTCACTGCATGTAGTGAGGACCTACCGCCCGCCACTGCTTCACCACTGGGTTGCTCTCAGTGTGGCTAACTGAACTGCCATGCCCAAAATCAACGGCGATGTTTGTGAAGCACACCCAGCGAAGAAGCTTCCCGCTTGGGTTGTACGTAGTTCAACGATTCTGCGTGAGTCGGGGGCGTTTCGTTTGCCGAAATATTCGTTTTCATTTTTCAAAAGCCCCAACGACAGCAGAAAAAAAATACATGGCTGGGTAGGATTGAACAAGCAACCTCCACACAATGAAGCCGGCATTTTACCTCTCGTCTACCTAAACAGATGGCACTTTCGTGAAAAATACAACATGTCATGCTAGCCCACCAATACATACAGCTTGCTTTTAGTTTGTTTTGTTTTAGTGTAGAGGCGCTCACAATTTACACTACCTGTTCCTCACACGATGATCTCACAGATGGGCCCCATATTGGTGTTATTACAACCAATGCAGCCAGATCGCCTCTAACCCAATGAAAGCGATCGTACATGCCTATCTCGCCAACACAAACCACCGCAGTTAGAACGGCATCATGTTTCACTTGCAGCTGCACAGACTATGCTCGTTGCAACCTCCTTTTCTTCGAACAATCTTTGAATTACAATCCATCTTCCTTTTTTTTTTTTTTCTCGAGAAGGTGCAAGGCAAGCACACATCTTTCAAACTCTTTGCTTTCAAAGGCTCCCAAAGTGGCCATCTGCCAGCGCTTTGTAAACGCTGGCAAATCGGAAAGGGTAGATTGGAAGACCTGATTGGTTCCTCCAGTTTGCCGCCGATTAACTTCTCTGGCTTTGCCAGATTGGCAGCGGGGGACGTTTTTTTGCTCCATATATTTTTGCATATTAATCCTGCCATCTCACGGTATCATGTTTCTGCAACCCTCACTCTGGATATGCAAATCACCGCAATGATTGTATTGTTGGCCGGAAAGCCTTAACGGAAAAGTGAGCTTGGTTTTGTGAGTCCTTGTTCCGCCTGTGTTTGAAGGCATGCTGAACTCTCCTTGCAAGTGAGGGGGGGCTCTTTTTTAATCTTTTGTTTCCCTCAGCTGCACTACTGCACCTTTCAGCAAGCCAGAGGAAAAGTGCTGAATGCCCAGTTTGAGCAAAGCAGCGCAGCAGTCCAGGGGGGGGGAGGGGGGGGGAGGAGAGAGGGGAGAGGGAGAGAGAGAGAGAGAGAAGGGAAGAGAGAGAGATGAGAGAGAGAGAGAGGAGAGAGGAGAGAGGAGAGAGAGGAGAGAGAGGAGAGAGAGAGAGAGCACTGACCACCTCCAGGTGGATTGGGAGCCACACAGCAGGGTACGCATGGTGTCCTCGTCCACACACTGCACGTAAAAGTGGTGTGGAGTGTACGTGGGCGACCCCATCTGGAAGGGGCGCTCGAAGTCCACCAAGGGCAGCAGAGGGTGCTGCAGCTGGTGGGCTTTGCAGACTGCCCCTCCAAGCCCCTGGCCAAGCCCTGACCCCAGTGTGACCCCAACGACCCCACGGGTTGTTTGGGTCACACCGGGGTCGGGTCGTGGGCCGAGGCGGGCTCTGACCCGTTGGGGGCCACGGCAGCGGCCTCGATGTGCGACGCAACTGCCACCATGCCAGGTCGCCTCCTCTCTTGGAATCAGGAACTGGCCTGCAGAGAACAAGCCACAATGGGAGAGCGACCGGCATACTGTGGACGCACAGCACGGTGCGTCCTGATGCACGGCTCTTGGTGCATTAAAAAAATGTCACACTGCCAAGAGTGGTGCTTGTGGCTGCAAAGAAGCTGCATTGCCAGGCTAGAAAAATTTAACGTGAGAAACACAGAACTTAACGCGCAGTGTGCCGAGGATAACGCTGAGGGTTCGACTGACGCACTGGAAGGTGCCAAGAATTAAAAGGCAAAGGTAGGAGCGATTAAAAAAGCATCTGCCAAATGCACGGCTTGAGAAAGACCCAATTGTAAAAGACAGTAGCAAGTGAGTAGTCATCCCATACGTTCACAACCAGTCCCACTGCCTAGGATTCTCTGGGGGAATGTCAACGTGGCGTTTTCGGCTTCCAGGTACGAAGAAGGAGCCTACCTGTTCTAACCACCACAAAAAACCGCTTCATTGACTGCAACAATACGTTGTCTACTCGGTACACTCAACCAAACTCAACAGTTGTTCAACATGTTTTATAAAACTTTATGACATAAAATGGAGAGACAACACTAAGGCAATAAATAAGGATAAATTTAACAAATCAAACTTGAGAAGTCAAATAGTAAGCAGCAGCCACCAGGGGTGCTGCTTACAACAGCCCAAGCAACCACGGACGTCCGTGGGACGTCCGAAATACAGCCGGACATCCAAGGCCCTGTTTGGACGGCCACTGTACGTCCATTTGTGGACGTACGTTTTCGGACGTACAGTGGACATCCAGAAATGGATATACAAGTCCGAATGACATCCGCCAACGGACGTAAAAAGTTACAATGAAGCATAAAATAATGGCGTAAATTGCGTATAAAAGCAAAAACGAAAAAGCTACTGTGCTTTTCAATTAAAAAGATTTTGTACATTAACACCCTGGCTTGTAGGTTGCAAGTTTCATCTGCATATTCCTAATATTAAGCCTAATTATTTAATTGTTTTGAAGCACTTCACCAACTCCAACGACGATCTCTTTGGGGAAGGATATATAAGAATTGAGAACCGCTAACGAAACGTGAAGCAAGTTCACTGTGTTCATGTATGCCGTCTGCCCAGTAGTACGCCAGCCTTGCGCGGTGTACTGTACTGTTCGTTGGAAGAACAAGCTTGTCGTTATGTGATTCTGTAAATTTTTACTGAACATCCCAAAAAACACCAATTTCGGACGTCCGACTTGGACGTACGGAAGTGTTAAAAACGGACGTCCAACGGCCGTACATGGTACGTCTATGGCCCTGAAACGGACGTCATACGGACTCCGCTAGAGCCGGAATGGACGTACGGCGGACGGCCGACGGACGTCCGGTGGTTGCTTGGGAGGAGCTCGCCAGCAGAAATTTTCACTGCAAAATGACCCCCGGACCAATCGCCTCTCTCTTTTACTACACCATATCCCGAGGTCTCCAACCAAATGATAACAATGTTGAAAAATTAAAGGAAAAAAAAAAAAAAAAAAAAAAAAGATCAACTCTGCACTCAAAGCTCAGCAGCACAAAAAGCCCACACCATGCTGGATCCATCATTCGGTACAAGTGCTCTCATTTGATTACAAAAGCTACTTTACCCAAACCAGACAAACAAGCTCCACTGCAAGGACACTACGGCGAGTTTTCTTGCCAGATTAACCAATACAATGCACCATTGCAAGTTTTTTTTACTGACAGGCAAATTTTTGACAAGAAAAGAGCATTAAAAATGTCCTTCCCCTCACACCCCTTTCAAAATTTCCTCAAGGCTTAAGTAGCAAATTTGTGGCATGTGTGCAACATATGCTGGAAAAAACACAAAAGGTGGAGATTAACCTCGAGACGGGCGAGAATTGAAATTCTGAACACAGAGATAGCATAGACACACACGGCAAACCAATGCGACATTTTGCAAACCAATGCGACATATTTACGGTACTTGGCACAGCAGCCTCTAATGCATCCGCTAAATAGGCGAACCATGATCTACATAACTGCACAATGGAGACTTGGAAAATCTTTGAATTTCAGCCTAATGGGGACTGGTTCTTATAGTGACTCGATGGCAACCACATCCCTCCCTCCCAACCACACCCCCCGCACAAACCTGCACGCACGCACGTAAGAGCTGAGTTTCATATCACACCTCCAGGAGGGTGCACATCACGGTGCGGTCCTTTCCCAGCAGGCGGACGAAGTCCTCTGTCATATATGAGGAGGGTTATGGGATATGGGAAGGCTATGAGGCATGCAGTGACCTAATGGTGTATCGGGCATTGGCAGGTGAATACGTTAGAAGGTGACCCTTTTAAAACTGGGTAAAACATTGTTTCACAGAAGCAGCCTCACGGTGCCTGCCAAAATAAACCTCCTTTCTTATCGACAGCTACAGTTCTGGCCGTTCTGCAATCTACCGTACAAGTCTGAACATAGGTCGAGCCCCTTACCTTGGGGCCGAGAAATGGGAAAGAAATTAAGTACACAACATCGCTGTATTGAAGCTGTAGGCATTTGTTTTGTCTACAATTACTTATTAGAGCTGTTTGATGTCTTGTTTGACACTTGCTTCTGTCTAGCTACCTCCCACTCAGCAATTCATCCTGGGCACAGTCCAGGGAATCACTTGTAAAGCACTTCTGGAACTTTTACAAGAGCATGCCATCATGAAGCAAGCGCCAAGCATGGGACACGCATGTGTCTAATGTCGCGAGGGCCGACCCGTGCAGGCAGCCCGGCGTCTTGGGGTAGTCGCCACCCATTCATTTCATAGAGACGCCGCGCAATGATCACGGAGAAAAGTTGCCACCTTGTCCTTCAGTTCCAGTTGCACAGCGCGGCACATACGAAATGAGGTCGTCTCCTGAGCGTTGCATACCAACAGCTGCCCATTCAGCTTACGCCAGTAGCATGAACTCTTTTTGGTGACACCGAACTGGCGGTGGTCGGGTGTATTGACGTTCGCTCGAGCTACTGTGGTTAACTGCAGCACCAAGTACCTGAACATATCTTGAGCGACAAGAAATACAGTGTAGACCATTTATAACGTAACCGCTTATAGTGCGGGGCCGGATATAACGCGGGTTTTTTTGACCACCAATCTGCCTCCCATAGAACTCAATGCATAAGCATACCGCTTAAGATGCGGTTGGCCGAAGCACAATACCGTTTATAGTGCGGTTTTTGGAAGGTCTGCTGATCGACCGGCGCAGCTGGGGCATCATTTTAAGGTAGCAAAAGAAAAAAGAAATGATGAAATCGGCCATCCGACGCAGCGCGCACCCCTTGCTCTCCTCTAACTTCGAAACAGAAAAAAAAAGGCACCCTTTAGTTCGCGCGTACACGATAACCACAACTGTCCTTGCTTGATGCACCTCCGAAGATAGCGACTGACTCCCCGTCCGCCGCGTGCGGCAAGTCGTGAACCACCTGGCCCGTTTTCGCACACAAATCGTGCACATCGGCGTTGCGCGTGCGTTTTTTCATGCTCGTGTCAGTGGGAGGAGCCTGACGACTTGCACCAATGGAAAGTCACGCACCTAATAGCAGGAGATTCGAAGCACTCCGAGCCGGCTAGCCACGCCAGAGATGTTTAGGCTTATCACCGCGGTATTTTTTGATGGACGCTTTCCAAGCAGCGTGACTTTGCGCCCACATTATCATCTCTTTTCTTGCGTGAGCATCTTCGCTTGCGCCTCGTGCGGCATTTCAGCGAGCGGTTGGAAGTCGTCGCTGGAGCTGCCTGCACCGCTTTGTGGCCAGTGCCGCCGCAATGTTGTCGCCTCTTACCGCGCCGCACACACTTAAAAAAAAAAAAAAAAACGCCAGTTGTATTTGCGCTGGCGTCGCTGCGCCTGCGGCATGCACTGCACGTTATCGCGAAAAATCGCTCCACGCGGTTCACGTTTTAGAACGTTGTGCAGATAAGCCACCGCTCTTTCCCTTTCCGAACGAGCGAGCTGCGCGAAGCCCAAGATTTCCATCACCAGTACGTTGCGCTGATAAGCAGCCGCCTTCGGCATCGTGAAAACAAGGTGAGGTAAAAAAAAAAGAAATCCCACTGGCTATCATGTCCTGCGGCATCTTCATAGACGCTAAAAACGGAGCCGTGGTCTTTCAAAACACAAGCACAACGGAAGCTAGAGCCGCGCTCGCCGTTTGTAAGACAGCGGTTTTGCAATGTGTAAGACCCTGCAGCAGCGGCTGATGTTAAAAATAATACGAAATAAAGACCGTGCCTTCGTTTTTAGGTGCTGTGTGTTTGGGTGATAAAAAATTTAGGATGACTTGAGAGGTAGGTGTCGATGTGGTTGAATTCGCGCATGTTTTGGTTATAGTGCGGTACTGCTTATAGTGCGGATTTTTGCGGCCCCGGTGACATACGTTATAAGCAGTCTACACTGTAGACCCTTTGCAAAATGGCCAAATCATTGGCGGAAAAGCAGCAAGCCACTCTGGCAACACTGTGCACCCGCTGCGGCGCCATTAGAAAGGAAGCGAAAACGCTGCGAGCACAGAGTTTCTATGGAGTAGCTACCGTCCACCGTCCACTTAATTGCATACGCGTTCCGCGAAGTGGTGTTTCCCACTGCAGGATGGGAAAATAACTTTGCCGCCCTTCTTTCGACAAAAGAGCGGCATATTCAGGATTTTTATTCTTCGAGGTCGACCACTGAAAGGTCCTATGAATACGAGCGATCATACGTCAGCGTGGAGTCCTACGTTACGCCATCGTCAGTGTCGACAAACAGCAGCAAGCAAAGGTAGGATTTGTTGCTAATAAAGAATAGCCTTAGCGCTGCCTCCTTTTTTGGTTGTCGAGTTTTAATTCTGTTTAATCGATGCACCCTAGCCCCGTGGTAGCGGCGGCTGGCCGCTATGAACGGGCCATGAAGGGTCCGTCTCTGCTGAGCACTTACTTTGCGTATGTTCAAACTTTCAAAACTATTCGCGAAAATAACAAAGCATGCACAATGAAACTGATTTTGATGTCTCTGCTAGAGGTCATGTTTGCGATTCACTGCCTCTGTACTTGCGGCGCATAATTTTTCCGTCGGTGAATGCGGTGCTAATGCGGGAGCGATAGGTCGCACACATGCGTCAGCAGCGAGCAGACGCAGTCGACCTTGAGAGGAACTCAGAGGAAGGAACAAACACAGAAGAAATAGGAGAAAAGATGGGCACGTCTAGACTCACCCCAGACGAGCCGTTGTGCAGCGGGGTAGATAAGCGAAAGCGATTTGACCAGCGTTAATCTTCGAAAGGTAGCGCAAAACACCACTTTAGGAGAGAAATATGACTACGACGATAGGGCAACAGACTCGTGAAGCCGTGGGCATAAATGCGCAACCGCAAAGACGTTGGTACGACCTGCTTCCTTTCTAACGGCGTCGTCGCGTTCATCACCAGTGTTACCACCGCTATTCTCAGTGTTGTCCGCCTTTTTGCAAAGGGTCTATTATACCGAAGAAATACCAGAAGAAATGATAAAAGTTTTCTTTTGTGCCATTTTGCCCGTGCTGTTGCCCTTCTTTTACACTCAGCAAGAAGAGACTGTCCGCTTCCGACATCACTAAAGCTCTTAGACTTTATGCCGTGGCTAATCAGTAGCTCCGCATTAGCCAGCCTTTTTTTTTTTTTTTTTTTTTTTTTGCGGCCCATACTTCTCGCTGGAGCCTGTCTCGCCCATCGTGACTAGGACCACACTTGGCTGGGTCAAGACACCGCTGCGTAGCTGCTTGACCTTCTTCATGTGCAATGCTCTCTTGGCAGTTTTTGCTCGACGTTCGTACTGCTCTCGAAACCTCTGGTGTCCCATTGAAGAGACTTGCATTTCCTTCAAGCAAGAATGTGCCTAATGCCACTAGCATTGTGTATCGTCAACAGAGTCCTTTCGTTAAGGTGCCGGCGGTTTTTCACTGAAGCCCCCTTTCCACATCTGCGTTTCTATGCGGAATGCAAAGCAATGCCTTCCCTAATCCAGCCAAGAGAGGGAATTTGGTTTTGTTGTCAGGCTCCTCCTGCTAAAAATCTGCTGCCAATACTTGTCACTCCGTGTAGACTGAACTGATTCAACATGTTCAAGCTGGAGGAGCATGTATATCAATGGAAAAACATCGCAGGGTTTGATCACTTGTGGCAGACTGGTAGCTAGCCTCCTCAAATGAGCGCAAGAGGACTCCTCTCCCCTCAACTCTGGGCTTAAGAAACGCACGCTTTGCAAAATGACATTGTCGAATGCCAGCCGCAACAGACCCAGCCGAAAAAAACCATTGGCCGACCAATTGGTCCAATTTGCCACCCAATGGGTCCAAATGGAATCCCAATGGGTCCAAATGGAAACCCAATGGGTCCAATTGGACCTATTGGAGCGATCCGAATTGGGCCCATTGGCCCGATTAGGATGGCCAGTTGGCCCAATTGGACCCATTGGCTCCAACTATAAAGTTAATACTGACTGCTCCAACATGATGACCCAATCGGGGAGCCGTTTTGGATAGTATTTGGATAGTATTCAATTACGACAACAAATGGCTGAAATTAAATTCTCTCTCTCACCCTTAATTTGAAACCTTCAGAAATGTTCAAAACTTGCAACCTTTACAAATGTATATTTATGAGGCAATTAATTTTGATATTACAATCAGCAATTCAAGATAAAGTTCTTAAAAAAACATAACAAACACACTAATGAAAACTTGCCGACACGAGTAGCAAAATGTTTGGAAATAAAACCCCGATCCAATCCAATCGAATCCAATCCATAGACGGACAGTGGATAAGTGATATTCAACGTGGTGTTGGCATTGGCGGTGTAGGTAGTGTAGGCGTGTTGATCGGTTGCACACGCAGTCTTCTCTGACTGCATTGGAAATGTAAGGTGGTCTGCAAGAGTGTGAGAAGTGGCGACGATGATATCGCACACCCATAGCAGTGTGTTTCAAGATGCATCTTTACGCTGGACGTCGCTAAGCCTCGCACCGAAGGAAGAGTGTCTCTGTTTATGTGAGTATACTGTTTATATGTAAGTTTTCCTTGCCATTTTCACCAATCATAGCGTGAGCGGTGTTATTAAGAAATAATTTGTCTGCCTAAATATATTTCAGGGCTCTTCATGTTACGATTGACGGGTTCACGACATCGCCGCGCAACGCAGTTCGCCATGCATGGGACGTTGTTGAAGAGGTGAGCTCACGTCTTTCAACATTTCAGTGCCTTGTTGTTTTAATGCGCGAAACTGCGGTTTATTATAAACTTAACCCATTGTTCGCTTTTGCCACTCACTTTGTGAAGGTCCAGCCAGCCTGCGGCGAGCGGAGCACAGCATGGACAATGGCCTGTGAAAAATTGCTTAAACGACGAACTGTCTGCATGCTGTGTATACAAACAGAGCAATAAAGATATTCATTCATTCCAAGAGTTCTTGTATTTGTGATACGTAACCAACGCACTGCAGCGGCAGCTCAGATGGAGTGGCTGCGGCAGTGGGATGAACCAACTAAAAGTGCAACAAGTTGGCGGCCAATGGGAAGACCTATTGGCGTTCCAATGGGTCGGCCAATAGGTCGTCCAATTGGACGGCCAATGGGTCGCCCAATTGGCCGGCCAATGGGTACGCCAATGGGTGCCTAAAACATCATTGGACGACCAATTGGTCGGCCAATGGTTTTTTTCGGCTGGGGAGGTACTCAGTGCATATAATGTAAAAGCTTCTAACGCCAAACCTAAATGTGTTTCTCTCCGGTTCCTGAGACGAAATTGCACGTCCTGTGTCATCTCAAACTTGTCGCTTTCCTATTTGCAGGGGACTAGGTTTGCAACAACAGCAACTCTCTGGCTTTCTCTTAGCGGTAAGACTGTCTTCATGAAGCGTCCACCCAGTTTGTGAACCATGGCCACCATCTCATCAAGAATAGGCGGACCAACATCTCACTTCTTTGAAACAAAGGCAAAAAAATCAGTGAAAACTTCTACAGCATTCTTCCCAAAGAGTAGCTTTGCAAAGAAGGTTTTATCAGAAAATGGTCTAGCTTTCCTCCTGAACAACATGTTATCACTTTTTTCGCAGCTGGAAACTGTTCAATGAACCGGCTTACAGCCATTCTCAAAGTAATTAGCCATCTTGAACGTACGTCCCTTTCCCGCCAGCTACCCGCTCTATTCCCTCTACATCTCGTCCCCTCAGAGCTAGTCGCATGAACTGCTCTCAAGCTTTATTGTAAAGGAGATAGAGGTTCCATCCTCTTCAACGCCTGTGGCGTACAGAAGACTCCTCCTACCAGAGCGAAACAGAGTATCGCCCCCAAGATTGGTGGAGATTGATTGAAATGTAGCAGGATTTACCTCTGTGCACAGTCAGGCACAATTGGCACAGCTTTCACGCCACTGCAGACTCCAGGTGGCCCACCCTGATTGCCTGGGCCGGAACGCTGGCGCACTCGTTCCTGTAAGAGGGGGAGGCAAGAAAAGGCAGTGACGCACCACGCCTCCCACAGCTGAGGGCCACAGTGATTGCCACCTTGAAAGGGGACATGCTGAAGTTTGCTTCCTTCGAAAGATTTGGTGTTTTGTACGGCCCCCAGCACTTGTGCGGCAGCGAACGATGCTTTCTTCACTGAGAAATTAAACAATTCGGGCCAGAATTTTCCTTCTACTGCTAATTTGCATCTTTTGTGACGTCTCCCATGACATATCCAGAGCAGGTGGTCAAGCGAACGGTGGTACGCTCCAGCGACCTGCGAAACCCCTTGTCCAGAGTCAGTCCTCCTCGACGGCGCCCCCATACCGCTCAGGACCACTGTCCGAGCTCGCTTTCTTTCCGACGTATATTTGCACCTGGCTTGTTTAAATTACGGTTGGTAGTAATGATTTTGTGAAACATTGGGTATGCTCGACAAACAGTGGGTTGCATGGCCATTCTCAGTTTTCCTAATTATACAGCCTCTATGGGTGGTTTGCGTTAATTACGCTGCCTCCTGGTGTCATGTTTATGGCAGCTTTCTCAATTAGAGTAATTGCCCAACGGATTGTTCTGTTGGCTGGAAAGCCATAGCAGACAAGTGAGCATGGCAGCTGGCCGTAATGTGTGGGTGTAAAGCGTGGCATGTAGGGAACGCCACGCGTGCATCATGCACACACACACACTTTAGCTGCGTCCCAGCTGTCGCCAAACACTACAGCGCGTGTAATGCTTGGCATGAGGAACACGACGATATCGATGCATGTGACGATCACTACTAGCGCAGTGCAAAGCTACGACAGAACATGTAGGTAAACAATTTCAAACTCGTACAAATGCGTGCTGATGTGTCCTCCAGTCCCCGCAGAGAAAGAAATCCTGCAGCTTCGCTACTGTTCAAGCTTTGCGCGACTTAGTACAAGCTATGCCAGTTTTATCTTTTGTTTTATGTCCCGCACCTTCAGATTACTACAGCTTTCGGCAAGTGAGAGGAAACCACTGCTACAGCTGAATGCTCAGTTGGAGCAAAGCAGTGCACAGCAGTCCAAGGGGGGGGGGAGAGGAGAGAGGAGAGAGAGAGAGAGAGAGAGAGAGGGGAGAGGAGAGAGATGAGAGGAGAGAGAGAGAGAGAGAGAGAGAGAGAGAGAGAGAGAGAGACAGCACTGACTGCCTCCAGGTGGATCGTGAGCCACACAGCAGGGTACGCACCGTGTCCTTGTCCACGCACTGCACGTAAAAGTGGTGCGGAGTGTCCCCGTGTGACATGTACACGAGGGTACACCGCTCGGTGAGATCGCATCTGGAAGGGGCCCTCCAAGTCCACCGAGGACACCAGAGGGTGCTGCCGGCCGTCGCCCTCTGTCTGCAGACCCCAGTGGCGTCCAGAATAACCAGGGGGAGGTCAGTGCTGGAGGCTTCGCTGCACTGGTCGATGCCACGCTCTCCTCCAAATCACGGTCGGACGGCGGGAAGGGCTGGTAGGGGACCACGCACCGTGCCAGCAGGTCGGGGACAACTGGCTCCCCCGGCCCCGCCCTGCCCCTGACCAAGCCCCGACCCTGGTGTGACCCCAACGACCCCACGGGTGGTTCGAGTCACACCGGGGTCGGGTCCTGAGCTGGGGCAGCCTCCGACCCATTTGGGGCCACGGCAGCGGCCTCAATGTGCAACGCGACTGCCACCGTGCCAGGTTGCCTCCTCTCTCTGATGCTGGAACTGCGCTGCAGAGAACAAGCCACGATGGGTGGAGGGCGACTGGGCAGCAGCAGTGCCACCATTGGGTATACAGTCAAAACCGGTTATATGGAACTCAAAAAAACGTCCGTTTATTATAAGGGGCAATTTGATATAAGCAATCCAAGGAATTGGACATCACAAAAGCCCATGGCATTTATAAAACACATTATTGGTGAAACTGCCTTACTTTTGCACAAAACACTGTCTAAAGGGTCGGAGCAGCTGAGGCCCCAATCTTTGACATTAGCGAAGAAGCGCTGGACTAGTGCAAGTGCACCAATCACTTCAGAGGTTGTGGCAAAGGGTAGTCTTTGCTTTCTGTGTTGCACCCGCTTTCACGTGTGCTCAGTACAATGTTGGCGATGTAGTTTTCCAAACTCCGCCATGGTCGTGGCACCATCATCCACGCTCGCAATGTTGCCAACCACTGATCCAGCAACAGCGTCCAGAAATTCGGACAGCTTGCTCCACACTTCGGCAACGCAATCACTGGCGTCGTTGCCCTACTCAGGATTTGCAGCCGACACCAGCGTGCACAAGCCGGCAGATTTTAAGCAATTTTGGACGGTTTATCTACAGGGTCCGTACAAGCTTCAAAAGCAAAAATTCAAGGGTTTTCAAGGACTTTCAACGACCAGAAAAAATATTTTCAAGGTCCGCACCTAAAGTTTTATCTGGGATCGTTTATAACTTTTTCAGCACAACGCAACAGTTTTTTTATTGCACAATACCTAAGCAGATTATTGGACATTTAGATAGCCGCTAACGGGTGCATGAATGCACCCCAGCTTTTTTATTTCATAGTTATTATATAGTTTTTTTTTTCTTTTTTCTTGGTGTTTTGCTCAGGCTGTTTGATTTCAAAACTTAGTTAATGTTGCCTGCATCTCCTGCTTTGTCAGCAAGAGTATCAGCTGAAGTTAAATCTGCAAGTGTTGCTGCAAGGCAGGCCGAACTATGTACACGTCCACCATTTGCACGTAACAGCAAACGCATGTGGAGCGTACGAGGCACAGCAAACATGCAATGAGCGAACGTCCACAGACTAGACGAAAGACGTAAGATAGAGAACAGAAGCCCGCTTTCACTGGATTGTATCCTGACACGGATTGGATTGAGAAGTGCCTGCTCCCAAACCTGCCTCGTAATAATAAAAATCCACCAAACTTGTTGTAATTTCACGCAATGCACTGAAACTTGACTGTTGGAATGTTTCTCTGCATTTGTTAACGCCTAAAATCCATGACAAACACTTTAAATTCTTGTGAAAAGACAGCGCCATTGACTCTCTCCGGAAAAATCGAGGATTTTCACAGACCATTAGAAAATTCCGGAACTTTGCAGGCCTTGAAATTGACACTTATGAATTCAAGGGTTTTCAAGGTTTTTCAAGGACCTGTGCGAACCCTGCTTTAGTAAAATCTGCCCAGATGCCGCTTAGACCAGGTGTTCTCGGCAATCTCGTGTCTGACGGGGACGTCCGACTTTTCACCAAGTCAGACTGGATTTACGATGCGAGCTTCATGGTGGAATGCAAACTTGGCTGCTTCGCTAGTGACTAGTCAATCAATAAGTCCGTATTTATTGACACTAACGCTGGCCACCACAGCTACACGTACGGAACCGCCCACACAACGCAAATCACAAAAGCTACCTTACTCAAGCCAGACAAACATGCTCCACTGCAAGGACACTGCGGCTAGTTTTCTTTCCAGATTAAACAATACTACTGCAAGTTTCTTTGACTGCAGACGGGCAAGTTTTTGACAAGAGAAGAGCATTCGAAAATTCCCTTTTCCTTGGAGCACCCGCTCAGTCTGTTTGCTGACCATTTGCTGAAGGCTAAAATTAGAAAATTTGTGGCATGTGTGCAACACATGCCGGAAAAAACACAAAAGGTGGAGATCAACCTTGAGACGGGTGAGAATTAAAATTCCGAAGGCAGAGATGGCATAAAGGCACACGGCAAACCAATGCGACATAATTACGGTACTTGGCACAGCAGCCTCTAATTTAGCCACCTGCTATGTAGTCGAACAAGGGACTACATAACTGCACGATGGAGACTCTGAAAATCTGAATTTCAGCCTAATGGGGACTGGTCCTCATAGCGACTCGATGGCAACTGCATCCCTCCCTCCCTCCCAACCACACCCTTTGCGCACACCTGGATGTACACACGCACACACACACGTAAGAGTTTCATAGCAAACCTCCAAGAGGGTGCACACGACTGTGCGGTCCTTTCCCAGCAGGCGGATGAAGTCCTCGGTCGCTTCCGGGGACCAGCCAGCCTGAAAAGACAAGGACACAGTTCCCGGAGCACAACTGCATTTACAAACGCCTGCCAAAAGTTACTGTACGCGATTAATTGTAAGGCGAGTTCGTTTCATTTTATTTTTTCGCCACTGAAGTTGACCCTTGCGTTACAAATGAACAACGAAATTGACGTTGCCTTAAAGTGCAATGACGGACTTTACTGGAGTTTCTGGCCTCAAGGGCACCTAAGGTCAAGAGTGCCGTTTGCTACGAGAAGGAATAAAAAAAAAAAAAACGTATTGACAGGAGGTGCGCAAAGAGTGCGTAACGTTGCACTGGTGCAAATTTGACCACTTTTAAAAGATGATTACGTCTGAGGAGGGTTATGGGACATGGGAAGGCTACGAGGCACGGAATGAGCTAATGGTGTATCGGGCCATGGCAAGCGATAACGTTACAAACAAGGTGATGCGTTTAAAACTGGGTAAAACATTGTTTCACAAAAGTAGCCTGATGCCTGCCTGCTGAAAACAACCTGCTTTCTAACCGACGGCTACAGTTCTGGCCATCCTGCTATTTGTGTGACCATAGATTGTGGCCAGAACCCTCTCTCTCTGGCCATTATTTGGAGGGAGAAACAATGTGCCTGATGCCATTAACATTGTGTGTATCGTCAACAGAGTCCTTTTATAAAGGTGCCAGCGGTTTTCACCGAAGCCCCTTTCCACATCCACATTTCTACGTGGAATGCAAAGCAACGCCTTCACTACTCCGGCCAGGAGAGTGAATTTGGTTTTGTTGCCAGCCTCCTCCTGCTCAAAATCTGCTGCCAATACTCCGTGTAGATGGAGCTGATTCAACATGTTCAAGCTGGAGGAGCATGTATTCATCCATCGATGTAAAGACATCGCAGGGTTTGATCACTTGCAGCAGCCTGGTAGCTAGCCTCCTCAAATAAGCCCAAGAGGACTCCTTCTCTCAACTGTGGGCTTAAGAAGCGCAGTCTATGTAAAAGCTTCTAGCACCCAACCTAAATGTCTGTTTCTCTCCGAGTTGATAAGACAAAATTCCACGCTCCGTGTAGTCTCCAACTTCTACTCTCGCTTTCCAATTTGCAGGGGGCGAGGTTTGCGACAACAGCAACTCTCTGCCTTTCCTCGGGTGGAAAGACTGTCTTTTTAAAGCATCCACACTGCTTGCGAAAGACGGACACTATCTCATCAAGAATAGGTGGACCAATGGCTCACTTCTTTGAAACAAAAGCAAAAAAATTAGTGAAACCTTCAACTGCATTCTTCATGAAGAGTAGCTTTGCAAAGAAGGTTTTATCAGAAAATGCTTTCCTCAAGTGTTCGTATAGCTTTCCTCCTGAAAGACATGTTGAGTCAGACACGATCACTTTCTTTAAAGTTGGTTTGTGTTTAATGAACCGGCTGTAAGCCAGTGCCAAAGTCAGCCATCTCGAACTTTCGTCCCTTTCCCGCTAACTACCTTTCTATTCCCTCCACACCTCGACCCCTCGGAGCAAGCTAGTCACGTGAACTGCTGCCAAGCTTCACTGCAAAGGAGATAGTGAGAGATTCCCTCCTGTTCAGCGCCTGTGGCGTAATGAGGACTCCTCCTACCAGAGCGAAACGAACTTTTGGCGCAAGATTGGCACAGACTGCTTGAAACGTAGCAGGATTTACCTCTCTGTGTAGTTAGGCGCAAATGGCGCAGCTATCACATCACTGTAGGCTCCAGGAGGCCCATTGTTGCCCTGATGGCCTGGGCCGGAATGCTGGCACACTCGTTCCTGGAAGAGGGGAGGCCAGGAGGGGCAGTGAAGCAGCTGAGGGCCACAATGACTGCCCTTGTTAAGCAGTATTTTTAGCTGCCGTGCTATGCCATTCATGTTAGTGCTACTAAAACGCCTTAAACTAAGCCCGAGTTGTGCATTACATCTCAAATGTCCATTTTTTGCTCCCGACTCATTGCACGCACACTAGAGACACTAGACCCCATTAAACCTAACTAAAACGGGGAGGAACACCCCCCCCTTCCCCTTAAAGGAAAGCAATTGCAATGCAAAAAAAAAAACAAAGCCACTGATGCAAAGTGGACAGGGCGAGATTCCCGGCAACCTGGCTGCAGCTTCCTCCGTTGCAACCATTGGCGTCAGTTACGTGGCCCTCTCGCCTTTGCAGAAAGAGCAACGGTGCAGCATTCACGCAGCCAAACGCAAAAATTGCGACTTCCTCAACTGCGTCCCGGGAGAGTTTCAACCGATGCTTGTCCCTGATCACAAATGAGTGTCGAATCATCGGGGAAAATTTCCCCACTGAGCGAACATTCGCCTCGCTTTGCTCACTAAATCTGTGTTCGGTCACAGCGAGTTGGAAGCGACCGAGTGGAAGGCAGTGCCACAAATGAAGCTAGTTTATGCTGACACACCCCGCAGCCAACAAAGGAGAGGCGGGAGAAGGGCACTCACGTGATGCACCCACCCACTCCATCCTCGGCCCGGAAGACGCCTGTCAAAGAGGACTTCCACATCCCCCTGGATGGGAGGCCCCCGATCCCCAAGGCCATGCCCCGATCCCGGTGTGACCCAAACAACCCCACGGGTTGTCGGGACCACACCGGGGTCGGGTCGTGGGCGGGTCCAGGCTCCGATCCACTTGGGGCAGCTGTAGCGGCCTCGTTGTGCGACGCAACTGCCACCATGCCAGGTCGCCCCCTCTCTCATGGCATTCCCCAAGCCTGGTCAGGAACTGCCCTGCAGAGAACAAGCCACAATAAGAGAGCGACTTGACCACAGCAGTGGTGCCACCGTCAGGTATAGTAATACCGTGGAAGCCCAGTGCGGTACATCCGGATGCATGGCTCTCGCTTGGAGCACACAAACATGGTCACACTCATGCTACCAAGAGCGGTGTTTGCGGCTACAAGGAAGCTGCATTAACCAGGCTAGCAAAATGTAACACGAGAACCGAAGCCTACTGCACAGCGAGATGAGCATGCTGCTGAGGGTTTGATTGACGCACTGAAAGGTGCCCAGAATGCGCTCGGAAGTTCGCAAATTCAAGCAACGACGTTTGACTGCCGAGAAACCATTATTTTTGGGTTAGTACTGTAACACAACAACAAACATTATACTCGGTTACAACTCAAGAACGGCACCACCTCATGTAGTGTATCACTCCGCCAAAGCGCCGGACCCGTGACATCAGTGCGCGCGCGTTTTGAAAGGGGTTTGCTATGGATGCGCGATATCTGTCTTGTCTCGCGCAGTTTGTTTGTTGTCACTGGAGTCGTTTATAAGCGTAGCAAGTCCAAAAAATCACGGGAACGGCTCACGCCTTGTTCAAAATATTCCCAGTAACGCCCTACTTGCACCGTGCGGAGAAACATCCGGCTACGGTGATAAGGCACAGTGGCAACTTCCGGTGCCGTTCTTAAGTTGCCACCGTGTATAGTAGATGCAGTGTAAACCGCTTATAAAGTATGTCACGGAATGTGCAAAAATCCGCACTATAAGCGGTACTGCACTATAACCACAACACGTGCGAATCCAACCACATCGCAACCTGCCTCTGAAGTCATCCTATATTTATCATCACTCAAATGCGCAGCACGTACGAACAAAGACAGAATCTTTATTTCGTGTTTTTTTTTTTTTTCACATAAGCCACAGCAGCAGGGTCTTGCACAATGAAGCGTGGCCTTACAAACATCAAGCACACCTTTACCTTTCGTTGTGTTTGCGTGCATTTTGAAGGACCGTGGCTGCGTCTTTCAGCGTCTATGAACTCATGCCGCGGGACAATGTGATAAGAACGCCAGCCGGATTTTTTTTGTACCCCACACTGCATTCACGAAGCCGCCAAAGGTGGGTGCTTATCAGCGCAACGTACTAGTGGTAGAAATCTTCGGATTTGCGCGGCTCGCTATGTCTAGCAGGTGTTCGGAAAGTCAAAAGGGCCGTGGCTTATCTGCACAACGTTTTGAAGCGTGAACCGCACGAAGCAATTTCTTCTCTCGAAAATCTGCAGTGCACGCCGCAGGCGCAGATACAACTGGCGTGGCGCGTGCGGCGCGGTAAGAGGTGGCAACACGGCCTCTGCACTGGCCGTGAAGTGGGGCGGGCAGCTCCAGCGACCGCTTCTAACCGCTCACTCAAATGCCGCACCATTTCGGGAAAATTATGTCGTCAGTAAGCATTTTTCTCCACTGAAACTGAAGAAGAGTTAAAAGCCTCAGCTCTTAGACTGTTTGGGAGCAGTTTGGCGTAATTTTTGCAATTTTCAAGTTTTTGGAGCAGCCCAGCGCAGCAAAACCAATTTGTATCAAAACTGCGCAATATGCGCAGCTGTCTCACCCCTGTGCAGCGTTTGAGTGATGATAAACACAGGATGACTTCAGAGGTACGTTGCAATGTGGCTGGATTCGAGCATGTTTTGGTTATACTGCAGTACTGCTTATAGTGCAGATTTTGGGGGCTCCCGCGACATACCTTACAAGTGCTCTACACTGTAATTCGATATATCTGGGATCAACTGTCATCGCAATATTACAACATTCAAAGCAGTGGCGACTCCCCGGTCACTTTCTGGTAATTATCTATGTCACAGTCTCGTTTGAGCCATTGGCGACTGGCGACCTAAGCAACCGCAAAGAAACACAACTGGGAGATTGTTTTGGGGCCCCTAGTTCTATGTGCATGTATTAATTGAATGATGAAGTGGAGATGACACAGTGATAATTATGTTATTAGTGCGGACCGGTATTAAGGCACTCCTGCGCGCCCCTATTATGCAACTGTGGCGCGAAATTTGGGAGCTTCTAACGTGTCTTGCTTTTTTTTTTTTTTTCAGTTCAAAAGTGCTTTTAGCAGCTGAAATGGAGCTAGTTCTTTTATACCAAACGGAGCTGTATTTCGTCTTCAGGGCCCCTTTAATTAAGCACAATTTTACACCTATGCTGTCACCAGCAAATGAACGCTGCTGCCCGTGGCTGCAGCAGTAATGTGGAAATGCACACAAAAGCAACCTTACGTTTCTGGACCTTCATGCGACAAGAACCGCTCCAGGACAGATTCTGTCTTTCCTGTTCCTCCGCTTCGCAAGTCTCTTCTTTCGACCTGTTAGACGTAAAGTAGAAAAAAAAAAAAAAAAAAAGCAATCCCGCTAAATAGACCTTTCCAGAAACTGCAGCGCCGCTCCTTCCCCTGGCGGGCGCGCGCAAGGCGTCATGGGAACTGCGTGCGCGCGCGGGGCGAGCGCCGACGGGGTGGTCGCGCCGCGCGCCGCGTTCGCGGCGTCCGTCAAAGGACCAAGTTTAAGTAGCGCGAAAGGATGGGCTTGCAAAGTTATGTTGCGCATCAATTAAATCATCTTTAAACCATAGAACCAAAATAAGAAATAAACTCCGCATCCTGAAGCTGCCTGCACCGCATGAGAACCTTTTGTCGTCTGCTAGCAACGTCGTCTGCTAGCTGCTGGCAGTTGAAAAGCGTCTTCGTGCTTCTTGCTGCCCGCGGGAAAATAGAGATTCCTCAACACGGGGAAATAAAAAACAAATGTGCACTTGAGCTCCCAGAGAAAAATACAGATAAACAGCTCTTGCCTTGGGGAGCTGAGTGGGAAAACGAAGGAGCTCATATCGCGTGCACACGTTATTCGTGATGCATTTCCGCGTGTGTAAAGCTACACTCGTTTACGACCTGCCTTAGCGTTTGTAGTTCACGCGATACTGACGATATGGCGCCAAGGAAGCTGCAGGATTGATTGATTGATTGTAGGGTTTAACGCGCCGACGCAACGCAGGCGATGAGGCGCGTCGTAGTGGAGGGCTGCGGTTTAATTTTGACCACCTGGGGATCTTTAACGTGCGCCGAAATCTCGTACACACGGGCGTTTTTGCTTTTCGCCTCCATCAGAAAAGCGGCCGCCGCGGCCGGGAATCGAACCCGCGACCTCGTGCTCAGCAGCGCAACGCCTTAGCCACTGAGCCACCGCGGCGGGTAGGAAGCTACAGGAGGCGGAAAAACGTGCTGTGTGCTCGGTTGAGACAACAATAATACGCTACGAGACCGGCATGTTTCATTGCACAAGTTTCCGAAGGACAAGAAACTTAAAAAGGAATAAGTTCGCCAGATAAATCGCCAGGGTCGTGATGGCCGATTCGCTTTGTGGGAGCCGTCCGAGCATCACAGGATATGTGGAGCCCATTTCAACGCGAGCAGACGCAAATGTTACATGGACCGTATGCGACCATTTTTCCACACCGGGTCTTCTCGGAGAGGTGTCCTCCGGTAAAGACAGGTACGCCCAGCATTATAACGTAAATTCCAGGCATCCGCTTCCAGGCATCCAAGACGAACTAGTGATATGCAGCACTGTCGAGATACCCCTGTCAGCTCAGAGTAATCAACGCCCGTTTTGAATGAATTTTAGCACAAAGGGGCGTAACAGGCCACAAAGCAATATTTTCACTCCAGCAGGCAACGATGCGGTTTCTCCAACGACAGCGACGGCCTGCAGCCCGTTTCCTGCAGCATTGGAGTAACGGGGTTTCTGCTGTAGTGACTTCAGCATTTCGACTATTTCTTTTCGGTCGCTCATTGTGGAATTATTATTTCCCACTTTTAAGGCGTGGTGTACTTCCTGTGAGAAAACAAAGGAGACAGCTCGTCATAGCTGACCCAGGATTCTTGATCGAAGATGAGCTCCGTGAACTTGGCGTTAAATTGAACAGACCCCCCATGTTAAATGGTCGGCGTCAACTGACAGTAACGGAGGAAACACGCACACGGCAAATCGCCAACCTAAGGAGACACGTTGAGCGAGTTATTCGAGAAGTGAAGAACTTGAGAATACCGTGGTATGTTTTCCCAAATGCGATGGCTGACAAGCCAAACCGGATACGGAAAATTTGTTGCTACCTGAGCAACTTCACACATGAACCACTTCTCAATTGATAAGTAAGCAAAATGTCAACTATGCGTGTTTTGTATTAGCGCCCTCTGAACAGTTTTACCTTTTAGTCGGTATTGGTTAGTTTTTCTAACGGAGTGTACGTGTCTTTTTTTCGACTGAAATAAACATTTCTATTTTCATATTTACACACAGCCGAAAACATCAAAAGAGCTTAGGATTGCACAATAAGACTCGCCACCTCTTGGGCACCAGTACTTGAAACAAATGCAGACATAGTGTAGCATGAATGGACGGGATACACACTGCAACTCCCCAAAATGCAGCAGTTTGTTGAAGAAATGCGGGCGGTGGTAAGAATGCTGAAGTTTGAAAAAAAAAAGCCAGTGAAGAAAACAGCTGTCCAGGACTCGATTGATTGATTGTGGGGTTTAACGCGCCGACGCAACGCAGGCGATGAGGCGCGCCGTAGTGGAGGGCTCCGGATTAATTTTGACCACCTGGGGATCTTTAACGTGCGCCGAAATCTCGTACACATGGGTGTTTTTGCTTTTCGCCTCCATCAGAAAAGCGGCCGCTGCGGCGACCTCGTGCTCAGCAGCGCAAAGCCTTAGCCACTGAGCCAACGCGGCGGGTCAGCTGTCAAGGACAGCAGATGTTCTGCATGCATCACACAATGTTAAACGCCGAAGCTGCACCGTCAACAAATGCTCCCTCCACAGGCGCTGTTGCGCCGGCACGGTTTGGCATGGTAGAGCTACATGAAGAGCGGACCGGGCGGCAGCGGCGGTGGCTGCTGCGGCACTCACAGTTCCCAGGCTGCTTTGCGGCCGCCGTTTGGGGGCGCGCGCAACTTTCCGGAAAGGTCTATTGAAACCTGCTATTTTATATAGTGGGGTAAACACTTGAAATACTTTTATATAAATTGGCAAAATTAATTTAAATTTGGCCATAAACTTTCCGAAGTTTGAAAGGTACGTGGCGCCATGCAGTGTCTGAACGTGGCACCACTAACTTATGTAAACTAAAAGCTCCGTCAGTTTCAATGCCCTTTTTCAAAAAACTGCACGAAGGAATGGGCAGGACTGCACTTTATTACATTAGCCGGAGACAAGTTTTTATTAAACACTTCTTTATCTCCCGTACAGTTAAAAGTATGTTGCTGGCCGCTCAGTGTTAAGGTTTCCGGTATCCCCTTATGGCCGCTTCCAGCTTTCGAGCATTCCAGGGCCCTGCCAGGAAAACCGTTTCGATGCAAGGTGTTTCAAGTGATATGCCCTTTCATTTGGGAAGGAGAACATATACTACACAAAAATCTGTTGTCCGTCCCTTTCCTAGCACCGGTTCTTAACTCGTGAACTTCTAATAGTTTAGTTATGCGGTGAACATGTTCATGATGCACAGTCGACCTCATTCGCTGCTTTTCACTTTCGGACCACCAATTCCGAAACTTCTCACGCACTTTCCCCTTCACATCTGTCAACACTATCAGTGCTCTCTCCGATGTTCCAACACTAGAAAAGGTACGCAAACCAACGTTGCAACGGTACGCTACATTGGTACACTACTTTGGGTGCCGGTGGCCCCAACCCTGTCACCTCGCTGTTCCGCAAAGTATCGATTGTTACTCATTGACATCCCTGCAAGGGCCCTCAGAAAAAAGGTTCAACGAACAGGCCGTACCAGCCAAGAAAAAAAAAAAAAAAAAAAAAAAAACTGGAGGTCAAACTGGACCCGCCGAAAACACTATTGGAACCAATTGCAAATCCAACTGGTTCCAATTTGGTTCCAATTAATTTCTAAGAGTCCAAATGGACTTCCAATGTTTTTTTTTTTTTTTTTCGGCTAGGGTACCACTGTCTCGCCTGTTGCACAGTTGCACCGCACCATGCCTTGACCCCCCCCCCTCCGAGTCAAGCAGAGGCAGAAGGCTGCATGCCAAGCTAGAGACACCTAACGCACTTAACTATTTTAAGTTAACTTAACTTAACTTTAAGTTAACTTAAATTAACTTAACTATAAATAACGGGCTATTTCTCACCGTGGGCATCAAGGGCATGCACCATCCCTCGCAGCCCAGCAGTTGCACCACCACTGTACAAGTGGGGGTGCTGCACATGGCATAACCACAGTCAGGGACTGCACGTCCATCTGGTACACCCAGCGGTACCAGGCCTTGCAGACCTGGAAACAAGCCATCCACAGTAATTTCAGGGGGGGCGTAACAAGTAAAACTATTTATTTGCGGACCAAATCTAATCAAATTAGGAGCATTTACGTAGTTAACTATTCTAATAACAAAACTGAAATCAGCTTAAAAATATATTCTATACTTTAGTTACAGGACTAATTACCTTCACAAAGTCACCCCAAAATTAACTAATTAGGCAGGAATAGCTCAAGATTTTTACGTCAGTGTGATCCGGAAGGTCCACTTTTGTACCGAGAAGCTATTTTATTACTGCATCATTTCCTTTAGGTATCTATTTCTGGTTTTCAAAGGAAGGTGAAACTTTTGATGCTATTTTTTATAATTAAAAGATATAACGCAATAATTAATAGCTACTTTTACAATAACATACTAGCTACAGAACAGAGCTTCCTGATCACACTGACAAAAATCTTGTTCAGCTCTTGCGTAACTATGCTTCATGGAAGTTTCAGATAATCCGCCCTGGAACTGAGAAAGATCGAAGATATACAGAAACGAATCTTTTTTTTTTTTTTGCTAGGATGGTTAGTTACATGAATGCTTAATTTGATAAGATTTGGTCCGTAAAGTCCCCCTTTCAACGAACAAGCAAGAAAACAACATTCAGTGACAGTCTTACAACTCTAAATGGCACTGATACGGTTCCTCACTAGAACCCATCGCCCTGCTGCTGGATGCGAAGAATGCAAGGGATTGGGGTATTTGAGCAAAATTGCACGTTTTTTGCCCTTTCAGGAACTAACATGGCTGCCAGCTCAAATGTAATCCAATCCTCTCGCCCCACTGCCCGGACTACCATCCAAAATGGCTGTACATTTGAACTATATCGAGTGGTCCCTGCATGCAAACTTCTGCAGTGCGGCAAAAGGTTTTGTAGCAGAGGTACTCAACTGCACCAGAGGTGGGACAGCAGAGACAGGATTTTGAACAATCTCGGCTTGAAGCAGTCAACAGGGTACTGAATGTGTCCTATACAACCGGAATGACTCGGGGACAAAACCATTTTCCTAGGCAGTGCGAGAGATCCCAACAGTGACCAGCACCGTACAGGAGTGAGCATTCGACATCTGTGGAGTGAAGTGCAGAGCCTTGCTGTAAATACGCGAAGCACCCGTAAATGCACCGAGCAAGCTAAATTAAGCGGGAGCGCGCCAATGGATAAGCCATTAGGCGCTTGTCCAAAGTAAAATGTGCCGAGTGCACAACCATTTTTCCCACGCAGCAGTCTTTCTGTGAACACCAATGCCACGAGTGGTGCACCATAAATGCGAGGAAGTTTAAATGAAGACCTGCTCGAGTTTATGCGGCTAGGTGGGCTGCAGCTCTTGCGGATGACAACCTGCTGTTACTCTATTTTGCAGGACCCAGGGTCCAACCTCTGCCCAACACCACCCAAAGAAATCACCAGAAAAGGGGGGGGGGAGCACTGTTGCACTCTGACAACTCGAGTGCTGAATGAACAAAAGAAGATGCAAAATGTGCCTTCAGTTTCTTCCGAATGCCTGTGTGAAGGTTCACTCTTTGGGTGTCCTAACGCAGCATTCCCGCTTAAAATTGCCAATGACAAACGACACTGAGTGCCGCAACCCACACACACCAGGAGACGAGAAGACGTGGTCACATAACAGGATGCTTTGGCGATAACTGCACGCTCTATAGTCCTGGCTGAATGTGGTGTAGGCACAACCATTCCATGCATACCAGGCATCCTCCAAGTGCAGCCATTTTAATAAAACAACTGAAGTTCTTGACTTGCAGTGTATGGCTGCCATCAAAAAGAACTATGATGGGGGCCCACAAATCAAGGGTAAAATCAGAATCCATGGAGCAAACTTTCCCGACAAAGATTGCACGGTGGAAAATCTTCTGCGGCAGGATGCCGCATGTTCATCGGGCTGAAATACATGGAGCAAAGACATGCTGCTGAGTCGCCGCTGGGTTGATCTCAGTGTGGCTAACTGAACCTCCATGCCCAGAATCAACGGCGGTGTTCAGTAAACAGATTCAGTGTTTTGACGTTGCCCGATGACTCTGCGTGAATCAGGGGCGCTTCTGCTGAAATATTACTTTCCAGTCCTCAAAAGCCCCAACGGCAGAAAAAAAAAACACGCCCGGCGAGAATCGAACTAGAAACCTCCACAACATGAAGCCCGCACTTTACCTCTCGTGTACCTTAACAGATGGCACTTTTATGCAAAATATGTCATACTAGGCCTAATACATACGGCTTGCTGCTTCTAGTTTTCGTCGCGTTTACACCACCTGTTCCTTACACGCCGATCTACCAGATGGGCCCCATATTGCTGTCAATAAAACTACCATAGCCGGATCGCCTTTCTTTAACCTAATAAAAGCTATCGTAAATGCCTATCTCGGCAACACAAGCCACACCAATTAGAAATGGGATCAGGCTTCACTTGCAGCTGCACGGCCTTCACTTATCGCAACCTCATTTTCCTCAATCAATATCTGCTTTACAATCCGTTTTTTTTTTTCTTTTTTTTCTTGTTTTCTCGAGCAGGTGCAAGGCAAGCGTCTATCTATCGACTTCTGCTTTCAAAAGATTCGAAAGCAGCCGAACGCCAGCGCCCGGTACACGCCATAGAGGAGAAATCAAAAGACCTCGTTGGTGTCTTCGGTTTGCCGCTCGGCACCACTTCGCCACAGACAAACTTTTTTGGCGTAGTGAGATCGGTGGAGACATTTTTTTTACACTGCCGCAAGTAGGCGCAAGGCGCGCGCAACCGGGATTGCAAAAATGCGTGCAACCGGGATTGTTGCGCGCTTTATGTTTTTGAAAAGACTGCCGATTGTTTGTTTCACCCTTTGTTTTCTCCTTTCTTTCGTCGGTGTGTTTATTGTACGCTGTACACTGCTGAAAAATTGAACATGTTATATTGTATTTTATGTTTGGGGGGGGCGGAGCAAGTCAAGCTGATTCGCGGCCGGGCTGGAGCGGAGGTGTGCACGCACGCGTTGGTATCAACACAGCGCTTGCCGCCGCTCTGGTACAGCCGTGGATGATTGCACAGCTATTTTTCCTTACCTCCCCCATCTCCAAAGATGGAAAATAAAGGAAATATGATTATTATAAGTCACCCGGTCGTTGCCGGGTGTTGTTCATCGACCTTTTGTCACATATTCGCCCCATGTACTCTTGCGTTTAATTCTGCTGCCTCCCGGTTTCCTGTTTATGGCAGCTTTCTCAGGTTAGACAAATCGCCTCGCAGATTGTAACGTTGGCTGGAGAGCCACAACGGAAAAGTGAGCCTGGGTTTGTGAACCCGTGTTCCACCCGTGTTTTGAAGGCATGCTGAACCCTCTCTGCCCGAGAAGGGGGATTTGTTTTGTGCCTCAGCTGCACCGCTACAGCTTTCAGCAGGCCACAGGAAAAGTTCTGAATGGTCAGTTTGATGAAAAGAGAACAGCACACAGAGAGAGAGAAAAGAGAGGAGAGAGAGAGAGAGAGAGAGGAGAGAAGAGAGAGAGAGAGAGAGAGAGAGAGAGAGAGAGAGAGAGAGAGAGAGAGAGAGAGCACTGACCGTGTCCAGGTGGATCGTGAGCCACACAGCAGGTTACACATGGCGTCCTCGACCACGCACTCCACGTAAAAGTGGTGCGGAGTGTAGACATGCGAGATGTAGACGAGGGTGGGCTGCTGGGTGAGCCCGCATCTGGAAGGGGCCCTCCAAGCCCACCAAGGGCACCAGAGGGTGCTGCCGGGCGTCGCCCACTGCCTTCAGACCCCGATGCTGCCCAGCGGCGTCCGGAATGAGCAGGGGGAGGCCACTGCTGGAGGCTTCGCTGCACTGCTCCCAGGCAGCGCAGTGCTCTCCTCCTCCAACGCACGGTCCAACGGCGGGCAGGGCTGCTGGTGCTCCACCAGCCGTGCCGGCAACTCGGGGACCGCTGGCATCCCTAGAGGAAACGGTAGCTGGTCCCAGCTGGTTTACGACCCAAATTCCCGGCTGGGCGCTCTGGCCCCAGCTGGGACCAGCAATGCCCAGCTGGAAATTTGGGCCATGAACCAGCTGGGACCAGCCACCACTTCCTCTCGGGACCTCCAGTGCACTCTCCCCCGAGCTGGACCCCCGGCCCCGCCCTGCCCCTGGCCAAGCCCCGACCCCATTGCGACCCCAACAACCCCACGGGTGGTTCGAGTCACAAGGGGTCGGGTCCTGGGCTGAGGCAGCCTCCGACCCGTTTGTGGCCATGGCAGCGGCCTCATTGTGCGACGCAACTGCCACCATGCCAGGTCGCCTCCCCTCTTCTGATTCCCCAAGCCTGGTCAGGAACTGCCCTGCAGAGAACAAGCCACAATGGGCGAGCTACTCAACCCCAGCAGTGGTGCCACTGTCAGGTGTAGTACCGTGGAAGCCTAGCATGGTACATCCGGATGCACGGCTCTTACTTGGTGCACATAAAAATGGTCACACACAATACCAAGGGCGGTGCTTGCAGTTACAAAGAAGCTGCATTAGCCAGGCTAGCAAAATGTAACACACAAACCGCAGCCCACTTTGCAGTGTGACGAGGATTCCATTTAAGGTGCGACTGACGTACCCAAAGGTGCCAAGAAAACACTCTGAGGCTTGCTAACAAGCAACATTTGAATGCTGAGAAACCATTACTTCTGGGTCAGTACCGTAACACAACCACAAGCAATAGCACATACCTTTCCTGCAGGTGCTCGTGTTGATAAGTAAATAAAAAATCAGAGCAGTTCCTCTCTAAGTGAAAGCTGTCATGAGTGCAGAGCCATGACACAGGCGCCGTTCTCCACTCTTTGCTACCACCCTGCACACACACTTCCCCTTTGTCTCTCTCCTCTCTTGATGAATTGAGCAGAAGTCTGTTGAATGCAATTCAAATTTCCCGCCTTCGAAACGCTGGCACGCCTTCTCCTGCGACAGCTCGCAATTTTCTCTTGTTCTTCCTGCAAGGCCACGAGTGGGTAGTTCTGTTCTTTTCGTGCTAGCTTATCTCCCACGTGGTAGAGCCTTTCTACACCATTTTGAATGTGTTATCAGCCAGTCTTTTTCCTCACTATTGTAAAAACCAACCGAATGAGCATTCGTAACTAAATGGACGCGAGGGCTGCCAGTTAATTACATGCATTTTGCCTCAAATGTAGCTGCAGTTTTCTTTGACCTAAACATTGAGGACATGTACGACCAGTGACCAGCGGTTCCAGGAGTTTTGAACGGTTCTGCATATATGAGCCTCTTGTTAGAGTACCCTGTAAACTTCTGGCCAGAAGGCTGAATCCCTATCCAGTACTATCTCTTCGAAGCCTTTGTTTGGGTCCGTGACGCCACGTGACTGCGGTGGCTGGATAGCTAGACAACGAGCGAGCAATGACAACAGGCCAGGCTCTTGAAGTGCTCTGAAAACAGTCTGAAGAGTCCAACTACAATATTTTTGCTTGAAGAAATCTTACTTTTTCTTGGCAACTAGGCAACCATCTTGGAAACAGAAATGCCTGCACACCCTTGACCTTCTTGTGCACGTCACTAGGGAGATTTTGGCAGCATCCGAGAAATCAGTAGATCTTCTTGATGGACACGAGAACACCAAAGCCTAAAACAGTTTCTTCCTCTCCAACGTCAATTTGGTGTCAGCATCTTCTTCACCACTCCATTGTTCTTGCTCAAGCAGTCTATTGACAATATCTTCAGTGGTGACCTCGCGAAAGTAAACGCCATGCTGTGCCAGTCAATGTTATCATCGAAGGTCACTGCGGTGACCGAATAGTGGTAATGAATAATGGTATAGTGTAAGAACGTAACGAAAAGCTGCCATGAACATTGAGATATGAGAACTCAGCAACACTCGACAATTTAAGAACGACAACTTAAGTTCCCACCGCGCCACATTACCGCAGCCGGCTGTTCCTCCGTGCAGCGCGAAGCGTGCCTTACTGCGAGAATTTTGAACATGACGCGAATCATTTCAGTGACTTTTCCGACTTGGCCTGCTGAAAGATTACTGTATTTTCCTATCTATAAGTCATAATTTTGTACAAGCCTCGGCCCCCTCAAAACAAGTTTTTTAGGAAGAAAAAAAAAAATATGACGTGTCGCGGCGGTGTACAAGACGCACCGGTGTACAAAATGCACTTGTTAATCCCGTAGACACATAGAGGATCAGTTCTTTAGAAAGTGCGGCGAAAGTAAGTGTTTCAGGTGGCCGCCGCCTCTGAACGCATCACTCGGTAAGCAGTGCTAGACACGTGCATCTACCGTCCAAAGTCTAGACAAAACTAACTTCTCAAAAATGGTTTATTGATACACACAGATGGCATGTACTTGCAGACGGTGGTTCGGCAAAACCATCTAAGCCTTCTTCCTCCGACTCGCTCACAAATAATTCATTCTTTTAGACCATAGAGCTGTGTCTCTTAACGTGCGCTAACATCACGCAGCACACAGGCACCTTTTCGAGGCGGACCCTGTGCGGCCACTATGTACAAAATTTATTTCATACATTAGTTGCACCGGTGGATAAGACACACCAACGAAAATTTCAGAAGAAAACAAAATGTGACTTATAGACCGAAAAATACGGTACTGCAGCAGCAGCAACAATAAACTACACGAGCAAGAACAGGTGCTGTGGCACATTTGGCGCAATCTCATTTCAAACCGTGCGTCTGCACTGGTTTCTGGGGTCGTTGCTTCAGCGGAGTAATACAGTGCATGAGCTATCGGCGTTCTAAACTTGTACCCGAGTATATCCATTTATTTCTATGCAAGTCACTTAACTTTGACAACAACAAAGCGATTTTATGCAGCATACAATGAATATTGAGAACTGCTGCGTTTTTGACACACGGAGCCACTATTCCCAGCAGCAACATTCCAGCCTTGCACTGCTAATGCAAGCTGCACCAATTTGTTAGCGCTTCAGTTGCCCAGAAGACTACTGCCTTTAAAATGGTACAGTAAGGGGTGCACATACACATATGCTCCTTGCGCTCGCACTCGAGCAGAGGTGCGAAAGCAGTCTTCACTGTCATAACACCCTATCTGCAGTGGTGTGAGCCCTTTACAGGGGGCAGTTTTTTTTTTCTTTTTTTTTTTGCTAACGCCAAAGCTTGGTCAAGCTTAAAACAGGTCTGCTGTTAAAACCACTCACAGTGATCAGGGCTGCGTGCGTGCTGGGTTCCACAAGCCGTGGCCGGATTGACTGGTTGGCAGCGGCATAGTCCATGCCATCATCCGATGACTGGGAGAAGGCGTCGTCAGATGAGGGCAACTACAGGGAACAGACGCATTCATCCACAAAGGCTCACCGCTATACAGTTGAACCTCGATATAACGAACCTCGATTTAACGAAATTCAGCGATATAACGAATTTTTTCAAGTTTTCTATCAAAATTTTGCTAAATCCATGTATTTTTATCTCGATTTTCACGAAGTAATTTCGTGCGGCGCTTTCGATTTAACGAAGTCACTGGCGAGAAAGGAAGAACGAAATTCCGGTCGAGGCACGTTTTATTTGCCTCTCAGAGCCTACATTGAAAACATTCAGTACTCACATTAACTCTTAAAAGGCTAAAATGAAAGAAAAGCGGTGAATTATGCGGTTGACAACAATTAAAAGCGATGAAAGAAGCTGCTCAAAAACCGCTAGGGTCATGGATGGTTAAATAGTGCGGCCACCATTTTGACGTCTCATCGTTGCCTACGCCAGCGCCCTCTATGCTTAGGCTGCCGAAAGCCTACTTAAGTGTTTTTTTCTACGCGTCCTTGCTCACGGTGCTGCTGCTCTAGGTTGTGCTCGCTGATAACCACATTAATATTTTGTTCGTCCATCATTAGATGAGTCTTATAAGCAGCATGAGCACTCCAAGGGGAAAGAAAAGTGTTCCGAACAAGAGCCTGAGGAAGTGTCGGTGAAACCGAAGGCCATTGAAGTGATGGATGCCATCGACGTTCTGAGGAGGCACGCATGCGCACGCGAATGTTTAAGAGCAGCCTTGTTAGCGCTGTCAGCATACGAGCGTCACGTAAGCCCACCCTGGTCAAGAAACGCCAAGCACTGCTTACGGACTTCTTCACTACGGCTTGAACATCGAGTGCTGGTGGCAATAAATTGCTCTCCGAAACGTGGTCAAAACGTGTTCATTAGACAGCTGCGATGCGGAGAAATCGGTTTCTTTAGGGCTCAGCGGGCATAAAAGTAATTGCTTAATCAAATTTGGCCAGAAGATATTTAATGTAAGCTTTCCGCTTTAGCGGGAGCACGTAAGCGCTGCTCCACAAAGTGAAGCGGTCCGTGTGTACTCCGCTCAACTCTCAATCATGGCTTTATCTCGAGTGTCGTGGTTGCATCACGCGCCCATACTGCAGAGCCTTTGTGCATGAAAAAAGTCTTTCGAAAGCTTTATAGCACCCTTCCGCTGTTGGCCCGCCGCACCCCTCAACGCCGCGCCTAAGCCTACCACTGAACGGACGAAAAGAGGCGTAACTTCGAACCAGCACCTCGCCGGGGTGAAGTTCACGGGGCATGGACGCGGGTTCAATTGACTAACAGCGGCGTTTAGTAGTGACCGAAATGAAAAAAAGAAAAAGTGGAAACCTAGTCTGCTATCATATTTAATGAGGCGTTGCGGAAAAAGCACCGGTTTTACGACGACACGAACTACTGTCGGCTATCCGAATTCCATTGCCTAAGTGTTGAAGCTCTTAATTCACACAATTTTCGCGGCCAGTTTTAGTACAAATTTCGCTTTAAGTGGAGAGGTAACTACATAGCAGTTGTTTCTGAGCGATGGGCAAGGTTTTGAAACCTCAATAACTGGTTAAATTAACTGTAAAATCGAAACCTCGATTTTACGAAATTCTCGATTTAACGAAATTTTCGCCCGCAAGTACGACTTCGTTATATCGAGGTTTAACTGCAGTGCAAAAAATAAGGCTATCACTCAGCAAAAGAGAGCCACAGTTCAGCACAACACTAGCCAAACATATTCTCCAGCACAGAATTTCCTGAACCAGAATAACCTGAAGGTCACCATTTCGCCTCGGTGTGATTTTGCTGCCCCAACAGAGCAACAACGTGGAAGTCATGTACCCAGATGCACAAATTGCCATTTCACCAAGTGCATCGAGAAAGAGTTCCAACCAATGCTTGTCCATCTGTCATAACACACACCACCACTATATGAAACACATCGGCAATTTCCCCCCGTATGAATTTCCGCCTTGCTTAGCCAACTAAAGCTGCGTCCAGGCTACGTGTAACAACTAAAGCGCTAAGTTGGGCGAGTTGGTTACTGTATACTAAGGAATTCGTCGTACTAGCGAACATTAAGACACAGGGACACAGCTAAAGAGAAGACAAAACACACGCTAGAACTTCAACTCAGCTATCATAAACAGGAAAACACCAATAAGTACATGAAAAAGTATGTTTTTTTTCACGATAACCCATTCCTTTTTCATGTACTTATTGGTCGTAAAAAAAAAACATACTTTTTCATGTACTTATTGGTGTTTTCCTGTTTATGTGGCATAAACTGAGTTGAAGTTCTAGCGTGTGTTTCGTCTTCTCTTTAGCTGTGTCCCCGTCTTAATGCTCGCTAGTACGATGAATTCCTTAGTATACGTGTAACAAACCTGGCTGCCTAGATGTACCCACACTACAACCGTCTACTGGGTTGCCTGGGACCTTCGATTCCTTTGAGCAACTCCTAAACAGCCACCGCTGTTCAGCCCCAGTGGCAAGGGGTAGCCGTAGCTTTTCAAGCCAGCAGCCTGGATTCGAATCCCAGTGATTTTATTTTTTGTTTTTGCTAAAGACCAGCAAATTTTTTTTCGTTACTGTGGCATGTTCTCTTGGGTGAATCCTACGCATTGTTGACTAAAAATAAGGACAGTTTGACATCTCTTTAGGCTGGTTTAGCCCACCGACACGTATATTAGTTGTTTGATTCTCTTAGTACAGCTAGAAAGGGGAGCAAACGCAAGATTTAGTGATTAGGCAGCCTAGTGTTAAGGAACAGAATGAAGTACAGTGCAAAATGAATCCGAGGTAAGAAAGCCGAACACGCAGCCAACAAACGAAGGCCAGAGAAAGGAGCTCACAATACGTGGCAATTCACTCCATCTTCGACTGGGAAGATTTGTTGTCCACAGAAATGGACGGTGCGATGGCGTTGAAGGTCCTTCCGAATTGCCGTGTATGGGAGGCCCCTGACCCCCAAGGTGCCGGGTGACGGCCTGGGGAGGGACATTTGCCGGCCATGCCTCACACCGGGTGGCGGTGCGGCGAAAGACCGGCTGCCGTCCTCCTCTCAGACCGGCTCCGAGCTGGACTCTCAGGGCACTCGGAAAAGGAGTTCTCCAGGGAGGACTGCCCCAGGAAGGCTGCATAAGCAGTAAAAGAAAAGGTTAGTCCTTTTCTTTTATTTTCTTGCTTTATCGCCAGTTATGCAGGTAAGGGCAGGCGGAGGTGGCAGCTTTATCCACGACTTTCTCTTCTCTCGCTCTCTCATTCCATGGCGCAGACACACAGATTCGCTTTGTGCAGTTTCCTCTTTTCTTTTGTCTTTTTGCTTTCCCTTCAGTCGCCTGAATGCCCTGCCAAGCAGCAGCGCTGGCAGTCACGGTGAAAGTTCGTTTAAACAGAAGAGTACGTGAGGCGGTTCTGTCCTAAGTGTTTTTTTTTTTTTTTTTTTTTTTTTTTTGTTTGCTTTGAGTCTGTGGAAACCTAAAAATAACTACCCATATTGTTCGGCATATCCCAGACTTCATCTTCACCAAGTTTGTCTTAAATGAAGTCTATTGTTTATTCCCAGTCAAAAAGAGAGGGCAAGGTTGGAATGTTGAAAAGGAGACCCATCTCTCTTCTTCAACAAGAAATAATGATGAACATAGTGCTAACGTTTTGAGGCACATTAACATCACAGGTAAAGTGCACTTTCGAACTCATTTCTTTCGAGCTCATCTCTCAAAGTGTTTTAGGCACGTAATCACCTGGTAAAGCATGAGGAAGCTGATAAGCAATGCTACCACAGTCCATCCCAACTGAGTAACATTAAAAAATTGCACTGGGAGGGACCTACCTGCCCAATGCAAGAGCGTCTGGACATTTTTAATGTCATCACATAGTTCAGTTTCATTGTTTTTACCAGGGTGTCGAACCGGAACCGAACCGAACCGAACCGAAAACCGGAACCGAACCGGTATTTTTGCCGGAACTGAACCCGAACCCGAACCATTATTTTTTGAGCCGGCTGAACCCGAACCGGAACTGAACCGAAAAAAGAAATAACGGTTTCCGGTTCTCGACAAAACGGTTCGACCATCCCGTTATTGATAACGGGTGGTAAGTGTCATTAGGGACTTCTTTCTTTCACGCGCCATCAACTTCGCAATCTCTCGCTCACTTTTACCCGTTCAATGAATCAAAACGCTCCGAACACGCTCATCACGGTCACAACATGGTGACAATTTGATTACTTGATTGATTGTGAGGTTTGTTAATGCACCGACGCAAGGCAGACGATGAGGCGCGCCGTAGTGGAGGGCTCAGGATTAATTTTGACCACCTGGGGATCTTTAATGTGCGCTGAAATCTCGTACACACGGACGTTTTCGCTTTTCGCCTCCATCAGAAAAGCGGCCGCCGCGGCCGGAAATCGAACCCGCGTCTTTCGGCTCAGCAGCACAACGCCATAGCCACAACATGGTGAAACGACTGCACACCAGTATAGCAATTAAGGCTCCTAATTGCAATGGTATGTTGCTGATGGTCGAGCAAGCAGGGTGCAAGGCTGGGAAGAAGAAATGTCAAACTCTTGGCAGCCTGCACGATGTTTGAAGCACCGAATTCACCCTTCCCGCGGTCGCCGGTGCGCCTGCCACCACGCCCCCACAAGGGGCCTTAAAAGGCTCAATAAAACGTTTGTCGCTCTCTCTTTCTCCCTCATTGGGACAGTGCAAGTGCAATCAGTCCACGAGATTGTTGCACTGTGTACCAGCCAAGGTTCAAGCCCTACATTTGCCTATGCCTATTTACAGCAGCTAAAGTGTGTTGAAATTTTGGCTTTTAGGTACATGCATAATCACAAGAATTAAAACAGCGTCACTAACGGGACACACGAAGAAAGGGACGCACATATGTTTGTTATTGGTTCGAGACATCGGCTTTATACAAGCGAGGCGAACCTCACGAAACGAGGAAGAGGGGAAAATAGGGCGAAGGGGCCGGAGAAATAAGATTCTTAAACGTACTGCACGGGGAAAGAGAACATTGATTGATTATGAGGTTTAACGCGCCGACGCTACACAGGTGATGAGGCGCGCCCAGTGGAAGGCTCCGGATGAATTTGAACACCTGGGCTCATTTAGAGCGCCGGATAAGTGAACACCGGGGATTTAGCGAGCGCCGAAACCTCGAACACACGGGCGTTTTCGCTTTTCGCCTCCATCAGAAAAGCGGCCGCCACGGCCAGGAATGGAAACCGCGTTTTTGAGGCTTAGCAGCACGACGTCTTAGCCACTGAGCCACCACCGCGGCGGGTGAGGTAAGCGAAGATACGTGTCTATTCGGAATTCTAGAGACTGTGTTCTTTCGAATTGACAGGTGTGCCCAGCGTTGGGCACTGTACGTTTGGTTTCGCTGATTTCCACTAGCATCTTTGGTAGTCTCTTGTGCAGGTAAAGCTGCTCTTCACAGGCGAATAAAACGCCATTTGTGTGCGCGGGGGGCGTGTGTTTGCGCGCTTTACGTGGAAGTTTTCTTTGTTGATTGTTTTGCAGGCAGCATTCGCTCTTGATTGTCGCAGTAAGCCCGATAACGAAGGGGCCGCAGCCCCTGGTCGGCGATATTTTTCCGCCGCGTCATCTTACATGCTTGGCCAAGGATCCTAAATGGACCATGAAAACAAAGCCCTACCTTGCCTTGTTTGAAAGATCTGCCTTTGGTGACTCGTTAAGGAAGTTGTTTTTACAAGAAGTGGGTGAGAAACACCGAAAAAACTTTCAAATTTTCTGCCACCCAGCATCAGCAGTGACGTAACAAGGAAGTAATTCAAGCAAAATGGGCAATGTCTTAAGTCATTATTAGCATCTAAGCAGTACAATAAAAAGAAGAAAGGGGCACCAATAAATAACACACTCATGTCTCTTGGCGGCGGCTTTGTGTAGTCTCTAGGATGACAGTAGGGGTGGTGAAAAAGAGGCTGGTACATTTTCTGTTACACCTGGCCAATATTTTCAAATTTGACAGTAGTATTGCAGCTCATTTTCAAAAAACCACTAGTTCGAGTGAAGAAAAAAAGTACTTCAGTTTTGATGAATTTAAAGTATACAAAACTGATTTTTCACGCCTTGCTAATAATTCAGTTCTGAACCGGTTCACGAACCGGTTCAACACTTTGAACCGGTTCGCGAACCGGTTCGTGGATAGAATTAGTCGAACCGGAACTGAACCGGAGCAAAATAAATTTACCTGAACCCGAACCGTAACCGAACCCGTATTTTTTGCGGTTCGACACACTGGTTTTTACGCATGTCATACAGATAATTCACTAGTGTAATCCTAAGAACTTTCACTTTTCATTCACTGGGAATTATCAAACATCAGTCGTAACACATGAGCCTGGTTTCATATACAACGATATTTCGATGTTAAGACGCGTTCATTCTTTTTTCAGCATTAAAAATTTCTTCATAAGGCAACAACTCAAGACCCACGCAACGCCAAGTTCAACCCGTCATTTGCCAACAGATAACTTAAAAGACGTGAAAATTACTTGAATGTTGTCAATGACAAAAAAGGAAAAAAAATGGTATTTAGGAATTTATTTGAACCACCAAACAGGATGTTCAAAAACAATAACCACTCACAGCGCTCAGGGCTGAGCATGCTGGGTTCCACAAGCCCTGGCCAGATCCGCTGGTTGGCCGCGGCTACGTCCCTGTCGTCTTTCCGACATTGGCCAGGAGAAGGTGTCGCACGAGGAGGACTGCAGGGAAGGGAAGCATTCGTCCACAAAGGCTCACAGCTACAGTGCAAAAACTGCGCCTATTGCCCGGCAAGGCAGATCCACAGTTCAACAGGACACTAGCCAAACATATTCTACAGCACGGAATTTCCTCACCTGGCGCTACTCGAAGTGCACCATTTTAACCCAGTGTGATTCGCTGTTACAACAGGGCAACACTGGGGCATTCAAGTAGCCAAACGCACAAAGCGTAATTTCACCAACTGCATCGAGAGAGTTTTAGCAGACACTCGTCCTTGTCAGAAATGAGAGGGACGCAGCACCACTACATGAAACGTCGGCACCAGATTTCTCCACACGTGTTAATTTCCTCTTTCTGTTTACTGAGTGCGTTGAGGCCACACAATTGGCAACCTTGGCCACCTAGGCGCACTTTCACTAGCACCACCTACTGGATTTTGCTGAAAGCTTTTTCTCTTTAGCAACTACCAAACAGGCACTGCTGTCCGGCCCCAGTGGCCTAAGGGTAGGGTTGTGGGTCTTCATGCCAGCAGCCTGGGTTTAAGCCCCAATGATCACATTATTAGTTGAATTTTTTTCTTTTGCGAAAGACCAGCTTTTTTTTTTACAGTTGGCTGTTCTCTTAAGGGGGGATGTGGCTTGCAAAATCAACTTTTTATTTCTTTGTGGATTTTGATGAAATTGGCACAGCAACTGGAAATGCTTCTGTGATAACACCATAAAATTTGAAGTTAATATTTTGATAACTTTTTATGGATGAAATTTTCTTTCTGTTCCGCTTGTACCGAGCTTGAGCGGCTTATAAAACACGATAGAAAACTTGTTCGAAGTGCTTTGCATTCTCAAATGAATGGACGAGGTCGTGACAGTTTTAGAATTTTTTTATTTAACAACACAATGTTTTTTAGTTTTCATTTTTTTAGAGGTTAATGTGCAACAGGCATGTCAACTGTGAACGATTATTTGAATAAAAAAATCACAAAAAACAAATCTGGAAAACTAAAAAGTGTCACGACCTGAACAGTTCATCAAGGAATGTAATGCAAGAAACGGAATCAAAATAGACCCAGCAGTCACGAAGAAATCCCTGGGACAAGCGACACAGGTGGCAAAAAAAAATGTTTTGAGAAAACGGCTTCCGAAGTTGCAACATAGTTTCACATATCAAAAGTCGTCACGGTTGTAGCCTTTCATGTCCTTTTGAACATGGGGCTTCTGGAAGGCCTTGCCTTGAAATTGGAGTGCCTTTTCAGCCTTTCTCTTTCCAGAAAACATCATTTTCAGCTCCTCCGTGAAGAGTACATACCCCCCTTTGCAAACCAAACGGAGGGGAGATGGGTTTCAAATGGGCTTTCAATGCAAAGTAGGTTAGTTTGGTTGGCTGTAATCGCACTGGACAACCTCCTTTGGCAGTGTTGTCACCATGGCAACAAGTTAAGCATTTTTTTAACTTAAATTTGAACATTTTTGGCTTTTTTTTCATGTTTTATCTTGCCTGGCACAGCAACTTAGTACTCATAGTTGCAGGTGTTCATTGCCAAAAGTTTGCATACCACAAGGTTGAAAATGAGCTACTTTGAAGCTTGGTAGAGTATCTGCATAACTCCCAACTTCAATGCAAGAGCATATTTTTTTTACTACTTTGACATTCAAGGCATCCAATATTTCTCGCAGCACAGCCAGTATGCCCTGAGCAATGGTACAATAATTCCCTAAAAAATCACTGTTAAATGGCTGCCACAGTAACGTACATTTTAACGCAGAGAGCATATTTTATTCCTATATTTACTAACTCAAACCTGTTTGCATGAAAATTACAAGTGCACGGGAAACATTGCGCAAGAAAGGCGATATGGCTCGCGCGCATCGCAGCGCACGCTTACCGCGGACATATCGAGCTTTGGATTATACCTGATATGGCTGGTCAGGTCGCTTTTAAGATAAAACTAACGTCGCAGGCATTAATTACAACTACTGGCGTTCAATCGTAACCGGTTGCCCAGTCATGTGATGCTCCAATGCGCGTCGCTATGCCGTGCGCGCCGCAGCGTTGACGCGTCGACCGTTTCTTTCTCAAGGCTAGCGAGGCACCAGTCAAAAACACACACTAACTAAGCGTGTAAACATCGCAATCCCGACTCAAAAGTTCACTTCACGAACCGCTATCGCAAGCGCGCAAAGGCACCGCGTCACCCTCCGGGGGTCTGGCGACGGTAGAGTCCAACGCGCACCACGAAGCGTTCGATGACCTCCGCCTTTCGAGCCACACAACTTCCCGTAATCTGGCTCGTTATCTCTGGCATTCCCATCGCGATAACGTCTCGTGTTGAATACCACAGAAATTGAACAGAAACTCGGCCGAGCGAAGCGGCGAAAATGAACTCAATCCGCTCGCTACGCAGCTCAGGCGGCAGCCATCTTGCGTTGCGCCCGCGACATCCAATCAGGAGGGTCGACGTTCTGCGCCCCCGACCGGAGGACCAATAGCGCTTCAGCATTTATTTCTAGCTTCGTTTGTGCGTCGTTTCTTTTCTGCCTGTTTGTGCGTTTGTGAATGAACGAAGATAAAAGAGACGAGCGGAACCGAAAAGAACGATCGCTCGGCCGATCTAACCATATCAAAATGGCCGCGCCCTGTGGCACCGTTGCGTAGATAGAGGCGCTCCGAAATTGCCGTTTTTTCGCCCTTTTGCGCTGATAGTTTGTCACCGCGCCTGACAAAAGTATTTTTTTATGCCACTTTGCGACGCTTTTTCAGCGTAAAAACTTTGCAGACGCACAGAATAGGAAACATAGAAGCCGAATATGCGGGTTTCAAAAAAACGATGTTTGGTCATTTTCCGAAGTTGAAAGCCGCGTCCCCCCTTAACTCAATCCTACACATTCTTGCCGAAAATAAGGATAATTTGGTATCCCTTAGGTCGCTTTAACCCACCAGCGAGTTCACTAGTTGTTCGAATATCCTAGTACAACGTGAAAAAGAGGCGAACATAGGATGCGTCTCGGCGGAAGCTGAAGGTGACAGAATGGAGCGCAGTGCGGAGGAGATCCGGGTGACACGAATAGAACACACAGCCAGCAAAGGAAGGCGAGAGAAGAATGGCACTCACGTTACACGGCACCCACTCCATCTTGGGCCCAGAAGACATCCGCATACTCCACGGGGTGCATGGAGCAACAGCGTTGCAGATGTCCTTGCAGGTTGTCGTGTATGGGAGGCCCCCGACCTTCCCAAAGGTGCCGGGTGGCAGCCAAGGGTGGGGCACTCGCCGGCTCTGCCTCACACCGGGTGGCGGGGTGGCAGAGCACCGGCTGCTGTCCACCTCGTAGAGCGGCCCCGAACTGGGTTCTACCAGGGAAGCGATGGAGAGGAGCCCACCGCAAGAGAGGGGCTGCCCTGGGAATGCTGCATAAGAAGGAAAAGAAGGGTGAAGAATTCTGAGCAAAGCATTGCCAACGAAAGAAAATCAACATCCAAATACCCTTAGTCTTCACATCCCAATATACAGTAAGACTTTTTAAGATAAACTCAAAGGGACCATGTAAACTTGTTCATCTCATCAGAATGCCGGCTCTCTGTGGAAGCACGACAGGCTTTCACTGAATGCCAGGCTTGCCACACACGAAAGACAACTCTCCTAGAGAGGCAAACGCAGAGTTGACTCACTGACTCCGTAACAGCTGTGGAGGTGGTGGTGGCTCCCACTGAGAGACAGAGTTATTCAGGAAATTCTGTTGTCGCATTCTTTGCGCCTTCCTTAAAGCGAAGCTTTCTGTCCCCCCTGACAATGATTGTCCCATCAATGAAACTCACTGCAGTAAAGCCAACTTTACAGAATGGGTTTCACAAAAACACGATCATGATAAGTGACGGCACATCAAGTGGCTCAAGAAAAGGAACGCTCGCCATGGTCGGAATCAAACCAGGGTCCCTTGCGGCATGCAGCCAACTTCTATCAGGACTGACCGATTCTGACACGGTCGACGCAGTTTTGGAAGCCAGCACCTAAAGCCCGACGACAAAGTTCAAACGCCTCTTCATCCAATGACAATGACGGTTGAAATGCAAAGCTTTCTCGGCAAATGGCGAAAGAAAATTGCAAAAGCAAAGTCAGGGCCTCAATGATCGAAGTCTGAACCGTCAATGATTAAGGTCCAAATCCCGATGACACAAAGTCTAGCCCTTAACGATCAAAGCCCTCGATCTCAATGACAGCTCAGTTATCCCTCATGATATTCGAATCCGAAAAGCTGGATTGATTCACATTATAATGAGTTGAAAGGAAACTTCTGAAACATAATTAAGATTATGAAATTGACGTAAATGAAAGAATCAAATTCAAGCACTCACATCTCTGCGCTTTGATCCTCACGAAGGGGAGTTTCAACCAACATCGTTTGAAAGGGGCGTTTGAACTTCTCTCAACCTTGACAATACCCTGCTCATGATTTGATTGATTGTAGGGCCGATTATTACACGCCGACGTAACTCAGGCGATAAGGCGCGCCATAGTGGAGGGCTCCGGATTAATTTTGACCACCTGGGCATCTTTAACATGCGCCGAAATCTCGTACACACGGACGTTTTTGCTTTTCTTTCCGCCTCTCAGAAAAGCGGCTGCCGCGGCCGGGAATCGAACCCGCGACCTCGTGCTCAGCAGCGCAAACGCCTTAGCCACTGAGCCACCGCGGTGGGTAATACCCTACTCATGATGTAAACCTCCCCGCATACACGACGGGACCAGATTGGATTAGGACGCAGCCGAACGGCCACATTTCTTATTGCACCAGTGAGCAACAACAGAGATTGGAGAACAGAAGCAGACACTGGCTCCACAAGCCACACTAGCTTACTGAACAAACAAGAAAAGGGTGCAGCTTTACAGAAAACAACAGTGCACTAGCAGTCTCAGTGCCACTGCAACATACAAGCACAGCACTGTTGCTGCTATCCCAAACAAGGGCTCTCAAGCACTTCTTTCAATGAATGCCAGCAGCTGTTGATCATCTTAATAGTCACCGCTGCTCAGTCCAGGCTTGCTGTAGACTAGATGGGCTGCACTGACAAAGCTCCACAGGACGCCCTTACCATTTCATTGTCCTTGCATGTGGATCCCCGAGAAAGTCTAGTCGGGAATTCCGGCCCGTGCAGTGCTCTAGCTTCAAACTTTTTTCTATGAACTTCATGATCTAGACTGTCACAACTGAACTACTGCTTTGACAGAACACTAAGAACAGAGAAAGTTTTGCCAGCTTCACTAAAATGGAGTTACAGTGAAACCCCCATCATACATATTTCTCGGAACCACCCAAAAACAAATGATTGAAGCAAATTTATTACATGGCAAATTATAATCGCAAATGTTAATTTCACTGCATATTTAGAACACAAATTGATGCGATACGTTAGCTAAGGACTAACAAAAACCACCATAATCACTGCACAACTTGGTCTTGAGTATGTTACGAGTACTCAACTAACTAAATCCTAAATTCCTTAGTTAAAAACAACATTTTGTGCACTCCAGGAACGTTCTGCGATTATAGCCCACCAGCCATGCACCGTGCTTTAGAAGGGAAGGACGTGAATGCCATGGCTACAAGCAAAGAAGCAAACACGCCTTATTTGTGGAAACAGAAAGAGTGATTGGTACGTGCAAGAAGCTCCCCGTCTTTTTCCACCTCTTTGGTTATTTTCCCCTTCACGACAATTGTCAGTTGGTGTTGATATTAAATACCGCGTGTGCAGCCAGACAAAAATGAAAACGAACCTCGTTCAATCATCTCCGATCGCAAACTAGCGAAGAAAACAAGTGCAGAGAGGTGCTGTGGGGAAGTCCCTGGGCAGGCCACGAAGAAGAAAAAGCGGGAGGTGGCGGCTACGAAAGCGAACTGGTTTGGCAACAGCAGGGAACCTAACGACAGTACAAAGTGCTCAAGAAGAAAAGGCAACGAAAAAAGATGGAACAAATCATGCAATGACACAGTGTAAGAGAGCAGTGCGACTGGAGTGAGAGCAGAGATCAAGGCAGGAAGAAACAAAGGCGGGGGGGAGGGGGAGACGGTAAAACAATGGAAGCAGAGAGGAGATACTTGTAATACTTGAGGAGATACACAGGACATGGCCCCAGCCTCACAGTGCCAAATCACAGCAGCAGTTCAATGGCCATGCTGCCTTTCAGACAACAGAAGCAGATCACGTCGATTTCCTGGTGCACACATTGTACACAACAAATGCTCATGTCCTTCACCACTGCCAAGTTGAGCAGTGCCTTTCACTTTTGCGCTATTGTATTCCTGTTAGTGCTGCACAAACACCTCCAACCAACTCAGAGTTGCGCACGTACAACCCCCGGCAAAGGTCCACTTTTTGCTCCCGACTCATTGCACGCACACAAAAACTAAAAGGGGCAGGAACCCCAAGAAAAAGCAACTGTAATGCAAAAGGAACATGGCCGCTCATCTAAATTGGTGTGCCAAAAGACAGCCGCAGGGCAAGATCCCCAGCAACCTGGCTTTAGCTTCCTCTGTCGCAATCTTTTGTGTCGCAGGCCTCTCTGGCAAGAGCAATGGTGTGGCTTTCACATAGCAAACAAACAATCTGCAACCTTCGTCAACCGTGTCCAAGGAGAATTTCAGCGGTCACTTGTCCTTGATCACAAATGAGAGAGACACCACCATACATTGAAACATCGGCGAGAATTTCTGCTTTGCTTTGTTTAAAGAATCCCTGCCCAGACAGTGCCGGGGGAAGGAAGCGAGCGAATGAAGTGCAGTGCAGACCGAGCCCAGTGCAAGCAGAACATGCACTCACGTGATGCGCCCACCCACTCCATCCTCGGCCCGGAAGACATCAGTGTTGTTGGCAGGGGCAAACAACACCTTGATGTTAAGGATGTCCTCCCAGGTGGCCGTGTACAGGAGGACCCTGACCTTCTGGTGCCTGCAGCGAGGGCCACAACAGGGACCTCGCGGGCTTCCACTCCGGGTGGCGGTGTGGCCAAAGACCGGCTGCGGTCCTCCTCAGAGACCGGCTCCCAGATGGACTCCCAGGGCGCCAGGGAGGAAGAGGAGTTCTCGAGGGACGACTGCCCTGGGAAGGCTGCATAGGAAGTGAAATAAATAAAAGGGTGTCAACCTTAGGGTGTCAACCTTAGCATTGCCAAAAGAAGAAGAAGAAAAATCAGTGTCACACTATCACGGCTTTTGGTTAGTGTTTTTTTTCCCAGCCACTCCAAGACGCACGCCCCTGCCACTAAATGCCACTCCCGAGACAACTAGTGTAACAAAAATATGGCAGGTGTGTTGCGGCAGTCTCAAGATATAGGCCACGTAAAGACAGAATTTGCAGGGTACGTTTGAAACTATGGAGCGCAAGTTTTTTCTTCCGCGCTGCTTTGAATTCACCTCGCCAACGCAGCCGTGGCGAGCCCGATGCAACCAAGAAAAAATTTTGCTGTGTTTTAGCCGCCCCTCTCTGTAAAAGCCTGATTATGGAGAATAATAAGCGTTTTGTTGAGGCAGCAATCAAAAAATTTTTACATCTTCAGGACGTAAAAGTGGATTAACAGTGGATTAAAGATGAAAAAAAAAAAAGGAAAGAACAGGCAGGGAGTTCTCTCTGCCATTTTCACATGAGAACTCGTAAAAAAAAAAAAAACTCTGCAGTGAAAGGGCAAACATATATAATAAACTTAATTTGCCTGAAAAAAATAGATTGAGATAAAAATGTTGAAAAACAAACACACATCGAATAAAAAAAACATGGTGCTGACATTCCGAGGCACATACAGAAACTCAGTGCTGAAGTGCACCAAACAACTTGCGACAGCAGAAGAGGAGGTTCTTCCAACCTACCTCACCAGGCATCTTAAATGTGCAACCATGGGGAATAGCGTCAGCGAGTTGATAGATGATACAACTACAGTCCAGACTCAACCTTAAAACATTATCTGTTGGCAAAACCAGGCCGTCTGATTTTATCATGTTATGAATTCAGTTTTATGCCCTACTGCAGGACAAATGTCAAGCACACGCTAAAACCTGAAAATTACGGTCTCTATTCGCTGCAATATATGTTTCACTAATTACGACTCATTAGATATGCTTTGCTGCATTTTAGATAAACCAACCATTTTTACATACGTAGCTAAGCTTCGAGGCATTTGCAATGCCACATTGAACTCAGCGTATTTGCAAATGGGTAAAAGTGATTTGAATTCAGTCTGCTGTCAATGACCGAACGAGCCAAACATTGTATTTAAAAATAGTATTTAGATTACCAAAAAGGAGGTTCAGAATAATGCCTTACAGAGCTCAGGCCTTGGCCCACTGGGGTCTGCCAGCCCCCCCTGGATCCGCTGGTTGGCAACGGCAAAGTCCACGCCGTCATCCCAGGAACAGGAGAAGGTGTCTGATGAGGACTGCAGGGAACGGAACCACTCGTCAACAAAAACTCTCTGCTAGGGTACAAAAAATATGCCTATACCATATGGCACGGCTGGGCCACACTTTAGCAAAACACAAGCCAAAACACTCTAAAGAACAAAATTCCCGGAACTGGCACGATAGACTTGAAAAACGCCATTTTGTTCCACTGCTGTTGGCTGCCCCAAGTTCCCACCTGACGAAGGGCGTGACCAAAAGGCTGGCATGGATTTACATAGGCAGCACGCAAGTTTTGCCAAATTATTATGAGCGCTTATTGAACTCCAGGAATGGTGTGCTAATGCTGCGCAGAGGTTTTGCTGAGCAAAACTCACCCACCCAAATGCAACTGGTAGAAAAACTAGGCCTGAGGGCACCTGACCACTTCTGGAAGTGGAAACGTTGGGAACACGTTAGTGCAGGACTCAGGACTGCAAGTAGTAGTACAATATAATCACAGCCCGTTTCGCAGACACCAATATGCTATCACACCAAGAGGCTTACAAAAAAAAATGTATGGATGATTCGTACCTGGCACTGATACATCGCAACTGGCCTTCGAAATTAAATGATCTCGAAACTTTGAGCACCCTAGCTAAATTTTGAAATGAAAGCGATAATAGAAGCCCAGGCGTTAAACAGAAATTATTCAAACAAGTAAATTCTACTTTTGTGACATCCTAAAGCGGATGTAACTGGATTCTAAAGGCTGAGCTCCGTGATAGCTACAAGCGTGGCACAATCAGATTAGGCTTAGTTCCAGAACCGAGTGTGTCTATCGCGCTCTCAAAGCAACATTGCAACAAGTTCCACTCATACAAAAACAATACTCACAAAGCGTCGCCACAGAGAAAATTATTTCTCTATGGCGTCGCGGCCATGGAGGGTCGCGGCTCAAGGCCGCGGCGTCGCTACAGCGCGAGTCATCACTCCCCATCTAACCACGACAGTGCAGGGAGGATTTGCGCAGTAGTGATGGTTGTAATGGCACTGCACAAGCGGAGCACGTGCGCCCATGGATCCATGACGTGCGCCGCAACGGACACCAACGCCACCAGCCAGTCACGTGGGGAACTCGCGTTTGTATTATTTATTCACTGGCGTCATTGCGCATTTACGTGAGACGGGTGGATGCGTATGTAAACATAGACTTCTTTAAAGCAAACCCGTCTGAAGCAATCAGTGTTAATGGAGTTGCATCTTTATTACGACTGCACAATTTTTCAACCCTTCACGTAAATTTGCTCTGGCAACAATAGGAATTATATCATGTCAGCACGTTTTCTTCGTGCGTTTGGTTGTAGTTTGGCACTTTTAGGCGAAGCTTATTCGCCAGGTGTGACTGGTAGCGATGCCCCTAGATCTGACCTTCATGCTCAGTCAAGGTCACGCCAAAGTTTCGTTACGGTCCCTAGAATATTAGTCTCGCGGAGCGCGCCGACGAAAGCGCCTCGGATTGAGTTTGTTTCGTCCACTCCGACGGTAGCGCTAGCGACCGCGCGTGCACGTCTCGTGGTAGGCGCGCGAAATAAATGCTCCGGAAAGCAACTTCTCAGTGACTAATTCGGAACGACATGCAGTAGAAACTTACGGAAGTAGGGCGGCAGAGCTCATCGCGCGTGGCTCGGCGCGCGGGTTTGTATGTGCAGGGCGTGCTACGAGGTGAGCTAGCGTCTGTCAAAAAAATTCTGAGAAAACCGCTGCTCCGTTTCCGCTCAAACTTCGCACAAAGATCGCCCTTTATGGTCTTTGTTGTTGAACACTAAGAGCCGCGTATTGCAGATATATACCTGCTTGCTTAAAAAAATTTTTTTTTTTTTTCATGGAAGAGCCGGCGGCTATCTTGGCTACAATGACCACTGGGACAGTGGCGCCACCTGGAGTATCTAGAATAAAGCTCTGGGCCCGTTTGCCCGTACGCATAAGTTCCCGATGAAGTTCCCGCTTACGAATCAGACGCCTATAGATGGTATTCGTTGAAAAGTTTAGCGGTCAATTTCTCTTCGCTTGGCAGCACTGGAAACGGCCACAGACATGGCCGATGCGCCACGGACATGGGCAAGTGCCGCCATCCCGCGGAGCCCGACGTAACGAGTGACGGCGCACTCACATGGTTGCATCATAGAGAAAGAAATACTGGTTGCATGGAGAAGAGGGGTGCCTGATCTGGGGGCCGTGCGCACAACGTCGCCTAGCAACAGACGCTTGGCCACAGATATGGCGGCGCACTCGCATGGTTGCCAGCATACATTCTGTTGTGTTTTATGTTGACCCCGACGCTGCTTTCGTCGGGGCCAGAGCAGACACCACTGCAGCCGTCAGCGTCACAACAAGAAGTACTTTCTTCGGGCACGCCCCCCTGTGTCCCTTGTCACGGGCGGCGCCACCAGACAGCTGGCTGAAACCAGGTGACACCACAACACATTCCACGCCATTGAATACCGGCCATAAGTCGAAGTCGGCCACGGCAAATTAGCCGGTTGCCAGAAAACTCGACGAAAACGCTACCTTAACCGAGCGTTTGTATCAGTTTCGGACAAACGACTTATTACCTAGACAGCGCTGAAGTCGTAGTTGGGCACTTATTCCCAAACTTATCGCGTTCGGGCAAATGGGCCCTGGAATCCTGGAGCACAACGAATTCAAGCAAAATTAATGGTCAAAGGAATGCTGAAAAACGTTGCAATTCTTTATCTATGTGTCCCTTATCTATGTGTCCCGGTTGCCGTGGCACACAGCACATGGCACTTATTAATCTTTGATGCTTCTATCTTCGCTCGTACCAGTTCGTCGCATATGCAACATTTCAAACTGCAAGCTTGTGTTCAAGACTTGACTTCGTACAGCAGCTACGCCACTAGGTTTGTGCAGTTAGCTGCAAAACTGTGGCCAACCGTGTGTCAGGTACAACGAAGAGAGCGAGCAAAAACCAAAGTTGCCTAATGGATGTACCTCCAAACTTGGGTCAGTATTCTACGGGAACCAAAGAAGAATTTCTTTATGAGCAAATATGGTCCCTCTTAGTGATAAGGAGAGAGCACGTTCGGCAAGTGCAAAGAGATTCCTACACTTCACCACTTTGGAAAAGAAATGGAACCACTCGTTGAAGAAATGCTGCAGATTGCGAGAGCATGGAAAGCAACGAGAAATTCTTGATGGAGTTCTGGCCAGATTTCAAATGTGCGACACTAAACACTAAAATGAGCTCTCACAAATATTTCTTGCACGTCTTTTATTTTTATTTTTGCTTGAAAGACCGGCGGATCTACCCACTGTGGACCAACGATGCTCGCATACCACCCAATGGATTATTAAAATTATTACAATTTTTTCACTATCTGTGTGAAACCGAAAATTTAAAAACCCCAAATTTGCTGAAAAATTTGAAGTTTTAAGCTAGGTTCGAACGCAGTTTCCTGTTTGCAAACACCGCTGGTCGAAATGGTCACTGTCACGTGGTTTTAATCCAAATTTTGTCAGGTGAATACCCATAAGGCCACCACTAAATGCAAAAGTCCTCAACTTCGAAACATTTTACTGTAGCACGAAAAAAGAAAACTTTTGCATCTACTATAAAAGATTAAAGAAAGGATATGCTCGTGAAATGCCTAAAACACACATGCAAAAACTTAAAATTCACAGACTCACAATCAGCCCAGTATAAAAAACAGCAATAGCATTAATACTGTTGGGAAAGACTTTTTAAAAAGGTACACACACAGAATAAGATGTGTAAATTACCACTGGACAGAGCATGCATAAAAAAAGCTACAGGAAGCATTTTGCACAGTAAGATGGTAGAAAGTGTAGGAGGTAAGCTAATTCAAACGGTTTACTTAGAAGCAACCAAATTAGTTGGCAGATGGAAACGATTCAAGCCACACTGTTCACCCTTTTTGGAAAGTGAACCGCACAATGAAACGGGCGGCGATTCCGTTTTTTTTTTTTTTTTTGTGCACACTTTTTAAAGCGGTATCAAAGCCACGAAGCTATATGAAATTTTGGGTTATTGCACCAGAAAAGGTGCCCTGCCACTCTCCCAATTATCTCATTCCGTGCTTCACAGACACATACACACTTAGACAAGGTGGGCCACAAACAAATAGCAAGATCCTGACACAACAACATCTGCCGAGTTGTCATTCAGCTGCTTTTTCCGTCCCGTTTTTCTCCTTTGTGGGCATCTCCTTACAAGAGACAATTTTTGTAAAACCTTCAAAATAAAAAGAAAAAGATGTTCTTATCAACAGCGACATCTTTGGCACAGAGCGTGGAGGCGGCTTGTGAGACCTTTGTAGCATGCGCATAAACACAAGTCACGTGAGTTCAAAACACAGCTCGAGTTCGTTTCCCCTGAGGTAGCCATCGCGCTCAAGGTCGGCCAGGTAAAGGGTATCCGAAGAGTGAACCGTCTCGTTGCACGCTGATGTTGGCCTCGCATAACGGTTCGTCCCCAAGTTCCGGAAGAAGCTGAATCTCTTTCCTCTCATACGTCTCCGGATGCACAACACACAGCACCATCCTCTTCTGGAACGGCCACTCGAGATACTCGTCCAGCTCACCCTTCTTCACGCAAATCTTCATCGAGAGCAGCAGATCGTCGCAGTCCCTCTCGAAGCACACTCCCTGTGAAATGAAGTAGTGGCAGAGATAAACGGGACTGCTGTAACGGTCGGCTGATCCCAACCGCCTGGCCTTGGCCTTCAGCGAACGGTATCCCTTCAGTATCCAGTGATGCGTAGACTGAGTGCGAAGTGAGCGGCGTAACAACGTGTTCATCTCCCGGAATGTCTCTCTGCCCGTTTCCGACAGTCTGTCCCTCACCACGCCGATGTCCGCAGCGACGCGGGCGATACCATCGCGAGTTCGATTCGCCCCTCTCTCCAGGTCCCGCTGCAGCGTTTGCTTAAGGTCGTTCATGGTACGGGAAAGGATGTTCCCCTGGTCACTTTGCAACTCCTTCAGGCTGTTCATGGTGTGGGAGAGCGAGCTCACCTGTTCCGTTTGCAAGGTGCCGTCCAGGGAGAGCACTTCGAGGCGGCCTTTCACTTCTAAAAGCTGCTCTTTCACTTGTTGAGTTGCCGTCGACAGCATTGCCTTCAAGTCTGCCACCTCGGTGCTTTGCTGGTGGTCGCCTGCCCCCTGGGCACTTTCTGTCACGTAGGGTTGTTGACCACCGCTGCACGATCTCAGGTGTAGACACAGACTATTGCAAAGAACCTTCGTCGAGCACTTGGGACAGGAGATTGCATGATGTGTGCATTCGTGGTAGAAGTGCCTGTGGAGGTCGGAAGCAGAAACAATGACGCTGCAGCCATTGGCTTTGTTCCAGCAGTAGACCTGCAAAAGAGGATAAGGAAAGCATCGATGGTGGCTTGCACGACCCCCCCTTTTAATCATCATCATCAGTCACCTCGTTAAGTAGTTTCAAATGCAGTGGCGTTTGTGTGCGCTGTTAGTATGGAGGAGGATAGCATAAATGCCACTTCTACTCCACCCTTTCTGCAGAAGTAGGATCCACAAGGTCGCACGCGCAACTAACGGCTTCAAACATCGGATCCAGTTGTGGCAATCTGTAAGTGCTACCACTTTACATACGTAAAAGATTAAACCTTGGCAGTCTCTCTCGTCATTTAAAGCAAATGGTGTCCACCTTTCGCTCTTCCATGGGCTTTCGCCAATATTTTCCCACTGCTGCGTCTTGACCGCTCACCGATGCTTCCAGCACACTTCTTTCCTTGAATGCACTGTGATCTCAACCTCCTGATTTTTCAATCCATATTTCTACGGTCAGCTTCCCCTTTCAGCTTTTTCGCCAACTTCATGCACCCATTTCTCACTGTAGGCGAGAACACGCACACTGTAGGTGAGCGTGTTTATTGTGTATGCGGAAGCAGCCCTCGCAAAAGTGACTGTTTCGCGCGATTGTGTGTGCCCTTTTTTTTTTCAGTGTCCGCGTGTTTGAACAGCTATGTGTATGCGGGAGCTCGTATCTTTTCATATCCCATTCTCCCCCACCTAGCGTGGCAGATCGGGACGGACTGTCTTTTTTTCTTTCTCTCATCAGTTTTCTTACCCAGGCGCTTGTTTCTGCAAAACCCGCTGACGCGCGCGATGGAAAGATGGCTTCGCCCACACATCGATGACACCCGCGAGTGCGTGAGAGCTTCGCGGCCGCACCTAATTGTACAGGCTCACGCGGCCTCCAGCGTTGAAGGTTCCCAACCATCCTACTACACAGAGATGTCAAAAAACCTTTCCTTCGGCGATCCGAGTATTCCAATCTCAACGGGCACTTTTAAGCCGCCGCTGCTTCGTTTCGTTACCTACCACAAACGCCGTAGACACAGCCCAATGCCACGTAACACACAACCAACAGCACAGCCTAATGCCTGTCTCCTCACCCGTCTCTCCAAGAGGCTCCGGCGGAAAAGTCCCTCCACCGACGCTCTCCTCGGAGCAGGCTTCGCCGTCGAACGGGCAGCACAGCGGCGTCCCAGGCGGCTCTCGCAGTTGCTCGCAGCACGGCCCGCACAGAAAGTGGCCGCACTCAGCGAACCCGTCCGCCTGACCACGAGTCCGCAAGCGCTGCAAACTTGGGAGGGCGGAAGGCGATTGACGAAGTTTGCACGGCTTCCAGTCGAGCTCGTCGAGAAAACCTCGAAGGATACAACGCTGGCTGTCGGGAGGCATCTCCGCCTGCTTTGCACGCGCAGAAGACGCCGCTTCGTTCGGGCCGAGTCAATGCGAAAACACGCTGGCGACCTGCTTTGTAGTTAGCGATTTCAACAATCGGCGTTGATACCACAAAAATTGGGAAGATCGCCGATATCGGAGATCGTAGATTTAAGCTGTTTACCGCCGTTCGGCGAGTTTGTCGGTTTCGCTAGACAGCTTGTGTAGAAAAACGGGGTATATCCCCTGAATTCTAGCGATCGGGGCGCCGCCACGTACTGCTGAGCGCTGAGTGTCCTATTTCTACCATTGTATTGTAAGAAACTCTATGTATTTCTACCGATTCTACGAATTCTGCTGCTTCTAAATTCACACTTCTCATTTTTCGGGACGTTAGTCCCGTACGTATTTGAGTTGAATGACTTCGTATGAAACTCCATGATTCGAATTGCTTTGAAACACGCATAGGCGTGCGCACAGGGGGGGCAGGGGGGGCGGCCGCCCCCCCTAATCATCTGAAGGGGGCGCCAAATTTGCCCCATGCCTTGCCGATTGTAACCATGAAAGTAAAATTTCTGCTCAGAAATATTTTGTGTGTATTTGCAATTCCATCATTGAAATAAAAATTTATAACCATCCCTCTTTGCACTGCGTTCGCACCGCAAGGCCTTCAGTGAGAAGAGGTCGGGAGTTGCTCGGGGGGGGGGGGGGGGGGGGGCGCAGCGGTAAGACTTTGCCCCCCCAAATTGAGAACTCTGCGCACGCCTATGGAAACACGTACGTAGTACGGCTAGAAGGTTTTCCTAGTGTCGGGAAGCATAGAGTTATTACGACTGCACATTTTTTCAGCCCTTCAGGTAAATTTGCTCTGGCAACAATAGGAGTTAGCATAGTTTCATATTGTAAGAAACTCTTTGGGAATTAGAACACGTCAGCGCACACGTTTTTCTTATGCGTTTGGTACACTATGGTCCCTAGAAATATGCGCCATAGGTACACTTTTAGGCGAAGCTTATCCGCCAGGTGCGACTGGTAGCGATGCCCCTAGATCTGACCTTCATGTTCAGCCAAGGTCACGCCAAAGTTTCGTTACGGTCCCTGGAGAGAGAGAGAGAGAGTAAACTTTATTTGAAAATAGGAAGACGGGAATGTGGAAAGAGTTATGGGTGAAGTCCTATTTCCAGGACTCCAGTAGCAAAGGCTCCCAGCTTGGCTCTCTCTAGCAGCTCACGCTGTGTCGAAAGGTCCGAGCTGGGCGGTATTCTCGTAACTGTCCCTTTTGAAAACGTCCCTTTTGAGTCCCTTTCATCGTGACGTACTTCCGGTTAAGAAGTGGACTTTGGCAGCATGAAGCAAAGTTAGCAGTAGGTTTGCCGCGCTTGCGTTACGTCACTTCCGGTTGTTGGCTTTTAGCCAATCAGGGCTCGCCAAAAGGGACACTTTTGAAAGGGACGCAAAAGGGACAAAACTCGAGAATACCGCCCCTGGACAGTGCTAAATCCCAGGACTCTCTGGAGGTTTGGTAGGTGTTCTGTTGCTAAATTATAGGGCAGTTCCAGACTGTGTGGAATAAGTCTGCTCGTAATTTGCATTTGTGGCATTCTTCGTTATATCTCTCTGGAAACATGAGAGACAGTCTGGATTTGTGTGGGAAAACGTTGGTTTGAAGTTTTCTTATGTTTCGTGCGTCTTCGGCATCTAACATGTGATGCAGTGCGGGCATGGTCTTTCTCGCTTGCCTTTGAGTGTAAAGCCTTTCATTTGGCGACATGAAGGGAGGAAGGGTGTAAGAGTGGTCCGTTTCCCTGCGGCTGTTGATTTGCCTCGCTAGGGAGTCGGCTCTCTTATTTCCTTCAAGGCCTTCGTGTGCTGGGCTCCATAATATTCTGTTGGCCTTTTGGTTCGGCTGGTAGAATATTCCTGGTTTCTATGGGAATAAGGCCGCATATTAGATTTCTAATGGCTCTTGTAGAGTCCGTGATGATGATGAGGTTTTTGTTGTATTCTCCCCATCTTACAGCGAGTAGTGTGGCTGTGGTTTCAGCTTCTTGAGATGTTTGTTTTCTGGAATATTAGTTTCGCGGCGCGCGCCGACGAAAGCGCCATGGATTGCATTTGTTTCGTCCACTCCGACGGTAGCACCAGCGACCGCACGTGCAACGTCTCGTGGCCTAGCAAAAGCAGCGGGTCTCGTGGTAGGCGCGCGAAATAAATGCTCCGGAAAGCAACTTCTCAGTGACGAATTCGAAACGACATGCAGTAGAAACTTACGGAAGTGGGGCGGCAGAGCTCATCGCGCATGGCTCGTAATGTGCAGTAGAGCACTGCACGGGCCTGATTTTAAGGCCCGAGCCCGGCCCGAGCCCGCTTCGCGAAGCCCGAGCCCAACCCGAACCCGTAACACCTAGCCCGAGCCCGGTCCGGGCCCGGGAATTCATAAGTGAGCCTGGCCCGAGCCCGGCCCGGGCCTGCCATCTCAAACCCAGGCCCGGCCCGGCCGGGTAATTTATTTTTTGGCCTAGGGATGGCCCGCGCGTGTGTGACAAGGCCCGGTCTTTCACGCTGAAGAAAGTTTGTTTATTATATTCCGGGCGATCAGACGGAGCATCTAGTCTGTACAAGCACGTCATGAACTGAAACGCAACAAATAAGGGTTTAAAAGTGCACGTAGTTTAGCTTTCACCGTCTGCAGTTCACGCCACATCGGCGTAATAATAGCTCGTATTCTTGCAGGAGAGACATTATCACCTTTGATTACCAGACTCTTGGCAACTTCACGTGATTGTCTAGGTCACAAGTTGGTATTGCTGAAATTTTTTGATCCGCATTTGAATCAACGAGTATGTACGCGCGTTGAAATACTTCACCTGCAGTGGTTGTTAAGCGGTGGTGTTTCTCTGGCTAGCGAGTTTGATTCCCGGCAACGGCAGCCGCATTTTGATTGCTGCGACATCTAAAACACACGTGTACATACATATACATAGGTGCAAAGCTCCAGGATATCTGAATTAATTCATTCCCCTCTTGGGCATTCCTTGTAATCCTATCTTTGGTATGTTATACACCAAAATATAAAAACTTGATGCAGTAGAAGAAATGTCATTAAAATTTCTTTTTTTAATTTTTTAACACGTTTTTAAAACAATATGTACAAATAACAGCAAGAAGCGCGCAACAATGAACCAAGAATATTCATTTTGATGCTCTTTCCTACACTTCACGTCGGACCTATTAACGGCCGTGCCTATGAATTTAAGCCCGAGCCCGGCCGGGCCCACGGCGTCGAGCCCGAGCCCGGCCCGCCCACGGGCCCGGGCCTGGCCCGGGCCCGCCGATAATCGACTTCGGGAGGCCCGGCCACGGCCCGCGGGCCGGGTCGGGCCCGGGCTTTCGGGCCGGCCCGGGCCCGTGCAGTGCTCTAATGTGCAGGGCGTGCGACGATGTGAGCTAGCGTCTGTCAACAAAATTCCGAAAAAACGCCGCTTTGTTTGCTCTCAAACTTTGCACAAAGATCGCCCTTTATGGTCTTTATTGTTGAACACCAAGAGCCGCGTATGGCAGTATACGTGCTTACTTAAAAAAAAAAACATTTTTTTTCCATGCAAGAGCCGGCGGATATATTTACAGGACACCTGTGCAAGATCTCCGACGTCTTGAGCTCCGTGAGATGTTGATAAGTAGCTAAGATGACTAGAAGACATACAAACCTCAATGTGTACAAGACGTTCCCAAGCAGCAGAAATTGCCAAGCCCAAGCACGGCCAATCATCAGTGGCCAATGTGTCCGAGCTTCGCAATTCCTCAGCCCCCATTATTGACTGGCGCTTGGGAAAGGTGACAAGCCAACAATTGGCCAAGCTCTGGAAGGCCAATATTCGACAACGCTTGGCAAAGTATGTTGCCATGATAATGCCTATGGGTGCACCCCGTGAATTCTCATGCACATTTTTGGCTTTGTGGCCAGACTTTATGACCAATGCCTATTTTATGGGATGCCTCGCTGCCCGATTTCTGCTTTATATATGCCATTATACAGGAATTTATTTAACGTTACTTATTTATTTAATGCGCACTCGTTAAATAATTTCCTATACAATGGCATCTATAAAACAGAAATCGGACCGGAGGCATCTCCTTAAAAGAGACAATTTTGTAAAGTAAGACAGCTACGCCGCAGTGCAAGCCGCAGGATGGCTCGAAGGCGACAGCTGTCTTTCAACAAACCCACAGTAAGACAGCTACGCCGCAGTGCCAGCCGCAGGATGGCACGAAGGCGACAGCTGTCTTTCAACAAACCCACAGTAAGACAGCTACGCCGCAGTGCCAGCCGCAGGATGGCACGAAGGCGACAGCTGTCTTTCAACAAACCCACAGTAAGACAGCTACGCCGCAGTGCCAGCCGCAGGATGGCACGAAGGCGACAGCTGTCTTTCAACAACGCCACAGTAAGACAGCTACGCCGCAGTGCCAGCCGCAGGATGGCACGAAGGCGACAGCTGTCTTTCAACAAGCCCACAGTAAGATAGCATACGCCGCAGTGCCAGCCGCAGGATGGCACGAAGGCGACAGCTGTCTTTCAACAAACCCACAGTAAGACAGCTGTCTTTCAACAAACCCACAGTAAGACAGCTGTCTTTCAACAAACCCACAGTAAGACAGCTACGCCGCAGTGCCAGCCGCAGGATGGCACGAAGGCGACAGCTGTCTTTCAACAAACCCACAGTAATACAGCTACGCCGCAGTGCCAGCCGCAGGATGCACGAAGGCGACAGCTGTTTTTCAACAAACCCACAGTAACACAGCTACGCCGCAGTGCCCACCGCAGGATGGCACGAAGGCGACAGCTGTCTTTCAACCGTATACCCACAGCAAGACAGCTACGCCGCAGTTGTTGTTATTGTTGTTGTTCACTGTCCACTGCCCACCTTCAGATCCTGCCCACCGTCGACGTGAACAGGATCTGAGCAGTTATCGTACCCTGAATGCCGGCGTCCCCCGTCATTCAGACGAGGTCCTTCTGGAGCATCACCAGGGCACGGCTCACCAGATCGACATGAATGTGAGGAGCACCATTCACCGTTCTTCGCTCTCCCGGTTGCAATCCAGAGGTCTGGCGGAGCAGCAGCCACATGTGGTGGCGCTCGCACCTACCCCGCCCAGAAAACGAAGTGAGCACGGGTCCTACCACTTTTCAGACATCACGACGCCCGCATCCTTGAACCAAGATAACGTGAGCCTTGGAATTCTGATGGAGCCCTGCAACAACTCCAAGGTGCCGGTGAAAGACCACATTCCGCTTACCGCGACGGGTAACGTGAACTACCCCAGGAAGAGAATCTTGTGCCGACCAGAAGGCACAAAGACGGCCGAGAACAACATCTTGGGAAACCCATCCGCAAACGTTTATGAAGAATCCATTGAGGATCAGGACATCGTTTCGGCTATAAATGATGAGGCAGAAGCCAGCGGCGAGGTAGCGTCAAACGCCAGAACGAAAGATGAAAAGCATGACGAACATATTGGATACACCTGCTACAGACAAGGATGCTCTTGCGACAATAGACCCTATGCAAAATGCGCCCCGCCATCTCACGTCGACTCCGGTAAACTAGGTCCGCCATTTTGGTACGGTCGTTTGAAACCGAAACCAAGTAACAAAACATAGAAGGCGGGCACTGACCGCTCTTGGTGATGGACTACAATGCCGGAGCATTGCTGCGTGCCGCAGTGCACGCAACGAGGAAATACTGGTCCACATGGAGAAAAGGCACGGGAAGTTCCACGCTCTTGAACTAACTTTCTGACTCGAACTATGCCGGCGCGAGCAACCTTTGTGACATGCTTCGCGCGGTGCGCTGGGAGCGAATATTTGTCATTGGTTCGCTAAGCGCGGGATTCCGTAGTCGCGGTCCGGATGAAAAATACAGCTGCGTTGGAGCTTCCGTGGTCCAGCCTTTGTATTCAAAATGAAGCCTGAGCGTGCGTCACCTATTTATGACTGACAGCGGCGCTCGAGCGGGGAAAACAGTACCACACGTTGTCAAAATTGGGCTTTATTTCTTCACTCGTCCCTGTGGCTCTACGCCTGCTTCATTTCATTGTTAAATGGTACCTCTTAGCCTCTACACGAGCCTTTATCTTACCTAGGGCTGTAAACTTTTCTTGCCGCGCTACGCCGTCACGGCGCGGTTGAAAATTCCTCTGTGGCGGGCGCGCACGGTATCGGAGCATGTTGTTAGTTTCTTTTCGGTGCATTTAGCCGCGTGTCGTGGCGGAAGTGGCGTACACTGTTTTATGGTGATCTGACGTTGGAAAATTTGAGTTTCTGCACTTGGTTCCCGATTTGCCGGGCTGACAGGTTTGTTTACGTCAAGTTAACTTGTTGCCCATTGTCATTTCAGCCACGATGTATTTACTGTCGAATATTTTGCGACTAAAATACACACTCACTCCTCTAGTTTGTCACATACTGCATGCATGCCTCCGACGTAATGATAGTGGCCATTGATGTAGGTAGCTGAGGCCATTTTCAAGTTTTCATCAAAAAAAAAAACGGCCAGAGTTGCATCAGTCCGCCGCGCATCAGCTTGAGTGCTTTTGCTTTTTTTTGTATCCACAGTGAAAATCCCAGTAAATTAAAATACTTCGCCGATTTATAACGCGTGCAGTATAGCAAACTGTGGAAATAAATGGAACAAAGGGAAGCATTCGCGCACCCCTGCATGCCGCGGTCTAGTATACACGACGTTGCCCAGCCTCTGCGTGCTCGCGAGATGACCACGGCGTGATGTGGCTTGAATGCTTGCTGGTAGCTCATAGGTGACCCTCCAGGTGCCATGCCAGTCCTTGTTTCTGTTACTGTTGGGGGTGAGGCCAGCAAAACTGAGTCAAAAAACCCATTCCCAAGGCTACCAAGTTTTCTCCCAAGCGCTTGCACGGCACTTTATTGCTGCTCGCATTGCTCCTGCACTCGACGTGCGCCGAACAGACGCATTGGCAAAGGAAGGGAGGGACATTTTCTCGCGGGCTTCTCCAGTCAATGTCTTGGACACTCGCTGGCTTGATGCCCTGCTGTATCAGACGTCCCCACTGTTGTGGCAGCTGTGCACGCAAGCTCCGGTGACGCCTCTTTAAAACCTTGGGCTTGCAAGAGGACGAGTAGGTGCACAGCCGCCAGGATGTGACTGCATGCTCCACTGCAACCCGCCGGGCACTCGCACGCTGCCTCCACAATCTCCCCACTGTCCGTCTCAGAGTTGAGGCACACAACATAGGGCCGGCCAATTTTTCTCTGGGAGCGAAAGCAGCTGCTGACCACATGGATGAGGCCCAACCTGCAAGAACAGAGAGAGTAACAGTAAATATCACTCAGGGAAGAACAGGACTAGTCCGCTACAGTTTATGGTAAAGGGACAGAGCAGAAAGCAGTGGCCGCAAGGAACGGACTCAAAATGACCAGATTTTGTGTCTTGCTTAACACTGTTGCAAGGGCAATAATCTACACCTCAACAGCAATGATGTCAAAATTGTTTTTCAAGTTCGAGCGTGCAAGTATCGCTGCATGCTTTGTTAATGTACTTTCAAGAGAAGGAAGTTTAACATTTATAAACCTCACCGTGGGTAATGATACCAGTTACCGCATATTCGTGTTCGTCATAACTTAAAGGAGCCATGAAGAGAAAACAAAAGTTTGTTTTATTCGAAAGATTAGGTGTTTCATAGTACCCCAAGCGCTTTCCCGGAAGCAAATGATGCTTTATTCACTGAGAAATAAGGCAATTAAGGCCAAAAATTTAAATCTCCCGCTAAAATTGCACATTCCGTGACGTGAACATGGCGTCATACGAGCCGGTTCATGAAACAGATACTTAGTATGTCGACTCCATATAGCACCACACGCGGGAGTACACGACCGACTCGTGCCGACCGAGACGGCGGCCATTTAAAAATACTAGTAAAACCTAGTGCACCCGCAGCCCTAGTCATGGAATCGCCTGATCCGGAGAACAAAACTCTCGCCGAGGAGCTCGGGCTTGCATTTAACAACCTCACACCACTTGAACGCTCAATGCTTCTAAGTGCACGAGCGGCAGAGTTGTGGGATACGCGGTGGACCGGAAAGCGACCATTCCGCGATAGCCACAACAGGCGACGAACGCCCTGCCGTCGGCACCGCTGCCTCGTCAGCCCCGTCGCGACGGACGAATACAGACTGGTACGTATGTGCCGTATTTTTATTACGGTTAATAATAGTTCAATTTCAGTAGCAGTATCGCTTATGCCAGTTGGCCGGTGTCGTGTATGGAAAGCCGTTCGCGCGAGCTCTCTGCTTCGACCAGAAAGATACGAGCGTCAATGCGCGGTGTTTACGGCATTTTTTCCCCCAAGGTCAGAGCGCTTTGACGGCGATTTGACGAAGTCGGCGGCGACGAGCGCCAGCATGTCCCAGGAGTGAGCTAACGTAAGGGCCCTGCCGTAATCACTTCCTCGGAAATGAAGCGAGCACACTCGTACTTCTTTTCTGCTCCTCCGTTTGCAAAGTTCACAAAACGTAGCCACTTGCTTCGCCGAGGTTCGTCGTTGGGCAGCACATGAAAGGAGATCTCCTCACCGGGGATGTCGCACTCCCTCGACGATTTGCCCGTACTACATGGGCATTTCAAAACGTAGCAACGAAATTTCATTGTAAAGTACTCGAACAAACTGAAGTTTTCAGTGGTTGTAAACTGGAAACGAGCTCGTAACGACAGCAGCAAGCCAACACCATTCCGAAACTGCGACGACTGTCACTATCTCGTCGCTGCTTGCTGTTCCTTACTCCCCTCGTTTCTATTTTTACCTTTGCTGGTTGGCGATATGACGGCCAACCTCCTGTGAAGGGATTACGATACCAAGCAAGGTCGCGGCTGTGCGTGAGACGGTTCGTTGGCCCGAAGAGCCTCGAACCCGAAAATTCGTCTGCGCGACGGCGAGATGTCGAGCTCGGCCGGCGGTAGTTTCGTACGCATTGGCGCACACGCTTGCGTGTTCGTTCGGAACTTCAACCGTTTACTCCACCGTTCTTTGTCATAAAAAGAATGTGCAGTATGTTTCACGGGCATTTAGCTCGCTATGCAAATGTAAGCCCTGCCTAACATGCGTTTGCTTTTGCCGGCCTCCGCCAATCGCGCAGCTTCTAGTGACATCATAGGTTCTGTTGCGGAAATGAGCTGGCGGGTCGCATGGTCATTTCCTTTTTTCCTAATTATGTAGCTTATTTGAGCGAAGTTTGCGTTATAAGTGGTGTCGTTATGGTTCTAACGAGGCAATCTTTCGAATGAACCAAACTTGTGTTTTCTCTTCATGGCTCCTTTAAGCAAGCAATATTATGATTATCTGGAACTCACTTCCAAACCTTTCGAGATAACAGGTAAAACATCAGGCTATACCGATGGCCCAACGAATTAAAAAAAATTATTTCAGTGACTTCGAGCTAACGAGGTTTTACGGTATTATCTGTTCGGGCACACTCAAAACATGCGCTTTAGAAACTACCACAACCACCCCACTGCCAAAAAAGGACAAGCCAGACGCACAAACAGATTTTTGCGGCAGGACATGCGCAATAAATAATAAAAACACACACAAAAAAGAAAATTCAAGGCGCATGTGCACTTTTGTAGTTCACTTCGCCGCAAAGCACGAATGCTTTGCGGCAAACGCGCGGGCGGACGACCGTCACGGAAAACGGCCGCAACCTTTCCGTAAACATCTTCGCCAAAAATCCCGTAAATTCGATGTACGCCATTTCAATCCACCCACTAGCGGCACGGTCTGGCTATTGTCGCTTTCCTCTTTCAGGGTTACTGCAACAGGGTCGCCGCTACGCATTTGCGTGGTAAACAACGGTGAACAAAGTGCTATACAAATGCTCATACCGGTTAACTCGCGTCAAGGAAAAAACAAACATTTACTTACTGCGAGTCGCACGTGTTTGTCCGCACCGATGAAGGCGAGCAATGCAGCTCGGTGGCTAGGCGGCATGCCCTGCTCCGCTGCCGCTCGGGTGGGTCTTGGCGCGGCACCACGAGTGGTATGAGTCCTCAGGCACAGTCGGCAGCGCAGACGAGTCCTTCGTCCACAATCCGTGGTCGGGACCCGGGAAACGCAGTCCAGTTTGAGCCATACCGCGTTACCGTCACCTACGCTTCCACAGTAAACAATACGAGACTTCCCGATCGGCGCCCGTACCAATATGGCGGACGGTCTTGTTTACATCAGTGTTGCTAGATCACCAAGCAATTTCGCATAGGGTCTATTACCGATACCGAAAACAAAAATCTTGAAGGCAGGCACGTGGAAAAAAGGACTTACGAATAAATGAAAACGAGAACCAAATGACGATGAGAGGGAGGAATACCTTCAAACAAACGGACTGCATTGACAGCAGAACGCGCCGCTTAGAAACGCCGGAGAGGATCTTTCTGGAATACGCAGTGAAGAATTCCTCGTCAATGGAAACAAGCTTTGCTCTAGCACTAGCCAGAAAGAAAGAGAACCGAACCACGAGACATAACCAACGGGAAGAGATCTGCAACGGACTCTTCAGCCGTTTCGTGGGTCAGCTGTCGAGACAGAGCCAGGGGCCCAGACAAACAGCTCGGTGGTGTACCTCTTTGCAGTGTGGCCGAGTGTAGAGACGTGAAACATCAAGCAAAAGCTGAGACCAAGGTCACCGGCCAATCCACTACCAACATAGGAGGACGGCCGCCGAGTGGAAGCGAAGGAAGAAGCGGGGATCGCGTCCTGGAGTTCAGTTCAGTTCAGTAAAACTTTATTGAGGTTGGGGAAGGGATTAAAGGGAGAAACTTGGGTGGAGTCCTCTTTCCAGGGCCCCAGAAGCTTGCGCCCCGGCCCAGGCCCTGTCGATCAGCTGGCGCTGGTCTTCCAAGGCCTCGCTGGCCAGAGTCGCCTCCCACGTTTCTAGTGAATGAGGTGTATTGTTCTCGGTTTGCCATATAACTGGGCAATTCCATATGGTGTGGAAAAGGGTGGCTTTTTCGTTACATTGAAAACAGTCCTCACTAAATCTGTCTGGGAACATAAGCGCCAGCCTTGATTTGTGTGGGAATGTGTTAGTTTGTATTCTTCTCAGTGTTTGTGCATCGTGGGTGTTTAGTGCCATGTGAGGAGCGGGTAGCGTTCTCCTTTCAAGTCTTTTTCTTTTAAGACGTTCTCCGTAGGATTCGTATGGTGGAAGGGCGTAGGAGTGGTCCTCGTCGCTGCGGTTCGTAAGACTTCTCGCAAGCGAGTCAGCGCTCTCGTTTCCTTCCAAGCCTTCGTGCGCAGGGCACCATGTAATGTTGTGTACACGGTTCAGCTCCCTTGGGATGATATGTTTAGAGCCAATGGTATTACTCCGGCAGTGATGTTTTTGATGGCTCTTGTCGAGTCCGTGATGATGTTTAAGCTCCTGTCATTTGCTTCTCCCCATCTGATAGCCATCAGAACAGCACTGGTTTCGGCTTCATCAGTGTCCTGTTTTCTAAGGGTGGCGTAGTCTATGGGGGAGCCTTTGAAGTCGACAACTGCTGCAATGGAAGAGCCGTGTGGTCCCTTACTTGCGTCAGTGTAGACAGTGTTTACATGATTTCCGAACTTTCTTCTTAGAAAATTAGTTCTTGCTATTCTCCTTTCCTTGTTGAAGGTTTTGTCCATGTGTTTGGGTATAGGTAGGGTTTTTATTCCCTTCCTTTGGTCAGGTGATAGTACTATCGTTCTATTCAAGAATTCTTCTTCTGCCGGAGAGCCAATGTTGGATAGGATTGCTCGGCCTGACGAGTTTTTGAGTAGTCGTTCTTTTTGGTTTGCGAGCACTGCATCCCTTATTTCTTCGAAAGTGTTGCACACTCCGAGATCGTACAGCTTTTGATTAGCTGTGTAGATGGGGAGGCCGAGTGCTGTTTTATAGGCTGTTCTAATTGTCGCATTGATCTTATTGAGGTGGTTACCCTTTAGAATGTGGAAGGGTAGGCTGTAAGCTACTCTGCTAATTATTAGGGCTTGGGTAATCCTCAGCGTGTCCTCTTCTCTCATTCCGTTTCGGGTTCTGGTGATTCTTATAATCTTAGCTAATTGTTGGGTGGTTTTGGCGACTCTTTTTAGAGTTTCGTCGGCTCCGTTGTTGCGTTGGATTATCATGCCCAAGATTCTTATTTGGCTTCTCTCGGGGATTGGTTTCGAGTCGATGTAGAGTAACGTTTGCTTTTCATGGTCTAAGGGGAATACTCTGACTAGCTCTGATTTTTCAGGGGCGCATTGCAACCCGTTGTTGGCCGCAAGTTCTGTAATTTCATTGATTGCGTTTTGCAGCGTTTGGATTTTTTATTTCTGTTGCCTTTTTTTGTCCATAGGGTGATATCGTCCGCGTAAATTGCAGCCCCGATTTGGTCGTATTCTGTGATTCTTTTTGCTATCTCTATCATAGTGATGTTAAAGAGAAGCGGTGAGATGATAGATCCCTGTGGTGTGCCTTTGTTGGGCATGTCAAAGATATCTGACTTCGTGTCTCCAATGCAAATGGTAGCCGTTCTGTCGGACAGGAATGCTTTCACGTAGCGGAATGTTCTATCCCCGCATTCTAGCCTCTCTAGAGCTGTCAATATGGCGTCGTGTGTTACGTTATCGAAAGCTCCTTTGAGGTCTAGTGCCAGGATAAATTGTTCCCTTCTTCCTTCTTTTTAAAGATATCGTGCTGGAGTTGGATAAAAGCGTCCTGTGTAGCTAGGCCTTTCCGGAAGCCTATCATGCAGTGGGGGAATGAATTTTTCGTTTCGAGATGTTTGGAAAGCCTGTTGGTTATGATTTTTTCCAAGAGTTTTCCCAGACATGAGGTTAGTGAGATTGGCCTCAAGTTGCCAATGTCAGGGGGTTTGCCTGGCTTCGGTATGGTTATTATTTCGGAGTGTTTCCAGGATGGTGGTATTGTACCGGGTATCCAGATTTTTTTATTGAAGTATTTGTGAGCTGTTCTATTTGTCGGTCACCTAAGTTTCTTATTATAGAGTTGATTATTCCGTCTCTGCCTGCTGCTCCTTTTCTTTTGTTCCCATTATGGCTGCGAAGACTTCTTTTAGTAATGGGGCGATCCAGAGTCTCGTTCGCCGGACCTTCGTATCTTTTGTTTGTTGCCTCAATCGGATTATTAAATCCAAATTTTTCTTTCACAGCATGGATGAGTTGCTCGTTTGTACCCTTGAACAGGTGGGAAACTCTTTTCAGGTTGTGTTTACTCTCCCGTTTTGTGCCCTCTGGGTTAAGCAGACTTTTGATGATGTTCCAGGTTTTGGATGTGCTAAGGGTGTTCTTCAGGGTGTCACAGAAATCGTTCCAGTTTTGTCTGGAGAGTCTCTCTGCGTATTCTCTAGCTGTTTTTGTTATGTTCTTGATCCGCCTTTTCAGAACCTTGTTGCTTTTCTGTCTTTCCATCTTTTAACTAGTTTGGCTCTTTTATCCCATATATTCGCTAGGTACCTGTCAATGCAGGCGAAGGTTTGATCTTCCGAGACGGCTTTGGTTGCTTTGTTGTGTTCATCTAAGATTTTACTGCTCCATTTGTCTATGTCATGAATGTCGTGGTCTGGGCACTCGCTGCTGAAGGCTGCTCTCTGAATTTGTCCCAGTCAGTGATTTTCTGTTTCCTGCCTTTATTTTTGCACCAACTGGTTTTGGTGGTGATGCGAATGATATCATGGTCACTTCCCAGGTTTTCTTTGGTATTTATCCATGTAGTACATTTGTCCGATCCTCTTGTGAAGGTTAGATCGGGACATGTGTCCCTGGAGCGGCAGTTACCGTTACGCGTTGG
>CM023455.1:93564108-93779108 GCA_013339765.2 Haemaphysalis longicornis
CTATTATCTCTCAGAGAGTTCTCACTTACCCCCCGCCTCCAGGTGGATTGGGAGCCACACAGCAGGGCACGCATGGTGTCCTCGTCCACACACTGCACGTAAAAGTGGTGTGGAGTGTACGTGTGCGACCCCATCTAGAAGGGGCGCTCGAAGTCCACCAAGGGCAGCAGAGGGTGCTGCAGCTGGTGGGCTTTGCAGACTGCCCCTCCCAGCCCCTGGCCAAGCCCCGACCCCGGTGTGACCCCAACGACCCCACGGGTGGTTCGAGTCACACCAGGGTCGGGTCGTGGGCCGAGGCCGGCTCTGACCCGTTGGGGGCCACGGCAGCGGCCTCGATGTGCGACGCAACTGCCACCATGCCAGGTCGCCTCCTCTCTTGGAATCAGGAACTGCCCTGCAGAGAACAAGCCACAATGGGAGAGCGACCAGCATACTGTGGACGCCCAGCACGGCACATCCTGATGCATGGCTCTTGGTGCATTAAAAAATGTCACACTACCAAGAGCGGTGCTTGTGGCTGCAAAGAAGCTGCATTACCAGGCTAGAAAAATGTAACGTGAGAAACACAGAACTTATTGCGCAGTGTGACGAGGATGCCGCTGAAGGGTTTGACTGGCGCACTGAAAGGTGCCCAAGGCAAAGGTAGGAGCGATTAAAAAAGCATCTGCCAAATGCACGGCTTGAGAAAGACCCAATTGTAAGCGACAGTAGCAAGGCAGTATCATCCCATACGTCCACAACCAGCCCAACCGCCTACAAAGATTGGACACTGGGAGAATGTCAACGTGGTATTTTCAGCTTCCAACAAATTGCAGACCATCTGGAAACGGCTCAATGAAGGTATGGAGAAGGAACCTACCTGTTCCAAGAACCACAAAAACTGCTCCAGTGATTGCAGCAAAATGTCAACTCTGTACACTTAAATTACCCAGGCTCAACAGTTGTTTAACGTGTTTTGTAAAACTTTTTATGACGAGGCAACATTAAGGCAAAAAATAAGAATGAATTTAACAAACCAAACTTGTGAAGCCAACTGGTAAGCAGCGACCGCCATGGGCAGTGCTTACACAACAGGGGCTTGCCAGCACAAATTCACTGCAAAATCCACTCCCTCCAACCAGTTCCAGACAACACACACCTCTCTTCGAAAACACCATAGCCCCAGGTCTATAACCAAATTAAACGCAATGTTGAAACATCATAGAAAAAAAAACTGCATTAAAAGCCCAGCAGCACGACCCCCAACCCCAAAAGCCCAAACCGTGCTGGATCCATCTTTCTGTGCATGTGCTCTCATTCGATTACAAAGCGACTTTACCCAAACCAGACAAGCTCCATTGCAGGGATGATTAACAAATAGAGTGCAATATTGCAATTTTTTTTTTGACTGCCAGGCAAATTTTTGACGAGAAAGAAGCATTGAAAAATGCCCTTTTCCTTCCACCACCTCCTTTGTCAATTTGCCAACGATTCGCAAATTTAGCAAATTTATAGCATGCGCACAACATATGCCGGAAAAAAAACAAAAGGCAGAGATAGCATAAATGCACACGGCAAACCAATGCAACATAATTATGGTACTTGGCCTGGCATCCTCTAATGCCACCTGCTATGTAGTCGAACAAGGGACTACATAACTGATGTAGCCACAGAAAATCTTTCAACTTCAGCCTGATGGGGACTGGTTTTCATAGCGACTCCCTGGCACCTGCATCCCTCACTTTCTGCCAACCACACCCTACATGCCCATTCGCACGCACACATGCACGTAAAAGTAGAGTTTCACAGCGAACCTCCAAGAGGGTGCACATGACGGTGCGGTTCTTTCCCAGCAGGCGGGTGAAGTCCTCCGTTGCTTGGCACAAGGAAGACAACGAGATCGATGCATGTGACGATTACTACTGCGCCGTGCAAAGCTACAACAGAACATCTAGATAAACAATTTCATACTTGTACAAATGTGCGGTGATGTGTCCTCCAGTCCCCGCGGAGAAGGAAATCCTGTAGCTTCACTACAGTTCAAGCTTTGCACAAGTTAGTACAAGCTATATGCCAGTTTTCTCTTTTGTTTCATGTCCCACACCTGCAGATTACTACAGCTTTCGGCAAGTGAGAGGAAACCACAGCTAGAGCTGAATGCTCAGTTTGAGCAAAGCAGTGCACAGCAGTCCAAGAAGAGGGAGGGAGGGAGGAGGGAGGGAGGGAGGGAGAGAGAGAGAGAGAGAGACAGAGAGGAGAGGAGAGGAGAGAGAGAGAGAGAGGAGAGAGAGAGAGAGAGAGAGAGAGGAGAGAGAGAGGAGAGAGAGAAGAGATAGAGAGAGAGAGGGAGGGAGAGGAGGGAGGGAAGGGAGAGAGAGAGAGAGAGCACTGACCGCGTCCAGGTGGATCATGAGCCACACAGCAGGGTACGCACCGTGTCCTTGTCCACGCACTGCACGTAAAAGTGGTGCGGAGTGTGCCCGCGTGACACGTACACGAGGGTACACCGCTCGGTGAGATCGCATCTGGAAGGGGCCCTCCAAGTCCACCGAGGACACCAGAGGGTGCTGCCGGGCGTCGCCCACTGCCTGCAGACCCCAGTGGCGTCCAGAATAACCAGGGGGAGGCCAGTGCTGGAGGCTTCGGTGCACTCGTCGATGCCACGCTCTCCTCCTCCAAATCACGCACCGCGCCAGCAGGTCGGGGACAGCTGGCTCCCCGGCCCCTCCCTGCCCCTGGCCAAGCCCCGACCCCGGTGTGACCCCAACAACCCCACGGGTGGTTCAAGTCACACCGGGGTCGGGTCCTGGGCTGAGGCAGCCTCCGACCCGTTTGTGGCCACTGCAGCGGCCTCACTGTGCGACGCAACTGCCACCACGCCAGGTCGCCTCCTCTCTCCGATGCAGGAACTGCGCTGCAGAGAACAAGCCACAAGGGGTGGAGGACGACTGGGCAGCAGCAGTGCCACCATCGGGTATACAGTCAAACCCGGTTATATGGAACTCGGGGAAAAAAAAACACCAGTTTAATATAAGGGTCAATTTGATAGGCAAAGGGTATATGTCATTGCTTTCCGCGTTGCACCCACTTTCACGTGCGCTCGGTAGGATGTTGGCAATGAAGTCTACCAAACTCTGCCATGGTCGTGACACCTTCAACATCCACGCTCACAATGTTGCCAACCATTGATGCGGCAACAGCGTCCAGAAATTCGGACAGCTTGCTCCACATTTCGGCAATGCAAGCACTGGCTTCGTTGCACTACTCAGGATTTGCAGCCGACACCAGCGTGCACAAGTCGGCAGATTTTAAGCAATTTTGGAAGGTTTATTTACAGAGTTCATACAGGCTTCAAAAGCAATAATTCAAGGGTTTTCAAGGCCTTTCAACGACCAGAAAACATATTTTCAAGGTCCGCATCTAAAGTTTTTATAACTTTTTCAACACAATGCAACAGTTTTTTATTGCACAATGCCTAAGCACATTAGTGCACATTTAGATAGGTGCTAACGGGTTCGTAAATGCCCCCCCCCCCCCAGCTTTATTTTTTATTTCATAGTTGGTATTTAGAGGTTTTTCTTTTTTCTTGGTGTTTTGCTCAGGCTGTTTGATTGCCGAACTATGTACACGTCCACCATTTGCACGTAAAAGCAAACGCATGTGGAGTGTACGAGGCACAGCAAACATGCAATGAGCGAGCGTGCACACACTACACGGAAGATGCAAGACAGAGAACCGAAGCCCGGTTTCACTGGATTGTATCCTGACATGGATTGGATTGAGAAGTGCCTGCTCCCAATGCTGCCTCGTGATAATGAAAATTCACCAAACTCGTAATTTCACGCAATGCACTGAAACTTGACTGTTACAATTTTCGTTGCATTTGTTAATGCCTAAAATCCATGACAAACACTTTAAATTCTTGTGAAACAACAGGGCCATTGATTCTCTCCAGAAAAAAAATCGAGGGTTTTCAAGGACCATTTGAAAATTCCGGGACTTTGCAGGCCTTGAAATTGACGCTCCCGAATTCAAGGATTTTCAAGGTTTTTCAAGGACCTGTGCGAACCCTGCTTTAGTAACATCTGCCCAGATGCCGCTTAGACCAGGTGTTCTCGGCAATCTCGTGTCTGACGGGGACGTCTGACTTTTCACCAAGTCAGACTGGATTTACGATGCGAGCTTCATGGTGAAAGGCAAAACTTGGCTGCTTCGCTAGTGACTAGTCACTCAATGAGTCTGTATTTATTGACACTAGCGCTCGCTGGCCACCACAGCAACACTTACAGAACCGCCCACAAAACGCAAAGCACAAAAGCTACCTTACTCAAACCAGACAAACAAGCTCCACTCCAGAGACACTACGGCAAGTTTTCTTGCCAGATTAAAAAATACTACAGCAAGTTTCTTTGACTGACAGGCAAGTTTTTGACAAGAAAAGAGCATTCAAAAATTCCCTTTTCCTTGCACCACCCCCTCAGCCGGTATGCTGACCATTTGCTGAAGGCTAAAATTAGCAAAATTTGTGGCATGTGTGCAAAACATGCCGGAAAAAACACAAAAGGTGGAGACCAACATTGAGACGGGTGAGAATTAAAATTCCGAAGGCAGAGATGGCATAAAGGCACACGGCCAACCAATGCGACATAATTACGGTACTTGGCACAGCAGCCTCTAATTTAGCAACCTGCTATGTAGTCGAACAAGCGACTACATAACTGCACGATGGAGCCACAGAAACTCAACTTCGGCCTAATGGGGACTGGTTCTCATAGCGACTCCATGGCAACTGCATCCTTCCCTCCCACCCCACCCTGCAAGCACACTGGCACGCACGCAGATAAAAGCAGAGTTTCATAGCAAACCTCCAAGAGGGTGCACATGACGGTGCGGTCCGTTCCCAGCAGGCGGATGAAGTCCTCGGTCGCTTCCGGGGACCAGCCAGCCTGAAAAGACAAGGACACAGTTCCCGGAGCACAACTGCATTTACAAACGAACGGCCGGCAAAGGTTGCTGTACACACTCAATTGTAAGGCGAGTTCATTTCATTTTATTTTTTTCGCCACTGAAGTTGACCCTTGCGTTACAAATGAATACCGAAATTGACGTTGCCTTAAAGTGCAACGACGGACTTTACTGGAGTTTCTGGCCTCAAGGGCACCTAAGGTCAAGAGTGCCGTTTGCTACGAGAAGGAATAAAAAAAAAATGTATTGACAGGAGGTGTGCAAAGAGTGCGTAACGTTGCACTGCTGCAAATTTGACCACTTTTAAAAGATGATTACGTCTGAGGAGGGTTATGGGACATTGGAAGGCTACGAGGCACGGAATGAGCTAATGGTGTATTGGGCCATGGCAAGTGATAAAATTACAAACAAGGTGATGCGTTTAAAACTGGGTAAAACATTGTTTCACAAAAGTAGCCTGATGCCTGCCTGCTGAAAACAAACCTGCTTTCTAATCGACGGCTACAGTTCTGGCCATTCTGCTATTTGTGTGACCATAGATTGTGGCCAGAACCCTCTCTCTCTGGCCATTATTTGGAGGGAGACACAATGTGCCTGATGCCATTAACATTGTGTGTATCGTCAACAGAGTCCTTTCATTAAAAGGTGCCAGCGGTTCTCACTGAAGCCCTTTTCCACATCAGCATTTCTACGTGAAATGCAAAGCAACGCCTTCACTACTCCGGCCAGGAGAGTGAATTTGGTTTTGTTGCCAGCCTCCTCCTGCTCAAAATCTGCTGCCAATACTCCATGTAGATGGAGCTAATTCAACATGTTCAAGCTGGAGGAGCAGGTATTCATCCATCAATAAAAGACATCGCAGGGTTTGATCACTTGTGGCAGCCTGGTAGCTAGCCTCCTCAAATAAGCCCAAGAGGACTCCTTCTCTCAACTGTGGGCTTAAAACTGGGTAAAACATTGTTTCACAAAAGTAGCCTGATGCCTGCCTGCTGAAAAAAAAACCTGCTTTCTAATCGACGGCTACAGTTCTGGCCATCCTGCTATTTGTGTGACCATAGATTGTGGCCAGAACCCTCTCTCTCTGGCCATTATTTGGAGGAGAGAAACATTGTGTGTATGTGCCTTTCATTAAAAGATGCCATTATTTCTACATGCAAAGCAACGCCTTCACTACTCCGGCCAGGAGAGTGTGTTTTGTTGCCATCCTCCTACTCAAAATCTGTCAACAGAGTCTAATTCTTTCATTAAATCATAAAAAGGTGCCAGCGGTTCTCACCCAAGAGGACTCCTTCTCTCAACTGAAGCCCTTTTCCACATCTGCATTTATTTGTGTGACTACGTGGAATGGAGGAGGAGAAACAAAGCAAACATTGTGTGTATCCTTCACTACTCCCTTTTCCACATCTGGCCAGCCTTCACTACTCCGAGAGTGAATTTGGTTTTGTTGCCAGCCTCCTCCTACTCAAAATCTGCTGCCAATACTCCATGTAGATGGAGCTAATTCAACATGTTCAAGCTGGAGGAGCATGTATTCATCCATCAATAAAAAGACATCGCAGGGTTTGATCACTTGTGGCAGCCTGGTAGCTAGCCTCCTCAAATAAGCCCAAGAGGACTCCTTCTCTCAACTGTGGGCTTAAAACTGGGTAAAACATTGTTTCACAAAAGTAGCCTGATGCCTGCCTGCTGAAAAAAAAAACCTGCTTTCTAATCGACGGCTACAGTTCTGGCCATCCTGCTATTTGTGTGACCATAGATTGTGGCCAGAACCCTCTCTCTCTGGCCATTATTTGGAAGGAGAAACAATGTGCCTGATGCCATTAACATTGTGTGTATCGTCAACAGAGTCCTTTCATTAAAAGGTGCCAGCGGTTCTCACTGAAGCCCTTTTCACATCTGCATTTCTACGTGGAATGCAAAGCAACGCCTTCACTACTCCGGCCAGGAGAGTGAATTTGGTTTTGTTGCCAGCCTCCTCCTGCTCAAATCTGCTGCCAATACTCCATGTAGATGGAGCTAATTCAACATGTTCAAGCTGGAGGAGCATGTATTCATCCATCAATAAAAAGACATCGCAGGGTTTGATCACTTGTGGCAGCCTGGTAGCTAGCCTCCTCAAATAAGCCCAAGAGGACTCCTTCTCTCAACTGTGGGCTTAAAACTGGGTAAAACATTGTTTCACAAAAGTAGCCTGATGCCTGCCTGCTGAAAAAAAAACCTGCTTTCTAATCGACGGCTACAGTTCTGGCCATCTGCTATTTGTGTGACCATAGATTGTGGCCAGAACCCTCTCTCTCTGGCCATTATTTGGAGGGAGAAACAATGTGCCTGATGCCATTAACATTGTGTGTATCGTCAACAGAGTCCTTTCATTAAAAGGTGCCAGCGGTTCTCACTGAAGCCCTTTTCCACATCTGCATTTCTACGTGGAATGCAAAGCAACGCCTTCACTACTCCGGCCAGGAGAGTGAATTTGGTTTTGTTGCCAGCCTCCTCCTGCTCAAAATCTGCTGCCAATACTCCATGTAGATGGAGCTAATTCAACATGTTCAAGCTGGAGGAGCATGTATTCATCCATCAATAAAAGACATCGCAGGGTTTGATCACTTGTGGCAGCCTGGTAGCTAGCCTCCTCAAATAAGCCCAAGAGGACTCCTTCTCTCAACTGTGGGCTTAAAACTGGGTAAAACATTGTTTCACAAAAGTAGCCTGATGCCTGCCTGCTGAAAAAAAAACCTGCTTTCTAATCGACGGCTACAGTTCTGGCCATCCTGCTATTTGTGTGACCATAGATTGTGGCCAGAACCCTCTCTCTCTGGCCATTATTTGGAGGGAGAAACAATGTGCCTGATGCCATTAACATTGTGTGTATCGTCAACAGAGTCCTTTCATTAAAAGGTGCCAGCGGTTCTCACTGAAGCCCTTTTCCACATCTGCATTTCTACGTGGAATGCAAAGCAACGCCTTCACTACTCCGGCCAGGAGAGTGAATTTGGTTTTGTTGCCAGCCTCCTCCTGCTCAAAATCTGCTGCCAATACTCCATGTAGATGGAGCTAATTCAACATGTTCAAGCTGGAGGAGCATGTATTCATCCATCAATAAAAAGACATCGCAGGGTTTGATCACTTGTGGCAGCCTGGTAGCTAGCCTCCTCAAATAAGCCCAAGAGGACTCCTTCTCTCAACTGTGGGCTTAAAACTGGGTAAAACATTGTTTCACAAAAGTAGCCTGATGCCTGCCTGCTGAAAAAAAACCTGCTTTCTAATCGACGGCTACAGTTCTGGCCATCCTGCTATTTGTGTGACCATAGATTGTGGCCAGAACCCTCTCTCTCTGGCCATTATTTGGAGGAGGAGAAACAATGTGCCTGATGCCATTAACATTGTGTGTATCGTCAACAGAGTCCTTTCATTAAAAGGTGCCAGCGGTTCTCACTGAAGCCCTTTTCCACATCTGCATTTCTACGTGGAAATGCAAAGCAACGCCTTCACTACTCCGAGCCAGGAGAGTGAATTTGGTTTTGTTGCCAGCCTCCTCCTGCTCAAAATCTGCTGCCAATACTCCATGTAGATGGAGCTAATTCAACATGTTCAAGCTGGAGGAGCATGTATTCATCCATCAATAAAAAGACATCGCAGGGTTTGATCACTTGTGGCAGCCTGGTAGCTAGCCTCCTCAAATAAGCCCAAGAGGACTCCTTCTCTAAACTGTGGGCTTAAAACTGGGTAAAACATTGTTTCACAAAAGTAGCCTGATGCCTGCCTGCTGAAAACAACCTGCTTTCTAATCGACGGCTACAGTTCTGGCCATCCTGCTATTTGTGTGACCATAGATTGTGGCCAGAACCCTCTCTCTCTGGCCATTATTTGGAGGGAGAAACAATGTGCCTGATGCCATTAACATTGTGTGTATCGTCAACAGAGTCCTTTCATTAAAAGGTGCCAGCGGTTCTCACTGAAGCCCTTTTCCACATCTGCATTTCTACGTGGAATGCAAAGCAACGCCTTCACTACTCCGAGCAGGAGAGTGAATTTGGTTTTGTTGCCAGCCTCCTCCTGCTCAAAATCTGCTGCCAATACTCCATGTAGATGGAGCTAATTCAACATGTTCAAGCTGGAGGAGCATGTATTCATCCATCAATAAAAAGACATCGCAGGGTTTGATCACTTGTGGCAGCCTGGTAGCTAGCCTCCTCAAATAAGCCCAAGAGGACTCCTTCTCTCAACTGTGGGCTTAAAACTGGGTAAAACATTGTTTCACAAAAGTAGCCTGATGCCTGCCTGCTGAAAAAAAAACCTGCTTTCTAATCGACGGCTACAGTTCTGGCCATCCTGCTATTTGTGTGACCATAGATTGTGGCCAGAACCCTCTCTCTCTGGCCATTATTTGGAGGGAGAAACAATGTGCCTGATGCCATTAACATTGTGTGTATCGTCAACAGAGTCCTTTCATTAAAAGGTGCCAGCGGTTCTCACTGAAGCCCTTTTCCACATCTGCATTTCTACGTGGAATGCAAAGCAACGCCTTCACTACTCCGGCCAGGAGAGTGAATTTGGTTTTGTTGCCAGCCTCCTCCTGCTCAAAATCTGCTGCCAATACTCCATGTAGATGGAGCTAATTCAACATGTTCAAGCTGGAGGAGCATGTATTCATCCATCAATAAAAAGACATCGCAGGGTTTGATCACTTGTGGCAGCCTGGTAGCTAGCCTCCTCAAATAAGCCCAAGAGGACTCCTTCTCTCAACTGTGGGCTTAAAACTGGGTAAAACATTGTTTCACAAAAGTAGCCTGATGCCTGCCTGCTGAAAAAAAAACCTGCTTTCTAATCGACGGCTACAGTTCTGGCCATCCTGCTATTTGTGTGACCATAGATTGTGGCCAGAACCCTCTCTCTCTGGCCATTATTTGGAGGGAGAAACAATGTGCCTGATGCCATTAACATTGTGTGTATCGTCAACAGAGTCCTTTCATTAAAAGGTGCCAGCGGTTCTCACTGAAGCCCTTTTCCACATCTGCATTTCTACGTGGAATGCAAAGCAACGCCTTCACTACTCCGGCCAGGAGAGTGAATTTGGTTTTGTTGCCAGCCTCCTCCTGCTCAAAATCTGCTGCCAATACTCCATGTAGATGGAGCTAATTCAACATGTTCAAGCTGGAGGAGCATGTATTCATCCATCAATAAAAAGACATCGCAGGGTTTGATCACTTGTGGCAGCCTGGTAGCTAGCCTCCTCAAATAAGCCCAAGAGGACTCCTTCTCTCAACTGTGGGCTTAAAACTGGGTAAAACATTGTTTCACAAAAGTAGCCTGATGCCTGCCTGCTGAAAAAAAAACCTGCTTTCTAATCGACGGCTACAGTTCTGGCCATCCTGCTATTTGTGTGACCATAGATTGTGGCCAGAACCCTCTCTCTCTGGCCATTATTTGGAGGGAGAAACAATGTGCCTGATGCCATTAACATTGTGTGTATCGTCAACAGAGTCCTTTCATTAAAAGGTGCCAGCGGTTCTCACTGAAGCCCTTTTCCACATCTGCATTTCTACGTGGAATGCAAAGCAACGCCTTCACTACTCCGGCCAGGAGAGTGAATTTGGTTTTGTTGCCAGCCTCCTCCTGCTCAAAATCTGCTGCCAATACTCCATGTAGATGGAGCTAATTCAACATGTTCAAGCTGGAGGAGCATGTATTCATCCATCAATAAAAAGACATCGCAGGGTTTGATCACTTGTGGCAGCCTGGTAGCTAGCCTCCTCAAATAAGCCCAAGAGGACTCCTTCTCTCAACTGTGGGCTTAAAACTGGGTAAAACATTGTTTCACAAAAGTAGCCTGATGCCTGCCTGCTGAAAAAAAAACCTGCTTTCTAATCGACGGCTACAGTTCTGGCCATCCTGCTATTTGTGTGACCATAGATTGTGGCCAGAACCCTCTCTCTCTGGCCATTATTTGGAGGGAGAAACAATGTGCCTGATGCCATTAACATTGTGTGTATCGTCAACAGAGTCCTTTCATTAAAAGGTGCCAGCGGTTCTCACTGAAGCCCTTTTCCACATCTGCATTTCTACTTGGAATGCAAAGCAACGCCTTCACTACTCCGGCCAGGAGAGTGAATTTGGTTTTGTTGCGAGCCTCCTCCTGCTCAAAATCTGCTGCCAATACTCCATGTAGATGGAGCTAATTCAACATGTTCAAGCTGGAGGAGCATGTATTCATCCATCAATAAAAAGACATCGCAGGGTTTGATCACTTGTGGCAGCCTGGTAGCTAGCCTCCTCAAATAAGCCCAAGAGGACTCCTTCTCTCAACTGTGGGCTTAAAACTGGGTAAAACATTGTTTCACAAAAGTAGCCTGATGCCTGCCTGCTGAAAAAAAAACCTGCTTTCTAATCGACGGCTACAGTTCTGGCCATCCTGCTATTTGTGTGACCATAGATTGTGGCCAGAACCCTCTCTCTCTGGCCATTATTTGGAGGGAGAAACAATGTGCCTGATGCCATTAACATTGTGTGTATCGTCAACAGAGTCCTTTCATTAAAAGGTGCCAGCGGTTCTCACTGAAGCCCTTTTCCACATCTGCATTTCTACGTGGAATGCAAAGCAACGCCTTCACTACTCCGGCCAGGAGAGTGAATTTGGTTTTGTTGCCAGCCTCCTCCTGCTCAAAATCTGCTGCCAATACTCCATGTAGATGGAGCTAATTCAACATGTTCAAGCTGGAGGAGCATGTATTCATCCATCAATAAAAAGACATCGCAGGGTTTGATCACTTGTGGCAGCCTGGTAGCTAGCCTCCTCAAATAAGCCCAAGAGGACTCCTTCTCTCAACTGTGGGCTTAAAACTGGGTAAAACATTGTTTCACAAAAGTAGCCTGATGCCTGCCTGCTGAAAAACAACCTGCTTTCTAATCGACGGCTACAGTTCTGGCCATCCTGCTATTTGTGTGACCATAGATTGTGGCCAGAACCCTCTCTCTCTGGCCATTATTTGGAGGGAGAAACAATGTGCCTGATGCCATTAACATTGTGTGTATCGTCAACAGAGTCCTTTCATTAAAAGGTGCCAGCGGTTCTCACTGAAGCCCTTTTCCACATCTGCATTTCTACGTGGAATGCAAAGCAACGCCTTCACTACTCCGGCCAGGAGAGTGAATTTGGTTTTGTTGCCAGCCTCCTCCTGCTCAAAATCTGCTGCCAATACTCCATGTAGATGGAGCTAATTCAACATGTTCAAGCTGGAGGAGCATGTATTCATCCATCAATAAAAAGACATCGCAGGGTTTGATCACTTGTGGCAGCCTGGTAGCTAGCCTCCTCAAATAAGCCCAAGAGGACTCCTTCTCTCAACTGTGGGCTTAAAACTGGGTAAAACATTGTTTCACAAAAGTAGCCTGATGCCTGCCTGCTGAAAAAAAAACCTGCTTTCTAATCGACGGCTACAGTTCTGGCCATCCTGCTATTTGTGTGACCATAGATTGTGGCCAGAACCCTCTCTCTCTGGCCATTATTTGGAGGGAGAAACAATGTGCCTGATGCCATTAACATTGTGTGTATCGTCAACAGAGTCCTTTCATTAAAAGGTGCCAGCGGTTCTCACTGAAGCCCTTTTCCACATCTGCATTTCTACGTGGAATGCAAAGCAACGCCTTCACTACTCCGGCCAGGAGAGTGAATTTGGTTTTGTTGCCAGCCTCCTCCTGCTCAAAATCTGCTGCCAATACTCCATGTAGATGGAGCTAATTCAACATGTTCAAGCTGGAGGAGCATGTATTCATCCATCAATAAAAAGACATCGCAGGGTTTGATCACTTGTGGCAGCCTGGTAGCTAGCCTCCTCAAATAAGCCCAAGAGGACTCCTTCTCTCAACTGTGGGCTTAAAACTGGGTAAAACATTGTTTCACAAAAGTAGCCTGATGCCTGCCTGCTGAAAAAAAAACCTGCTTTCTAATCAATGGCTACAGTTCTGGCCATCCTGCTATTTGTGTGACCATAGATTGTGGCCAGAACCCTCTCTCTCTGGCCATTATTTGGAGGGAGAAACAATGTGCCTGATGCCATTAACATTGTGTGTATCGTCAACAGAGTCCTTTCATTAAAAGGTGCCAGCGGTTCTCACTGAAGCCCTTTTCCACATCTGCATTTCTACGTGGAATGCAAAGCAACGCCTTCACTACTCTCCGGCCAGGAGAGTGAATTTGGTTTTGTTGCCAGCCTCCTCCTGCTCAAAATCTGCTGCCAATACTCCATGTAGATGGAGCTAATTCAACATGTTCAAGCTGGAGGAGCATGTATTCATCCATCAATAAAAAGACATCGCAGGGTTTGATCACTTGTGGCAGCCTGGTAGCTAGCCTCCTCAAATAAGCCCAAGAGGACTCCTCCTCTCAACTGTGGGCTTAAGAAGCGCAGTCTATGTAAAAGCTTCTAGCACCCAACCTAAATGTCTGTTTCTCTCCGAGTTGATAAGACCAAATTCCACGCTCCGTGTAGTCTCCAACTTCTACTCTCGCTTTCCAATTTGCAGGGGGCGAGGTTTGCGACAACAGCAACTCTCTGCCTTTCCTCGGGTGGAAAGACTGTCTTTTTAAAGCATCCACACTGCTTGCGAAAGACGGACACTATCTCATCAAGAATAGGTGGACCAATGGCTCACTTCTTTGAAACAAAGGCAAAAAAATTAGTGAAACCTTCAACTGCATTCTTTATGAAGAGTAGCTTTGCAAAGAAGGTTTTATCAGAAAATGCTTTCCTCAAGTGTTCGTATAGCTTTCCTCCTGAAAGACATGTTGAGTCAGACACAATCACTTTCTTTAAAGTTGGTTTGTGTTTAATGAACCGGCTGTAAGCCAGTGCCAAAGTCAGCCACCTCGAACTTTCGTCCCTTTCCCGCTAACTACCTTTCTATTCCCTCCACACCTCGACCCCTCGGAGCAAGCTAGTCACGTGAACTGCTGCCAAGCTTCACTGCAAAGGAGATAGTGAGAGATTCCCTCCTGTTCAGCGCCTGTGGCGTAATGAGGACTCCTCCTACCAGAGCGAAACAAACTTTTGGCGCAAGATTGGCACAGACTGCTTGAAACGTAGCAGGATTTACCTCTCTGTGTAGTTAGGCGCAAATGGCGCAGCTATCACATCACTGTAGGCTCCAGGAGGCCCATTGTTGCCCTGATGGCCTGGGCCGGAATGCTGGCACACTCGTTCCTGGAAGAGGGGAGGCAAGGAGGGGCAGTGGAGCAGCTGAGGGCCACAATGACTGCCCTTGTTAAGCAGTATTTTTAGCTGCCGTGCTATGTCATTCATGTTAGTGCTACTAAAACGCCTTGAACTAAGCCCAAGTGCATTACAGTTGAACCTCGTTATAAGAGACACTGATGTAAGAGACAAATGGGTATAAGAGACACTATTCACCCACATGGTTGGCTGCCCTATCTCTCCCATTAAATCGACCTCTTTTATAACAGACATCGGATGTAGAAGATTGGTTATAAGGGACAAGTCATCCTTGAAGTTTAATCAATAATCTCGCTTGTAACAGACATTTTAACTTCAGACACAGTGCCACCAGTCACTAATTGCAGTTGCTTCCATCCTGGAAGCACAGGTGGACGACAGACACCTGCAGTCGCTATTTATTATAACTTCAGCAAACACAAAGTGGTTCAGTCAGCTATGAAATGACAATGAGAAGCCCTGCCAATGAAAATGCAACTTACAGAAGTGGTTGAAGCTTACTGCCATCCATTGAATGGAGCGCGATCACACATGCAGGCTCTCCCACTCGCGTAGCTCCCAATCAAGAAGCACTGCAGATGTTGAGTCCTGCAAGCGTAATGAATAGCCTGAGCACACAGCGGAAGAAGCTGTGCTCTCTCACTATTCATCAGGCTTGTGAACTCAACATCTACGATTCATCTTCCACAAACAAGGAAAGGAAAAAAAGCTTCTAGAATTGGTTGTAAAAAACAGTGTAAATACAGTCATGAAGCAAACAAAGTTTCATAAATGCTTGGGCCAAACATTAATTAGAATGAATCTTTTTCAACATGCTGTAGCGTTCTTTTGAGCTTATTTTAGTCATACGGTGCCCACATTGAACTATGGGTTGATAAGTTGGTAAAAACATGGCACCCTGCTTATAAGAGACATCTTATATAAGAGACAGAAACTGCTCCCCGGTACGTGTCTCTTATAAAGGGGTTCAACTGTACATCTCAAATGTCCATTTTTTGCTCCCGACTCATTGCACGCACACTAGAGACACTAGCCCCCATTAAACCTAACTAAAACGGGGAGGAACACCCCCCCCCCTTCCCCTTAAAGGAAAGCAATTGCAATGCAAAAAAAAAACAAAGCCACTGATGCAAAGTGGACAGGGCGAGATTCCCGGCAACCTGGCTGCAGCTTCCTCCGTTGCAACCATTGGCGTCAGTTACGTGGCCCTCTCGCCTTTGCAGAAAGAGCAACGGTGCAGCATTCACGCAGCCAAACGCAAAAATTGCGACTTCCTCAACGGCGTCCCGGGAGAGTTTCAACCGATGCTCGTCCTTGATTACAAATGAGAGTCGAATCATCGGGGAAAATTTCCCCACTGAGCGAACATTCGCCTCGCTTTGCTCACTAAATCTGTGTTCGGTCACAGCGAGTTGGAAGCGACCGAGTGGAAGGCAGTGCCACAAATGAAGCTAGTTTATGCTGACACACCCCGCAGCCAACAAAGGAGAGGCGGGAGAAGGGCACTCACGTGATGCACCCACCCACTCCATCCTCGGCCCGGAAGATGCCTGTCAAAGAGGACTTCCACATCCCCCTGGATGGGAGGCCCCCGATCCCCAAGGCCATGCCCCGATCCCGGTGTGACCCAAACAACCCCACGGGTTGTCGGGACCACACCGGGGTCGGGTCGTGGGCGGGTCCAGGCTCCGATCCACTTGGGGCAGCTGCAGCGGCCTCGTTGTGCGACGCAACTGCCACCATGCCAGGTCGCCCCCTCTCTCTTGGTATTCCCCAAGCCTGGTCAGGAACTGCCCTGCAGAGAACAAGCCACAATAAGAGAGCGACTAACCACAGCAGTGGTGCCACCGTCAGGTATAGTACCGTGGAAGCCCAGCACGGTACATCCGGATGCATGGCTCTCGCTTGGAGCACACAAACATGGTCACACTCACGCTACCAACAGCGGTGTTTGCGGGTAGAGGGAAGCTGCTTTAAACCAGGCTAGCAAAATGTAACACGAGAACTGCACAGTGAAATGAGCATGCTGCTGAGGGTTTGATTGACGCACTGAAAGGTGCCCAGAATGCGCTCGGAGGTTCGCAAATGCAAGAAACGACGTTTGACTGCCGAGAAACCATTATTTCTGGGTTAGTACTGTAACACAACAACAAGCATTATACTCGGTTACAACTAAAGAACGGCACCACCTCACGTAGTGTATCACTCCGCCAAAGCGCCGGACCCGTGACGCCAGTGCACGCGCGTTTTGAAAGGGGCTTGCTATGAATGCGCGATATCGTCTGCCTCGTCTCACGCAGTTTGTTTGTCGTCACTGGAGTCTTTTACAAGCATATTAAAGTCCAAAAAATCACGGGAAGGGCTCACGTGTTGTTCAAAATATTCCCAGTAACGCCCTACTTGCACCGAGTGGAGAAACATCCAGCTACGGTGATAAGGCACAGCGGCAACTTCCGGTGCCATTCTTAAGTTGTCATCGAGTATACTAGATGCAGTGTAAACCGCTTATAAAGTATGTCATGGAATGTGCAAAAATCCGCACTATAAGCGGTACCGCACTATAACCACAACATGCGCGAATCCCAACCACATCGCAACCTGCCTCTGAAGTCCTCCTATATTTATCATCACTCAAGGGGGGACGCGGGTCTTGGAATGGTCAGAAATGGCCAAAATGTTGATTTTGAGAAAATCGAATTTTTGGAATAATTGTACCTTCAAGCACCTGCCTTCAAAATATCAACGCTAAATTCGATCGGGAAATACTCGAAAATCATGTTTTGAAACGCCTCGGGGGCCACGAAATTCCCCGAATCGGGCAAAAGTTGTTGTTTCAAATTCCCGCGCACGCTGCGGGCGCAGCAGCCGACCGATCGCCGCCATCTTGGTCTTGTTTTGAAGCTTGTTTCTTTGTGCGTATTTTGCGACATCTCAAAATGGCGTCGCTTTAGTAGAACGACCGCCCTTGCCAGTTTTCCGAACGCGCCTTCTGGGCCGCCGATTGGCTGCAGCGCGCACGCAGTTTGAGTTCGGCGTCTGACGCCTCTCATTGGTCGGCGCGACTGCTACGTCAGTTTTTTTTTTCTTTTGCCATCATGGCGTCTGCTACCCGCGTCTGACGGAGTCCGCTCTTCTGGCGCAGCGCTCGCTTAGAGTAGTTTTGCTAGACATTTTCGCGGTTTCTTTGGATTCTTTCATCGCACACATTCGTGACTGATGCCAGGAGACGTATGTTTGAAGAGGACGACCCATCATGCATATGGGAAGCAAAAGCGTCGTCCACCTGTGTATTGCGACTTCGGGCCGCTCGACTCAGCCGGATGAAAATTGTTCGCCGCCTCGTATTGCTTCGCCTGCCCCATCGCCTGACCAAGTACCTCGGGAATCCAGACCTGGTCCAAGCACGTCTTGTCGAGTTGACACAAGGTATTACACGGCGGAGGAGATCGCCGCACGTACGGAACATGCAGACGAGGTCAAGCGCGAGCATGGAGACCAAATCACCAACGCAGCGGAAATTCGACCTCCTTGAACTGGATCTGGCGCACTCGGAGGTGGAATTACGGCACAGATTTTGTCTTAGTGGATATGGCAATGCTGAAAGACCTTTTTGCGCACGTTGAGTGCAGGCTGGAGGCGCCGGATTTGAGACGGCTGACAGGCAGTACAGACTCGCCGTGAGGCTCCAGGTGATGTGCTCGGTTTACGAACATCGTGTGGAGTGTTTTTCGTCACCAAGGACCGAAGAATCTGGCAACATCACTCCTTTCGAGGCAAACATAACGGCCTTGAAAAGTATTCAAAGCATCGGAAAGGGGGTGTCTGCTCTGTCGGATTTTGGTGCTGGGATGAACTTATCCTACAGAGGCTAGCCTACACCTCAAGACGTTCCAAGCGCACTTGAAAAAAGTGGTCCAGGTTTGCGAGGACACTGCAGCAGTCTCTGAAGCAGATAGCAAGTGTGTGTGTCGTCAAGGGCTTGTACAGGGACCTTGCTCAGCCGCCAAACAACATTGATGTCATGTTTGATGGCATGTGGATGACCAGGGGACGATCGTCACACATTGGGGTGGTACAGCAAGCCTTCTACAACTTGTGAACCCCCCCCCCCGCGACCCCATTCACCCACCCACCCACTTAAAACTTCAGTGTTGCAAAATCAAAGCTCAGTGTTTTGTCACAGGATTGCCCGAACGTTTCCTGCCATACTGCCATAAGCCAACAAAGCTTGCCCTTCGGCTACTTTTTTTCCCCCAAAAACATCACGTCATTTGACCCCTGTATCCTCTCTGCCCTGCATTTACCCCTGTATCCTCTCAAACTTCCTGTGCAAAAACCACGACTAAACTAGCCTCACCAAAGAACAAAAAAAAGAGGGCATCTGAAGCAAGTTTCAGCCCTCCCTCCTGCGCCGTACCCAATATTCTGAGTAACAAAGTGCAATGTAATGAATGATGTCAGTTTATGAAGGACTGTTGCAGTTTTCACAACGCCAGCGAGACGACACCAGATTTCACAACGCCAGCAAGACGCCAACCAATTTGAAGTCGATAAATTTTCTGAATTCCTGATGGTGTACGTTACTTGGCCTCTGGTATCTCCAGTTTTAGTTGACATTTTTGGAATCCAAAGACAGATTTGGAAATGGGAAGAACATGTCTTTGCTATACGGAAATGCTGCAGTTACATTACTGACCGTTCATTTCATAACACATGGCCAAACTTAAAATGCAGTTTTCCCAATTTCATATTTTTGGTCGTTTACGTCAGCCTTACGCAGCTTTTTGGAAACTTCTTTTTGCTTCATAGGGTTAATCTTGGTACCATTTTTTTCAGTACAACCTGAGGCACCCGATGACATTCTTCGTTTTTCTATTTAGGCCATGCATAATTATTGACTTGCAGTTATTTTGATGAGCCAAAATATTGAATACTGCCATCTTGTATACTTGACATATTTTTTTGGGGTGCCATGACTTTAGAGAAAAACGAAGAATGTCATCGGGTATGGGAACTCTCTGGCTATCAATTCATGTAATAAAAAGCTACAAAATGCAATGCGAAAGTTCATTAAAGCTGTGCAAGAAATTACCTAATTACGGTTTAGACTTTGTCTGATAACTTTCAAACTAACAGCAGCAGCTCAAATATAATTGCATATTTGAAATCTACAGAGAAAAATACATTTGAGTGCAAATTTTCATAAGTTTCTACCCATAACTTTTTTTTATGCTTTTGCCGGTCGGCAAAAGCAAAACAAATAAACCCAATCGGTTCATTGCGATATAACCCAGCTCCATCCAACGGCTGCACCAGCAGGACGCGATAGCGCTGTTGCTGAAATGCCGGCAACAAAACTCCGCCGCTACGGGAAAATAAGATAGGGAGGGCAGATTGATGGTACTTCATCTGGGCTGAGAACAGGACGGAGGGACTTTCACGCCACTTCAGCTCTTCTTTCTTCTGGTGGGGTTTTTTGGCGCAAGGGCATCTAAGGCCAAGAGCGCCATTGCTACGATGAGGTAAAAATGTGCTATGAAATGGTGCAAATAGTGCATAAAATTACTTCGGTGTAAAGGGCCGGATCCAAAGATGAGTGAGGAGGTGATGAGGCATGGAATGAGCTAACGGTGTATAGGGGTCATGGTAATTAGAACCCCTACGGAATGAACAAGGTAATGAGGTGGACGAGAATGCTACTTTCTAAAACAACCTGCTTTAAAAAACCGATATCATCAAGGTATTCTAAAACTCTGCTGAACTCGAACACAGGACAGTCTGATAAAAACATTGCAATGTGCCGTGGCATATTCTTACGGTACATTTCGGGAAATAGCGTCTCCTTTCTGGTTCCATGGCCGAGCACTCAACCAAAACATGGAGGACTGAAAGACCCTCGCCACACTTCTGGCACAGTGTTGGCGGCTGGTCACCAGTCAGGAGGTAGGAATGCGTGCCATGTGTGTGTCCTATTCGTAGTCTGCATCGCCAGACCTCAAAGGCCCTGTTTTTTTCCCTGACAGCTGATCTGGCCGATTATAGGTTGTACCAAGTGAAGCTTGTTGTTTACTTCTCCGTCCCATTCTTTCTGCCAGAGCTGAAGGAGTATGTGTTTACTGCTGGTTTCATATCCAGGTAAGGTACTTGCGTGATGTCAATACTGGTTCTTTCAGCTGCTCCTGGCAGCAGCCTGGTCGGCTGCTATCCTCGTTGCCAGCTATGCCACAATGGCCAGGAACCCACCACACTATAATTTCTAAATTTAGCTGGTGTGCTTTGTACAGAGCTTTAAGAGAGCAGTAAATGTGGGATTCTTGGTGCCCTTTCCTGTGGACAGGGCCGTGACAACGCTGGAGTGAGTCTGTGAAGATAACAGACTTTTGTGTTTTGCTTGTGATAATGTGGTCCACAGCCAGATATACTCCGTGTGCTTCTGCTGTAAATATGGTTGTGTTTTTATGCATTGTTTTTTGCTATTGAAAGATGCTGTCCAACAACTGCACAGGCCACAGCCGATTTGGTTTTCGATGCATCAGTGAAAAACTGAGCAGCCTTGTACTTGTCTTGGAGGTATGCGAAGTGCTGTTTGACTTCCAATAGTGAGCCTTTCCTGTCTACTTGTCTAAAATGAGGTGTCGCATGATATGATGCTTGTATCCCAGGGTGCCACGCATTCATCTGGGGTCATTTTGAGGGTGTCATCAAACGAGATCGATAGTTTTGTAGAGATGGAATTGATCAGCAGTGGAAACGGTTGAGCTAAGGAAGGTCGATTTGAAAAGAGCAGCATTCTTGAGTTATCTCTAATCAGGGAGGCACACGGGTGCTCGGGCTGTGACTGTAACCTCAGGGCATAAATAATACCAAATAAAGTTCGCTGGTACTCCAGAGACCAACAGGTCTGATTCAGCATAGGGCTCAGTAACTGGACTAGTGCGGAAGGCCCCTGTGGCCATGCCTGGAATGCCCAGATTGTGGATAGGATCAAGCATTTTCAGTGCAGTGTAGAGGCTGACCCATAAACTACACATCCATAATCTAGGCGGGACAAAACAAGACTTTTGTACAGGTTGTAGTAGTAGACACTTCTTGTCAGTGCCCCATTTCATGTGTGCTAGTATCTTAAGCACATTCATTGCCTTCAAACACTTTCAGTTTCAGATGCTTCAGGTGGGGGGTGAACGAGAGTCTCGAGTCGAAAATCAATCCTGAGAAACTTATGTTCTGTTTTAACAGGAAGCAGCTGTCCATTATAAGTAGATTTCTTGGTGCAGGGGCAATGCCCCTTTTTTTCGAGAACAGTACACAGGCACTTTTAGAGGGGGTTAAACTTGAAGCCATTCTCATCTGCCCATTTGGAGAGCTTATTCACTGACAGCTGAATTTGGCGTTCACAAAAGAGAGATTGCAGGACTTGAAGCCGATCTGCACATCGTCAACATACACTGAGTAAAACATGGTTGGCGGAAGTACAGTGCGTAGGGAATTCATTTTTACAATGAAAAGTGTGCAGCTCAGCACACCTCCCTGCGGCACCCCTGTCTCTGTGTGAATGGTTTAGACAGAGTACTGCCTATCCTTACACGAAATGTCCTATCAGAGAGGGTAGCTTTCAATTGTTTTTAGCATATTTCCTTGTATCCCAAGGGCACAAAGATCTCTCAATATACCAAACCGCCAAGTAGTATCATAGGCCTTTTCAAGGTCAAAGAATACAGACAGAAAGTACTGTTTATGCGCGAACGCATATCTTATTTGGGACTCCAAGCGCACAAGTTGGTCAAGCGTGGATTTTTGTTCTCAGAAAGCCACACTGGAATGGATCCAGGAGCCTGTTTGCTTCTAGAAAATGCATTAATCTTCGGTTTGATCATTTTTCAAATACTTTGCACAAACGCTAGTCAGAGCTATAGGTCTGTAGCTAGATGCAACTGCTGGGTCCTTCCTTCCTTCAATACTGGAACAACAATGGCCTCTTTCAGGCCTTGGAGGGATATATCCATTGTTCCAGATCCTATTAAAAAGTGACTAGTAATGCAAGTGAGTTTCTGGGTGCAAGTTCGTTGATCATTTCATAGTGAATATTATCAGGTCCAGGTGCTGCTTTACCAAGTGTGTTTAGGCAAGCTTCGAACTTCAGCAATAGAAAACTCAGCATTATATGCCTCACTTGGAGGTGATTTACGAATGAAGTTGCAGTTTTTCTTCCTCTACGTTTCAATTTAAGAAACTTGCGCTGAGTAGTGCGCTGCACTAGAAACCGACTCAAAGTATGCTCCCAATGCATCCGCCTGATCTTCCAGAGTGCCACCAGCATTATCAACTAGAGGGCGGGGGCAAGTCTGCTGCCCTTGCAGTTTGCGTATCCTATTCCATACTTTATTTTGGTCGGTGTAAGAGTTAATGCCCTCTATGTACTTCTCCCAACTCTCACTTTTTGCTATCCGTCTCACTCTTCTCGATTGGGATTTGATGCGTTTGAAGTTTATGTAGTTTTCAGTCGTGGGAGAGTTACGGAAAAGGCGCCATGCTGCATTTTGTTTTTTCCTAGCACTTTGGCAGTCCTCATTCCACCAAGGAATCGGATTTCTTTTTGGATTACCAGAACTTTGTGGGATACATTCACTAGCGGCTTCAATTATGTGCTTTTCGATAAAGGAAAGTGCGCTGTCGATGTCCAGTGAATCTAGATAGTCACGTGGAAGACAGGTGAGCTGTCGAAACTTTTTCCAGTCAGCAGACCCCATCCTCCATCGTGGTACACTGTTCTGCCCATGTGTCGACACTACCTTTTCTTTCAGCACGATTGGAAAGTGGTCGCTTCCATAAGGGTCATCCAGGACGTGCCAGTCCAGTAGTGGGAAAAGAGAGTCGCAGAGTGCAGAGAGCTAAGTCAACTGATGAGGATGTTTTGTGCGTGGGGACTAAAGTATGTGGGCTTCTTTTTGTTCCATATGCAAGCTCCACTGGAGGACTAGTAAATTTTTCTATCATTTCGCCCTCTTGAATCGTAGTTTTCATAGCCCCAGAGAGGATGATGGGCATTGTAGTCCTCCTGTATTATGTACGGCTCTGGAGCTGGTCCATTAGATTTTCAAATCAGATTCTGTAGTCACTTGTCTGGGGGAATGTAATGGAGCAAAATGTTATTAGTCGCTTGCAACCATATAACTCTCACAGCTACAGCCTCTAGTTCCGTCCTGAGTTTAACTTCCTTAGCTGTGGTTGACCTTTGAAGGATAATAGCCACACCACCCGATGGTTGGTTGGTTGTTTTGCCTGTCCTTTCTGTATGTGATGTACTGGGGTAAAAAGTCTTGTGTGTTTGCTGCTTAAGTGGGTTTCTTGGAGACACACCTGCCAGAGGTGCATGCTCCCAGAGCAGCTCTTTAACATCATCCAAGTTTTTCAGAAGCCCCCCTGCAGGTTCCACTGCAGTACACTACAAAAAGCCATTGCTAGTATTGAGGCGTTTGTTACTAAAGACAGGCTCAGCTTGTTAGCTGCCAGAGCCTTTTCAGTAGGAGACACCTTAGGGAGCTCTGCTTTTTTTATCAGTTCCTGGGAGTTCGTACGCTCCAGTGTTTGGTGGCGATCCTTCGGCGTGATTGACGCAGAGGATGGCTCAATTGTTGTCCATAGCCTCCAAAGAAGGCTTCTTTGTGACGGTTTGAGACCTGGGGCCTTGGCTGGCCTCCGGTTCTCCTGTGAGGTTACAACCGTCTCAGTGGGTTAGTCAGCTGTGCAGACCGCGAGGCTGCAGCTGACACATTGGCCATTTTCGGGCCACCCATTTCCTTGAGGTGCAGCAGGTGTCGCTGTTTGCAACCTAGGGGGCTGAAGATGTCTCCTCAGGCCCTCTCAACGAGGTCCCTGATTGGACGGTTGCCGCACTGTGGCGCCGCCCCCTGACGCGCCACGTCGGCGTATGCTATCTTATGCGTGATAGCAAGACGCCTGCGTGCTTCGGGGTAAGAGATGTTTTCTTTTACTTTCAACGCAATGATTTCTTTTTCGTTTTTCCATTGCTGGCATGAGCATGAGTATGCAGCATGGTCACCGCTGCAGTTGACACAGTGTGGTGGGCAAGTGCAGCTTTCCGACATATGGTCGGTTTTGCCTTGCATTTTGCACTGTCTGCTTACCCCTGCAACTCTGTGATCCGTGGCCGAATTTCTGACAAGTATAGCACCTGGCGCGGGTTGGGGATGTAAGGATCTGACTCGGATTTTCACGTAGCCAGCTTCTACGGTCTCCGGGAAGAAAACCGTTGTTGCCAAGGTGAGAACAATGTGTTTGGTAGGGATTTCTTTGTTTTCACGCGGGATGACTATCCGCTGAAACTTTGATGACATTTTGCTCATTGAAGCCTTCGAGGAGTTCATTTTTCAGTAAGGTCTAGGAGGTCTGCTTCACTTATAACACCACGCACGGTGTTCATGGAGCGGTGAGGACTGACAGTAACAGCGGTGTCACCAATTTTGTCAACTTTGAGGAGCTTGTCACATGAGTCTTACTTCAATCAGCTGGTCGCCATTGGACATCTTTTGTGCCTTGTAGCCAGCCCCAATGAGGTTCGACAGACATTTGGACACAAGAAATGGTGACATCTTTCTCATTGTTGTGTTCTCATTTTCTCCGAGTGCATCACGTGAAAGCGTGGAAAACACTCTTGCTTCTTTGAGAGAAAAATTCGAAGGTGGTTGCCTCGGTGCGCCCCCTTTTAAGAGAGCGATTCATGGAAAAGGGATTTGAAGATGCCATACAACAAGTATGTGTTCGGTGGCAAGGCCGTCGCCCACCACCGAGCCCAACAAGGGAACGTGGCTTTTTCAGCACACGCTAACCGTACCTTGCCACTATAACCCTATGCTTGAAATCAAGGAGTGATGTCTTTGCACAGGGTTAACCCTCGCCGCCTGGAGAAAGCATGGAAGCAAAGAAGGAAGGAGATGACAGGACAGGGTTAGGAAAGACGATAGGAAAGCAAAAGAATGAAGAAGAGGACAGGAAAGGCGACTGGCTGATTCCCCCCAGGTCGGGTCAGACTGGGGGCACCGTCTACGGGAAGCGGGGGCCGAAGTGGTGTGTTGCCTCTGCCAGGGGCCATGAAGGTCCAAAACAACCCTGGCTTTGGCTCAACCACCAGGATGCCCTTTTCCCCGGACACGGCAAAGCCACGCACAGCCAAGGGCGTGGGTGGGTCCAACCCACATGGGCTCGGGGTCCGCGGTGTCGCCACTACCGTCACCTTGAAACGCAAGGCGCCCCTGCGGGCGCCACTTCAGCTCTGGGTCACACTACTTTCAGTTACAACATGCATGTAATAACGAAAGGACTGTGCTTGTGGGACCAGGAATTGTTGCAGCGTTGATGTTTCAAAGTGTTTCGATGACACCACTCGGGGCCTAACCTTTGTGTGTGAGATACCGGACAACGGCCACCTCAGATTTTTGGACCTATAAGCATACAACTCGACATAGCTGCGTGTTTCATGCCTCCAGCAGATATGCCCAGAGAGGGCTTCCTCCCGCATGACTCGGCCCATTCAAAAAATGAGAAACAAGCAACCGCTGTCATGGCCTTGCGCCCTGCCACTGAAAAGTCCTGCCATTACAAGATGACTACGAGCTTCGACCAAAAAATTTCAAGGTTGCACGACGTGAGCTACACAAAGATTGTACTTTGCATATTGCATTTTATGCATAATACTAGCATTTGTTATCACCGATCAATGTTTGCTGGTCTTGCAAGTGATAGATTGTTTAGTAGTGTTGGCTGCAACGTTAGCCAAGGTCACGTGTTGTTGCCATGTGCTAGCTAAATGATGGAATTTTAAGCGATGCTTACTTATTGCCAAACAGTTTCTGCTTTGATTTTTTTTTTGTCATTCCAGTTGCTCTATCCAGTGGACTAAGGGACAAACAAAGCTGCTGTTGGAGTACTACTAGTAAAAAATTCCCCGCATTTCCCCGAGGGGAAGAATGTGAAAGTGCGAATGCACGAGTTGAATTTGCGCAGTTCGGTAATGTTCGCGAAAGAGAGATCACACACACACACACAACTACAAAGAAAGAAAGATGCATTTATTCACGGGCACCTATTTGTGTTGTCGTTGTACTTGATTGCTAGAGCGGATCTCAGCTTTGGAATTTCGTGTCAGTACTCCTTTAAGCGGGTGCATTAGCCCTTCTCACGCCCGATTCCTGGCCAATCCCCCACGGGGTATGTGCCATGTCAGCGGCCAGGCAGCGCGCGCCCATCCCCCCGTTGCCAAGGAAGACGAGGAGATTCCTGGCCAATCCCCCACGTGGGTATGCTATGCGGACATCGCCGGTGGACGCAGGTTCAGGGTCGCTTAAGAAGTGCATCGCACTTAAAATAACTCCATGTTCTCTTTCCCATCGTCCCCCTGCCCTTCCTTTGCTCGGTTACGCCAACAACGCTCAATCGCAGAATGCCCGCTTAAGAGGTGCACTTAAGATTTTCCATTAAATTCCAATAACTTTTGAAGGAATTGGCGGGAACACAGTGTGAGGATGGTTGTATCTGTAGGCACACAGACAAAAGGGCATTCCATGCCAAATGTCCCAGCCATAAAGTCTACCAACAAAGGTTTAGTCAGTAAAAATTGTGGCTCATCCTTACATGGCCAACAATGCTCACTCAAATATTCTTGTCCAGAAAAATTTATTTCCTTTTGTGGCCGCCCTTTTATTTCCAGGGTTTAAAGCAAGCAAACTCGGGTGTGTAAAAAATTCATGAAACATCCCTTGTTTTTTTTTGTTTTTTTTTTTTTTGGGATATCATGTTGAGGCCCTGAGCTGCCGCCCAAAGCAGCATTTCTAAAAGATTTTTTGCTTTTTTTTTTGCACTCTTACGCCATTCAGAAAATACAGAATGTTGCACATTTTCAAACTATTTTAGCACGTAAAAGTACCCTCAGCAAGTGAAGCATTTTTACTCAATTTCACCATTGTGGACAAAATATACTGACACTCAAAAAAGCAGAAATGTGTGAGAGAACATTTGTCAGTCAGACACGGATAAAATTTCCTTTCCAGCCCATATTCAACTCTAAATTGGGCATTGTTGTGCTCGTAGTAAAAGCATCAAATACAAGGCATTCACTAGTAGACATCATCGCACTTTATTTAAGAAAGTTTAAGCGTCTTCTTCTGCCCGCCGTGTGCCTGCCTTCATGAAAGACGAGCAACCTAGCGGCTTTGTGCTGCAAGATTACTTCTCCGAGCAACTGTATTTCGTAGCGCCAATACGGGAAAAAGGGATAGTTAGCGTGTTGGAGGGAAAAGTACAACGTGGAGCTAGCGGGGCTACGGCCATTCTATGAGGACGTGAAGACTCAACGGCTGGCTGGACATCAGACGTGCATTTAAATAATCGGTGAACGTTACACGTGGTATCCCTCACGTGTGCCGAAAATAAGGAAGCAAATAGTGGCCGAAACATTGAGTTTAACGGATTTCTTTGCATGTGTTAAGCGGGAACCATTTACACCGATGCTTTAATTAAATGAAGTCCAGCCAATATAGCACATTCTCCTATTTCTTTTCTAGACAACAAATCTAATCCGTTTGCAGATTTGTCATTACCCGATTATATTATACATACCAGCATACCAGTTCTCATCCAAATAGGCCTAAAATAGAAAAATTTTGAGGCCAAGACCTCCCCCTAATGAATGGAGCTTGTAACTTGTGTTTATGGCACCCTCAATAGGTCGCACATTTAGGTTCCTTTTCATCACACAAAGCAGAAACATGCTTACTTATGTGGAGCACTGGCTTCCGATCGATGCACAGCCCGACGGCGTGGTTCAGGGAAGGCCCTGGTACCCCCCGCAGAAAGACGCGTTCCTGCACGCACGCATGAAAACGGAGAGACTGTAACTGCCCGCACCAAAAACTCGTGCGCAGCGATTTCCCTACATCCCCTCTCATTCTCAAGGTTTCCTCATTCGTAACAACTATTCTTTTCTTTGTACACACGACACGGAATTTCGTTCAAAGGGACAGACAACAGATTTTTGTGGAGTGCAGCTCGTATGAAACCTGCTATTTTATATATAGTGGGGTAAACACAAGAAATACTTTTAAATAAATTGGTAAAATTAATTTAAATTTGGCCATAAACTTTCCGAAGTTTGAAAGGTATGTGGCGCCACCTTACGTAAACTAAAAGCTCCAGTTTCATGCACTTTTCAAAAAACTGCACAAAGGAACGGGCAGGACTGCCCTTTATTACATTAGCTGGAGACAAGTTTTTATTAAACACGTTTTTATCTCCTGTACAGTTAAAAGTATGTTGCTGGCCGCTCAGTGTTAAAGGGGTCCTGAAATACCTTCCGCCGATGCATCGATGTACATGTAACCAAATAAGACAATGTATTAGCAATCTCCTCCCGCAAGAATTTTGTTAAAGCGATGAGTATTAGCTGAGAAATCGTAAATCAAAAACCGCACATTATCGTTGCGCCGCGTTTCTTCCTCTTTTCAACTGTTGACGGCGTGCGAGCACTCCCTCCCATGATGCTGCGCTAGTCAGCGGTGACGTACTTCCGCATTACGCTCCTCCGACTGCCGTCTGCTACGGGCAAGTTTTGTTGACACCATGAATTCCGCACTCCGCTCAAGGATGGATAAGCGAACGAAAAATCTGGCCGCATGTGTGCGGTGGCCTGGCCTTGCCCTTTCGCGGTGTGCGTTGCTGCAGTGCAGCACGTGACTTTTAATCGGCGGCGAACTCGCAGCCGCTGGGGAGGATCTTGCGCTCGGTCCCTTTCATGCACCGCGCACTGTTTATCCAAAAAGCGCCGTATCAGATGTGGCCCCGCTGGTGCCGGGTCTTATTTTGCGGTGGTGGTAATTCCTGCCGGCGCCATGTGAAAAAGACCCTTTAAACCAATACAGAACCCGTGCACAAAACGCTTCAATCATGTGACCAGTTGAGCTTGGGGCGACGCGTGGTGGAGAGCGGCAACGTTGGCAAAACATGCTCCGGCGCGGCTCTGAGCTTTCTAGCGCTGGAGCGAGCGCAATTTCTTTGACAATCTCAAACATCGGTTGCCTTGGAAACAAGGCACAAACCGCCCCAGAAGTCAGTTACGGTTGCGTGATCCCGGTTCAGCTCGGGGCCCCACCTCGCGACATGTGGGCACTGCAGGCGTACCACTCACTCCCATTAGGAAGTGTGAGATGCGTTTGGCATTACAGGAGGCGATGGTGTGTGTGTTGTGGACGCCTTTGTTTCGCGATGAAATGCGACGTTGTGCTTCTGCGGGTGGATAGTGAGTCCTGTGGTCTGGATTATCTTTCTCGAGCGACGTACGACTCAACCTCGCATGGGGTATGTGCAGCGTGCGTGGCTAAAAGCCATCTCGGCTTGCGCGCCAGAGTTAAGTGACTTGCTGTTCGTCCCCGCAAACCGCAGCGCGAGGTGAGTGCCGAATTTACGACGGGCAGGAGGAGGCAACCCATCGTCTGTTAATCGCGGTTCAGACTTGCAACGCATGTTGTGACGTTGTGTTCGTTCGAAATGCATCTCTAGATTGTTTTGAAGTGGAAAAAAATGTATCCGTCAAACCCGGGCATTCGGCTCAGGGCGTTCTCTGCGATTGCACGAAAGAAGTGCCACGGGGCTTCAACGCTTTCTTTATGAAACGTACTCAGGTAAGAGAATATCCATGTCGTGTTATGGCCGTGTTGCATTCAATACGAACGGTTAAGCGTTCGTTTACACTTGTTTCGTTTGTCGTAAAATGTTCAAGCACTCCGACACTCCCCTGGCAGATCAGCCGGCGAGTCGACGCTGAGCAGACGACTCATCTCTTTGCCGGAAGTGCGTGAAAAAGCCGCCCAATAGCAGGATGTCTAGCTCATGACGAACATCTGGGAATCGATGATGTAGACATGTGAAGATGGCGGCGTCCAAAAACACGAAGGAAAGGGTGAGAAAAAAGCGACAAACTTTGCAACAAAAGTGTGAGCTTTCCGCTGCGCGTAAAAGAGTAATACTTGGCCCAGATGACCTTGACGACCCAATCTAACGATTGCGCTACTTCATTTAGTGTGCTCAAAATGCCTTTCAGGGCCCCTTTAAGGTTTCCGGCATCCCTTCTGGCCGCTTTCAGCTTTCAAGCATTCCAGGGCCCTGCCAGGAAAACCGTTTCGATGCAGGGTGTTTCAAGCGATGCCCTCTCATTTGGGAAAGAGAACATATGCTACACAAAAACCGGTTGTCCGTCCCTTTCCTAGCACCGGTTCTTAACTCGTGAACTTGTAATAGTTTAGTTATGCGGTGAACATGTTCATGATGCACAGTCAACCTCATTCGCTGCTTTTCACTTTCGCACCACCAATTTCGAAACTTCTCACGCACTTTCCCCTTCATATCTGTCAACACTATCAGTGCTCTCTTGGTGGTTAAAACACTAGAAAAGGTATGCAAACCAACGTTGCAATGGTATGCTACTTTGGTACACTACTTTGGGCGCCGGTGGCCCCCAACCCTGTCACCTCGCTGTTCCGCAAAGTATCCACTGTTACTCATTGACATCCCTGCAAGGGCCCTCAGAAAAAAGGTCCAACGAACAGGCCAACCCAGCCAAGAAAAAAGAAACACCATTGCAACCAATTGCAAATCCAACTGGTTCCAATTTGGTTCCAATTGTTTTCTGGGGGTCCAAATGGACTTCCAATGTTTTTTTTTTTCGGCTAGGGTACCACTGTCTCGCCTGTTGCACAGTTGCACCGCACCATGACTTGACCCCCACCGAGTCAAGCAGAGGCAGAAGGCTGCATGCCAAGCTAGAGACACCTAACGCACTTAACGGCAGCAGAGTGGACATGCCAAGCTAGAGACACCTAACGCACTTAACGGCAGCAGAGTGGAAATGCTCACTTGGGCTATTTCTCACCGTGGGCATCAAGGGCATGCACCATCCCTCGCAGCCCAGCAGTTGCACCACCACTGTACAAGCGGGGTGCTGCACATGGCATAACCACAGTCAGGGACTGCCTGTCCATCTGGTACTCCCAGCGGTACCAGCCCTTGCACACCTGGAAACAAACCATCCACAGTAATTTCAGGGAGGGCGTAGCAAGTAAAACTACAGTCGAACACGGATATATCGAACTCCAAGGGGATCGCGAAAGAATTCGATATATCTATAATTCGATATATAAAATACGCCTATCTGAAGATTGTCTGACAACTCCGCACGTCACTGAGAGTTTTCTGAAGTCGTGGAAAATGGTAGTTTACCGTTTTCACCCTCAAAGCACGGAACATCTGAACCGAAGCATGATGACCACCGCACTTTATTTATCATTGAAATGTCTTTGAGCTTCGCTTGTTTTTTTCTTCTGCGTTGTAAAGTTCGCCAAATTGTCTTCAAGATTACAAACACGCACAAATGAGAAAATCAACGCTGGACAGTGTGCCACAACAGAGGCGAATAACGCTGGCGGAACCTCGGCTGCAGTAGGCGGTTGGGAACCTTGTCAGGCACTTAGTGCCGTTATCTTCAGTATCCGAACCGAACACCTCCCCCATCTGGAGGCGTGCAACGAAGTCGCTTTTCACCCGACACGCTCCGGAATAGCCGGGGTGGGTTGTGCTGCATTCGCCTTTACGTCAACGTTGATGCGTGCATCGCCCTCAAAACTACTGCGAGGAATTCCGAACGCCTTTTCAACCAACATCTTTTCAGCAGCCTGCACCCGACGAATTCCCGCCTTCGTTGCTCCGAAATGAATGCCTTGGACAAAACAAACATACAACGCCGCATCGGTCCCCCTGCACGAGCCACCAAACAGCTCAATCACAGAAAAAGAGTGCCTCCGGTCAATTTTCTTTGCTACTTTGTGTTCTTTTGCCCTAACCACTATCCGCGTTCTCGCTATCATGGAGCTGCCCCTCGTGCTAGCTTGAAAACAGCTGTTGAAGGCCATCGAAGCGACATAATACCGCGGACGCCGCCTCTGTCTCACCAAGCCAGGCAGCTCCTGCGATGAGTGAACATTATCATCAACTCCACCCCATCAGGGGAAGCAAACTTTCAGGGCACCTTCGGCGCGGAATTCGATATATCGAATTCGGCCGTGTTCAGGAGTTCGATACACGCGCACAACAGCCCTATACTTTTGCATGGGATTATCAAGGGGATGTTTGCACTGTTCGATATAGACAATAATTCGATATATCCGTGTTCGATATATCCGTGTTCAACTGTATTCATTTGCGGACCAAACCTAAACAAATTAGGAGCATTTACATAGTTAACTAATTCAATAAAACTGAAATCAGCTTAACAATACATTCTATACTTTTTGATTTACAGGACTAATCACCTTCACAAAGTCACCCCAAAATTAACTAATTAGGCAGGAATACCACAACATTTTAATGTCAGTACTGATCAGGAAGGTCCACTTTGTACCGGGAAGGTATTAGATTACTGCATCATTTCCTTTAGGTATCTTTTTCTGGTTTGGAAAGGAAGGCGAAACTTTTGATGCTATTTTTTTATAACTAAGGGATATAATGCAATAATCTAATAGCTACTTCTACAATAATATACTAGCTACAGAATAGACCTTCCTGATCACACCGACAAAAATCTTGTTCAGCTCTTGCTTAATTATGCTTCACGGAAGTTTCAGATAATCCGTCCAGGAACTGAGAAACACCCAAAGATATCCGGAAACAATTTTTTTTTTTTTTTGCTAGGATGGTACGTTACTTACATGAATGCTTAATTTGATAAGATTTGGTCTGTAAGGTCCCCCCGTTCAATGAACAGGTAAGAAAACAACATTCACTGAGTCTTACAACTCCAAATGGCACTGATACGGCTCCTCACTAGAACCCATCGCCCTGCTGGTGGATGCGAAGAATGCAAGGGATCGGGATATTTGAGCAAAATAATGAATTGCTTGTTTTTTACCCTTTCAGGAACTAACACGGCTGCTAGTTCAAATGCAATCCAATCCTCTTGCTCCACTGCCCGGACTACCAACCAAAATGGCTGTACATTTGAACTATATCGAGTGGTCGCTACATGCAAACTTCTGCAGTGCAGGAAAAGGTTTTGTAGCAGAGGTACTCAACTGCACCAGAGGTGAGACAGCAGAGACAGGATTTTGAACAATCTCGGCTTGAAGCAGTCAACAGGGTACTGAATGTGTCCTACGCAACCGGAATGACTCAGGGACAAAACCATTTTCCTAGGCAGAGTGAGAGATCCCAACAGTGACCAGCACCCTACAGCAGAGAGCATTCGACATCTGTGGAATGAAATGCAGAGCCTTGCTGTAAATACGCGAAGCACCCGCAAATGCACCGAGCAGGCTAAATTAAAAGGGAGCGCGCCAATGGATAAGCCATTAGGCGCTTGTCCAAAGTGATATGTCGAGTGCACAACCATTTTTCCCACGCAGCAGTCTTTCTGTGAACACCAATGCCACGAGTGGTGCACCATAAATGCGAGGAAGTTTAAATGAAGACCTGCTCGTGCTTATGCGGCTGGGTGGGCTGAAACTCGTGCGAATGGCAGCCTGGTCTGATACTGTGTTCTGAAGGACCCAGGGTCCAACCTCTGCCCAACACCACCCAAGGAAATCACCAGAAAAGAGGGGGGCGGAGGGAGCACCGTTGCACTCTGACAACTCGAGCATTGAATGAACAAAAGAAGATGCAAAATGTGCCTTCAGTTTCTTCCGAATGCCTGTGTGAAGGTTCACTCTTTGGGTGTCCTAGCAGCATTCCCACTTAAAATTGCCAACGACAAACGACACTGAGTGCCGCAACCCACACACACCAGGAGACGAGAAGACGTGGTCGCATAACAGGATGCTTTGGTGATAACTGCACGCTCTACTTTAGTCCTGGCTGAATGGGGTGTAGGCACAACCATTCCATGCATACCAGGCATCCTCCAAGTGCAGCCGTTTTAAAATAACTGAAGTTCTTGACTTGCAGTGTATGGCTGCCATCAAAAAGGACTATGATAGGGGCCCACAAATCAAGGGTAAAATCAGAATCCATGGAGCAAACTTTCCCGACAAAAGTTTGCACGGTGGAAAATCGTCTGCGGTAGGACGCCGCATGTTCATCGGGATGAAATACATGGAGCAAAGACATGCTGCTGCGTTGCCGCTGGGTTGCTCTCAGTGTGGCTAACTGAACCTCCATGCCCAGAATTAACGGCGGTGTTCAGTAAACAGATTCAGTGTTTTGACGTTGCCCGATGACTCTGCGTGAATCAGGGGCGCTTCTGCTGAAATATTACTTTCCAGTCCTCAAAAGCCCCAACGGCAGAAGAAAAAAAAAAAAAAAAAACACGCCCGGCGAGAATCGAACTAGAAACCTCCACAACATGAAGCCCGCACTTTACCTCTCGTGTACCTTAACAGATGGCACTTTTATGCAAAATATGTCATACTAGGCCTAATACATACGGCTTGCTGCTTCTAGTTTTCGTCGCGTTTACACCACCTGTTCCTTACACGCCGATCTACCAGATGGGCCCCATATTGCTGTCAATAAAACTACCATAGCCGGATCGCCTTTCTTTAACCTAATAAAAGCTATCGTAAATGCCTATCTCGGCAACACAAGCCACACCAATTAGAAATGGGATCAGGCTTCACTTGCAGCTGCACGGCCTTCACTTATCGCAACCTCATTTTCCTCAATCAATATCTGCTTTACAATCCGTTTTTTTTTTAATTTTTTTTTTGTTTTCTCGAGCAGGTGCAAGGCAAGCGTCTATCTATCGACTTCTGCTTTCAAAAGATTCGAAAGCAGCCGAACGCCAGCGCCCGGTACACGCCATAGAGGAGAAATCAAAAGACCTTGTTGGTGTCTTCGGTTTGCCGCTCGGCACCACTTCGCCACAGACAAACTTTTTTGGCGTAGTGAGATCGGTGGAGACATTTTTTTTACACTGCCGCAAGTAGGCGCAAGGCGCACGCAACCGGGATTGCAAAAATGCGTGCAACCGGGATTGTTGCCGCGCTTATGTTTTTGAAAAGACTGCCGATTGTTTGTTTCACCCTTTGTTTTCTCCTTTATCTTCGTCGGTGTTTTTTGTACGCTGTACACTGCTGAAAAATTGAACATGGTATATTGTATTTTATGTTTGGGGGGGCGGAGCAAGTCAAGCTGATTCGCGGCCGGGCTGGAGCGGAGGTGTGCACGCACGCGTTGGTATCAACACAGCGCTTGCCGCCGCTCTGGTACAGCCGTGGATGATTGCACAGCATTTTTCCTTACCTCCCCCATCTCCAAAGATGGAAAATAAAAAATATGATTATTATAAGTCACCCGGTCGTTGCCGGGTGTTGTTCATCGACCTTTTGTCACATATTCGCCCCATGTACTCTTGCGTTTAATTCTGCTGCCTCCCGGTTTCCTGCTTATGGCAGCTTTCTCAGGTTAGACAAATCGCCTCGCAGATTGTAACGTTGGCTGGAGAGCCACAACGGAAAAGTGAGCCTGGGTTTGTGAACCCGTGTTCCACCCGTGTTTTGAAGGCATGCTGAACCCTCTCTGCCCGAGAAGGGGGATTTGTTTTGTGCCTCAGCTGCACCGCTACAGCTTTCAGCAGGCCACAGGAAAAGTTCTGAATGGTCAGTTTGATGAAAGCAGCACACAGCACACGAAGAGCAGAGAGAGAGAGAGATGACGTAGAGAGAGAGAGAGAGAGAGAGGAGAGAGAGAGAGAGAGCACTGACCGTGTCCAGGTGGATCGTGAGCCACACAGCAGGTTACACATGGCGTCCTCGACCACGCACTCCACGTAAAAGTGGTGCAGAGTGTAGACATGCGAGATGTAGACGAGGGTGGGCTGCTGGGTGAGCCCGCATCTGGAAGGGGCCCTCCAAGCCCACCAAGGACACCAGAGGGTGCTGCCGGGCGTCGCCCACTGCCTTCAGACCCCGATGCTGCCCAGCGGCGTCCGGAATGAGCAGGGGGAGGCCACTGCTGGAGGCTTCGCTGCACTGCTCCCAGGCAGCGCAGTGCTCTCCTCCTCCAACGCACGGTCCAACGGCGGGCAGGGCTGCTGGTGCTCCACCAGCCGTGCCGGCAACTCGGGGACCACTGGCATCCCGAGAGAAAGTGGTAGCTGGTCCCAGCTGGTTTACGACCCAAATTCCCGGCTGGGCGCTCTGGCCCCAGCTGGGACCAGCAATGCCCAGCTGGAAATTTGGCCATGAACCAGCTGGGACCAGCCACCACTTCCTCTCGGGACCTCCAGTGCACTCTCCCCCGAGCTGGCCCCGCCCTGCCCCTGGCCAAGCCCCGACCACGGTGTGACCCCAACCACCCCACGGGTGGTTCGAGTCACAAGGGGTCGGGTCCTGGGCTGAGGCAGCCTCCGACCCGTTTGTGGCCATGGCAGCGGCCTCATTGTGCGACGCAACTGCCACCATGCCAGGTCGCCTCCTCTCTTGGGATTCTCCAAGCCTGGTCAGGAACTGCCCTGCAGAGAACAAGCCACAATGGGAGAGCTACTCAACCCCAGCAGTGGTGCCACTGTCAGGTGGAAGCCTAGCATGGTACATCCGGATGCACGGCTCTTACTTGGTGCACGTAAAAATGGTCACACACAATACCAAGGGCGGTGCTTGCAGTTACAAAGAAGCTGCATTAGCCAGGCTAGCAAAATGTAACACACAAACCGCAGCCCACTTTGCAGTGTGACGAGGATTCCATTTAAGGTGCGACTGACGTACCCAAAGGTGCCAAGAAAACGCTCTGAGGCTTGCTAACAAGCAACATTTGAATGCTGAGAAACCATTATTTCTGGGTCAGTACCGTAACACAACCACAAGCAATAGCACATACCTTTCCTGCAGGTGCTCGTGTTGATAAGTAAATAAAAAATCAGAGCAGTTCCTCTCTAAGTGAAAGCTGTCATGAGTGCAGAGCCATGACACAGGCGCCGTTCTCCACTCTTTGCTACCACCCTGCACACACACTTCCCCTTTGTCTCTCTCCTCTCTTGATGAATTGAGCAGAAGTCTGTTGAATGCAATTCAAATTTCCCGCCTTCGAAACGCTGGCACGCCTTCTCCTGCGACAGCTCGCAATTTTCTCTTGTTCTTCCTGCAACGCCACGAGTGGGAGTTCTGTTCTTTTCGTGCTAGCTTATCTCCCACGTGGTAGAGCCTTTCTACACCATTTTGAATGTGTTATCAGCCAGTCTTTTTCCTCACTATTGTAAAAACCAACCGAATGAGCATTCGTAACTAAATGGACGCGAGGGCTGCCAGTTAATTACATGCATTGTGCCTCAAATGTAGCTGCAGTTTTCTTTGACTAAACATTGAGGACATGTACGACCAGTGACCAGCGGTTCCAGGAGTTTTGAACGGTTCTGCATATATGAGCCTCTTGTTAGAGTACCCTGTAAACTTCTGGCCAGAAGGCTGAATCCTTATCCAGTACTATCTCTTTGAAGCCTTTGTTTGGGTCCGTGACGCCACGTGACTGCGGTGGCTGGATAGCTAGACAACGAGCGAGCAATGACAACAGGCCAGGCTCTTGAAGTGCTCTGAAAACAGTCTGAAGAGTCCAACTACAATATTTTTGCTTGAAGAAATCTTACTTTTTCTTGGCAACTAGGCAACCATCTTGGAAACAGAAATGCCTGCACACCCTTGACCTTCTTGTGCACGTCACTAGGGAGATTTTGGCAGCATCCGAGAAATCAGTAGATCTTCTTGATGGACACGAGAACACCAAAGCCTAAAACAGTTTCTTCCTCTCCAACGTCAATTTGGTGTCAGCATCTTCTTCACCACTCCATTGTTCTTGCTCAAGCAGTCTATTGACAATATCTTCAGTGGTGACCTCGCGAAAGTAAACGCCATGCTGTGCCAGTCAATGTTATCATCGAAGGTCACTGCGGTGACCGAATAGTGGTATAGTGTAAGAACGTAACGAAAAGCTGCCATGAACATTGAGATATGAGAACTCAACAACACTCGACAATTTAAGAACGACAACTTAAGTTCCCACCGCGCCACATTACTGCAGCCGGCTGTTCCTCCGTGCAGCGCGAAGTGTGCCTTACTGCGAGAATTTTGAACATGACGCGAATCATTTCAGTGACTTTTCCGACTTGGCCTGCTGAAAGATTACTGTATTTTCCTATCTATAAGTCATAATTTTGTACAAGCCTCGGCCCCCCTCAAAACAAGTTTTTTAGGAAGGAAAAAAAAAAAAATGATGTTGCGGCGGTGTATAAGACGCACCGGTGTACAAAATGCACTTGTTAATCACGTAGACACATAGAGGATCAGTTCGTTAGAAAGTGCGGCGAAAGTAAGTGTTTCAGGTGGCCGCCGCCTCTGAACGCATCACTCGGTAAGCAGTGCTAGACACGTGCATCTACCGTCCAAATTCTAGACAAAACTAACTTCTCAAAAATGGTTTATTGATACACACAGATGGCATGTACTTGCAGACGGTGGTTCGGCAAAACCATCTAAGCCTTCTTCCTCCGACTCGCTCACAAATAATTCATTCTTTTAGACCATAGAGCTGCGTCTCTTAACGTGCGCTAACATCACGCAGCACACAGGCACCTTTTCGAGGCGGACCCTGTGCGGCCACCATGTACAAAATTTATTTCATACATTAGTCGCACCGGTGGATAAGACACACCAACGAAAATTTCAGAAGAAAACAAAAATGCGACTTATACACCGAAAAATACGGTACTGCAGCAGCAGCAACAATAAACTACACGAGCAAGAACAGGTGCTGTGGCACATTTGGCGCAATCTCATTTCAAACCGTGCGTCTGCACTGGTTTCTGGGGTCGTTGCTTCAGCGGAGTAATACAGTGCATGAGCTATCGGCGTTCTAAACTTGTACCCGAGTATATCCATTTATTTCTATGCAAGTCACTTAACTTTGACAACAACAAAGCGATTTTATGCAGCATACAATGAATATTGAGAACTGCTGCGTTTTTGACACACTGAGCCACAATCCCCAGCAGCAACATTCCAGCCTCGCCTGCTAACGCAAGCTGCACCAATTTGTTAGCGCTTCAGTTGCCCAGGAAGACTACTGCCTTTAAAATGGTACAGTAAGGGGTGCACATACACATATGCTCCTTGCGCTCGCACTCGAGCAGAGGTGCGAAAGCAGTCTTCACTGTCATAACACCCTATCTGCAGTGGTGAGCCCTTTACAGGGGGCAGTTTTTTTTTTTCTTTTTTTTTTTGCTAACGCCAAAGCTTGGTCAAGCTTAAACAGGTCTGCTGTTAAAACCACTCACAGTGATCAGGGCTGCGTGCGTGCTGGGTTCCACAAGCCGTGGCCGGATTGACTGGTTGGCAGCGGCATAGTCCATGCCATCATCCGATGACTGGGAGAAGGCGTCGTCAGATGAGGGCAACTACAGGGAACAGACGCATTCATCCACAAAGGCTCACCGCTATACAGTTGAACCTCGATATAACGAACCTTGATTTAACGAAATTCGCGATATAACGAATTTTTTCAAGTTTTCTATCAAAAATTTTGCTAAATCCATGTATTTCTATCTCGATATTACGAAGTAATTTTCGTGCGGCGCTTTCGATTTAACGAAAGTTCCATGGCGAGAAAGGAAGAACGAAATTCCGGTCGAGGCACGTTTTATTTTGCCTCTCAGAGCCTACATTGAAAAACATTCAGTACTCACATTAACTCTTAAAAGGCTAAAATGAAAGAAAAGCGTTGAATTATGCGGTTGACAACAATTAAAAGCGATGAAAGAAGCTGCTCAAAAACCGTTAGCGGCTATGGACGGTTTAATAGTGCCGCCACCATTTTGACGTCTCCATCGTTGCCTACGCCAGCGCCCTCTATGCTTAGGCTGCCGAAGGCCTACTTCAAGTGTTTTTTTCTACGCGTCCTTGCTCACGGTGCTGCTGCTCTAGGTTGTGCTCGCTGATAGCCACATTAATATTTTGTTCGTCCATCATTAGATGAGTCTTATAAGCAGCATGAAGCACTCCAAGGGAAAGAAAAGTGTTCCGAACAAGAGCCCGAGGAAGTGTCGGTGAAACCGAAGGCCACCGAAGTGATGGATGCCATCGACGTTCTGCGGAGGCACGCAGGGGCACTGGAATGTTTAAGAGCAAGCCTTGTTAGCGCTGTCAGCAAAGAGCGTCACGTAAAGCCCACCCTGGTCAAGAAACGCCAAGCACTGCTTACGGACTTCTTCACTACGGCTTGAACATCGAGTGCTGGTGGCAATAAATTGCTCTCCGAACGTGGTCAAAACGTGTTCATAGACAGCTGCGATGCGGAGAAAAATCGGTTTCTTTAGGGCTCAGCGGGCCATAAAATTACTTGCTTAATCAAATTTGGCCAGAAGATATTTAATGTAAGCTTTCCGCTTTAGCGGGAGCACGTAAGCGCTGCTCCACAAAGTAAAAGCGTTTCGTGTGTACTCCGCTCAACTCTAAATCATGGCTTTATCTCGAGTGTCGTGGTTGCATCACGCGCCCATACTGCAGAGCCTTTGTGCATGAAAAAAGTCCTTCGAAAGCTTTATAGCACCCTTCCGCAGTTGGCCCGCCGCACCCCTCAACACCACGCCTAAGCCTACCCACCGAACGGAAGAAAAGAGGAGTAACTTCGAACCAGCACCTCGCCAGGGTGAAGTTCACGGGGCATTTACGCGGGTTCAATTGACTAACAGCGGCGTTTAGTAGTGACCGAAATGGAAAAAAAAAGAAAAAGTGGAAGCCTAGTCTGTTATCATATTTAATGAGGCGTTGCGGAAAAAGCACCGGTTTTACGACGACACGAGTTACTGTCGGGTATCCGAATTCCATTGCCTAAGTGTTTGAAGCTCTTAATTCAACACAATTTTCGCGGCCACCTTTTAGTACAAAATTTCGCTTTAAGTTAGAGGTAACTACCATAGCAGTGTTTCTGAGCGATGGCAAGGTTTGAAACCTCAATAACTGGTTAAATTAACTGTAAAATCGAAACCTCGATTTTACGAAATGTCTCGATTTAACGAAATTTTCGCCCGCAAGTACGACTTCGTTATATCGAGGTTTAACTGCAGTGCAAAAAATAAGGCTATCACTCAGCAAAAGAGAGCCACAGTTCAGCACAACACTAGCCAAACATATTCTCCAGCACAGAATTTCCTGAACCAGAATAACCTGAAGGTCACCATTTCGCCTCGGTGTGATTTTGCTGGCCCCAACAGAGCAACAACGTGGAAGTCATGTACCCAGATGCACAAATTGCCATTTCACCAAGTGCATCGAGAAAGAGTTCCAACCAATGCTTGTCCATCTGTCATAACACACACCACCACTATATGAAACACATCGGCAATTTCCCCCCGTATGAATTTCCGCCTTGCTTAGCCAACTAAAGCTGCGTCCAGGCTACGTGTAACAACTAAAGCGCTAAGTTGGGCAGAGTTGGTTACTGTATACTAAGGAATTCGTCGTACTAGCGAACATTAAGACACAGGGGACACAGCTAAAGAGAAGACAAAACACACGCTAGAACTTCAACTCAGCTATCATAAACAGGAAAACACCAATAAGTACATGAAAAAGTATGTTTTTTTTCACGATAACCCATTCCTTTTTCATGTACTTATTGGTCGTAAAAAAAAAACATACTTTTCATGTACTTATTGTGTTTTCCTGTTTATGTGGCATAAACTGAGTTGAAGTTCTAGCGTGTGTTTCGTCTCTCTTTAGCTGTGTCCCCGTCTTAATGCTCGCTAGTACGATGAATTCCTTAGTATACGTGTAACAAACCTGGCTGCCTAGATGTACCCACACTACAACCGTCTACTGGGTTGCCTGGGACCTTCGATTTCCTTTGAGCAACTCCTAAACAGCCACCGCTGTTCAGAGCCCCAGTGGCAAGGGGTAGCCGTAGCTTTTCAAGCCAGCAGCCTGGATTCGAATCCCAGTGATTTATTTTTGTTTTGCTAAAGACCAGCATAATTTTTTTTCGTTACTGTGGCATGTTCTCTTGGGTGAATCCTACGCATTGTTGACTAAAAATAAGGACAGTTTGACATCTCTTTAGGCGGTTTAGCCCACCGACACGTATATTAGTGTTTGATTCTCTTAGTACAGCTAGAAAGGGGAGCAAACGCAAGATTTAGTGATTAGGCAGCCTAGTGTTAAGGAACAGAATGAAGTACAGTGCAAAATGAATCCGAGGTAAGAAAGCCGAACACGCAGCCAACAAACGAAGGCCAGAGAAAGGAGCTCACAATACGTGGCAATTCACTCCATCTTCGACTGGGAAGATTTGTTGTCCACAGAAATGGACGGTGCGATGGCGTTGAAGGTCCTTCCGAATTGCCGTGTATGGGAGGCCCCTGACCCCCAAGGTGCCGGGTGACGGCCTGGGGAGGGACATTTGCCGGCCATGCCTCACACCGGGTGGCGGTTGCGGCGAAAGACCGGCTGCCGTCCTCCTCTCAGACCGGCTCCGAGCTGGACTCTCAGGGCACTCGGAAAAGGAGTTCTCCAGGGAGGACCTGCCCCAGGAAGGCTGCAATAAGCAGTAAAAGAAAAGGTTAGTCCTTTTCTTTTCTTTTCTTGATTTATCGCCAGTTATGCAGGTAAGGGCAGGCGAGGTGGCAGCTTTATCCACGACTTTCTCTTATCTCCGCTCTCTCATTCCATGGCGCAGACACACAGATTCGCTTTTGTGCAGTTTCCTCTTTTCTTTTGTCTTTTGCTTTCCCTTCAGTCGCCTGAATGCCCGCCAAGCAGCAGCGCTGGCAGTCACGGTGAAAGTTCGTTTAAACAGAAGAGTAGTGAGGCGTTCTGTCCTAAGTGTTTTTTTTTTTTTTTTTTTTTTTGCTTTGAGTCTGTGGGAAAACCTAAAAATAACTACCCATATTGTTCGGCATATCCCAGACTTCATCTTCACCAAGTTTGTCTTAAATGAAGTCTATTGTTTATTCCAGTCAAAAAGAGAGGGCAAGGTTGGAATGTTGAAAAGGAGAACCATCTCTCTCTTCAACAAGAAATAATGATGAACATAGTGCTAACGTTTTGAGGCACATTAACATCACAGGTAAAGTGCACTTTCGAACTCATTTCTTTCGAGCTCATCTCTCAAAGTGTTTTAGGCACGTAATCACCTGGTAAAGCATGAGGAAGCTGATAAGCAATGCTACCACAGTCCATCCCAACTGAGTAACATTAAAAAATTGCACTGGGAGGGACCTACCTGCCCAATGCAAGAGCGTCTGGACATTTTTAATGTCATCACATAGTTCAGTTTCATTGTTTTTACCAGGGTGTCGAACCGGAACCGAACGAAACCGAACGAAAACCGGAACCGAACCGGTATTTTGCCGGAACTGAAACCCGAACCCGAACCATTATTTTTGAGCCGGCTGAACCCGAACCGGAACTGAAACCGAAAAAAGAAATACGGTTTCCGTTTCTCGACAAAAACTGTTTCGACCATCCCGTTATTGATAACGGTTGGTAAGTGTCATTAGGGACTTCTTTCTTCATTCACGCGCCATCAACTTCGCAATCTCTCGCTCACTTTTACCTTCAATGAATCAAAACGCTCCGAACACGCTCATCACGGTCCACAACATGGTGACAATTTGATTACTTGATGATTGTGAGGTTTGTAATGCACCGACGCAAGCAGACGATGAGGCGCGCCGTAGTGGAGGGCTCAGGATTAATTTTGACCACCTGGGGATCTTTAATGTGCGCTTGAAATCTCGTACACACGGACGTTTTCGCTTTTCGCCTCCATCAGAAAAGCGGCCGCCGCGGCCGGAAATCGAACCCCGCGTCTTTCGGCTCAGCAGCACAACGCCATAGCCAACATGGTGAAACGACTGCACACCAGTATAGCATTAAGGCTCCTAATTGCATGGTATGTTGCTGATGGTCGAGCAAGCAGGGTGCAAGGGCTGGGAAGAAGAAATGTCAAACTCTTGGCAGCCTGCACGATGTTTGAAGCACCCGAATTCACCCTTCCCCGCGGTCGCCGGTGCGCCTGCCACCACGCCCCCACAAGGGGCCTTAAAAGGCTCAATAAAACGTTTGTCCGCTCTCTCTTTCTCCCTCATTGGGACAGTGCAAGTGCAATCAGTCCACGAGATTGTTGCACTGTGTACCAGCCAAGGTTCAAGCCCTACATTTGCCTATGCCTATTTACAGCAGCTAAAGTGTGTTGAAATTTTGGCTTTTAGGTACATGCATAATCACAAGAATTAAAACAGCGTCACTAACGGGACACACGAAGAAAGGGACGCACATATGTTTGTTATTGGTTCGAGACATCGGCTTTATACAAGCGAGGCGAACCTCACGAAACGAGGAAGAGGGGAAAATAGGGCGAAGGGGCCGGAGAAATAAGATTCTTAAACGTACTGCACGGGGAAAGAGAACATTGATTGATTATGAGGTTTAACGCGCCGACGCTACACAGGTGATGAGGCGCGGCCCAGTGGAAGGCTCCGGATGAATTTTGAACACCTGGGGATCTTTAGCGAGCGCCGAAACCTCGAACACACGGGCGTTTTCGCTTTTCGCCTCCATCAGAAAAGCGGCCGCCACGGCCAGGAATGGAAACCGCGTTTTTGAGGCTTAGCAGCACGACGTCTTAGCCACTGAGCCACCGCGGGCGGGTGAGGTAAGCGAAGATACGTGTCTATTCGAAATTCTAGAGACTGTGTTCTTTCGAATTGACAGGTGTGCCCAGCGTTGGGCACTGTACGTTTGGTTTCGCTGATTTCCACTAGCGTCTTTGGTAGTCTCTTGTACAGGTAAAGCTGCTCTTCACAGGCGAATAAAACGCCATTTTGTGTGCGCGGGCGTGTGTTTGCGCGCTTTACGTGGAAGTTTTCTTTGTTGATTGTTTTGCAGGCAGCATTCGCTCTTGATTGTCGCAGTAAGCCCGATAACGAAGGGGCCGCAGCCCCTGGTCGGCGATATTTTTCCGCCGCGTCATCTTACATGCTTGGCCAAGGATCCTAAATGGACCATGAAAACAAAGCCCTACCTTGCCTTGTTTGAAAGATCTGCCTTTGGTGACTCGTTAAGGAAGTTGTTTTTACAAGAAGTGGGTGAGAAACACCGAAAAAACTTTCAAATTTTCTGCCACCCAGCATCAGCAGTGACGTAACAAGGAAGTAATTCAAGCAAAATGGGCAATGTCTTAAGTCATTATTAGCATCTAAGCAGTACAATAAAAAGAAGAAAGGGGCACCATAAATAACACACTCATGTCTCTTGGCGGCGGCTTTGTGTAGTCTCTAGGATGACAGTAGGGGTGGTGTGAAAAAGAGGCTGGTACATTTTCTGTTACACCTGGCCAATATTTTCAAATTTGACAGTAGTATTGCAGCTCATTTCAAAAAACCACTAGTTCGAGTGAAGAAAAAAAGTACTTCAGTTTTGATGAATTTAAAGTAGACAAAACTGATTTTTCACGCCTTGCTAATAATTCAGTTCTGAACCGGTTCACGAACCGGTTCAACACTTTGAGAACCGGTTCGCGAACCGGTTCGTGGATAGAATTAGTCGAACCGGAACTGAACCGGAGCAAAATAAATTTACCTGAACCCGAACCGTAACCGAAACCCGTATTTTTGCGGTTCGACACACTGGTTTTTACGCATGTCATACAGATAATTCACTAGTGTAATCCTAAGAACTTTCACTTTTCATTCACTGGGAATTATCAAACATCAGTCGTAACACATGAGCCTGGTTTCATATACAACGATATTTCGATGTTAAGACGCGTTCATTCTTTTTTCAGCATTAAAAATTTCTTCATAAGGCAACAACTCAAGACCCACGCAACGCCAAGTTCAACCCGTCATTTGCCAACAGATAACTTAAAAGACGTGAAAATTACTTGAATGTTGTCAATGACAAAAAAGGAAAAAAAATGGTATTTAGGAATTTATTTGAACCACCAAACAGGATGTTCAAAAACAATAACCACTCACAGCGCTCAGGGCTGAGCATGCTGGGTTCCACAAGCCCTGGCCAGATCCGCTGGTTGGCCGCGGCTACGTCCCTGTCGTCTTTCCGACATTGGCCAGGAGAAGGTGTCGCACGAGGAGGACTGCAGGGAAGGGAAGCATTCGTCCACAAAGGATCACAGCTACAGTGCAAAAATTGCGCCTATTGCCCGGCAAGGCAGATCCACAGTTCAACAGGACACTAGCCAAACATATTCTACAGCACGGAATTTCCTCACCTGGCGCTACTCGAAGTGCACCATTTTAACCCAGTGTGATTCGCTGTTACAACAGGGCAACACTGGGGCATTCAAGTAGCCAAACGCACAAAGCGTAATTTCACCAACTGCATCGAGAGAGTTTTAAGACACTCGTCCTTGTCAGAAATGAGAGGGACGCAGCACCACTACACGAAACGTCGGCACCAGATTCCTCCACACGTGTTAATTTCCTCTTTCTGTTTACTGAGTGCGTTGAGGCCACACAATTGGCAACCTTGGCCACTTAGGCGCACTTTCACTAGCACCACCTACTGGATTTTGCTGAAAGCTTTTTCTCTTTAGCAACTACCAAACAGGCACTGCTGTCCGGCCCCAGTGGCCTAAGGGTAGGGTTGCGGGTCTTCATGCCAGCAGCCTGGGTTTAAGCCCCAATGATCACATTATTAGTTGAATTTTTTTCTTTTGCGAAAGACCAGCTTTTTTTTTTACAGTTGGCTGTTCTCTTAAGGGGGGATGTGGCTTTCAAAATCAACTTTTTTATTTCTTTGTGGATTTTGATGAAAATTGGCACAGCAACTGGAAATGCTTCTGTGATAACACCATAAAAATTTGAAGTTAATATTTTGATAACTTTTTTATGTATGAAATTTTCTTTCTGTTCCGCTTGTACCGAGCTTGAGCGGCTTATAACACACGATAGAAAACTTGTTCGAAGTGCTTTGCATTCTCAAATGAATGGACGAGGTCGTGACAGTTTTAGAATTTTTTTTTTACAACACAATGTTTTTTAGTTTTCATTTTTTTAGAGGTTAATGTGCAACAGGCATGTCAACTGTGAACGATTATTTGAATAAAAAAATCACAAAAAACAAATCTGGAAAACTAAAAGTGTCACGACCTGAACAGTTCATCAAGGAATGTAATGCAAGAAACGGAATCAAAATAGACCCAGCAGTCACGAAGAAATCCCTGGGACAAGCGACACAGGTGGCAAAAAAAAATGTTTTGAGAAAACGGCTTCCGAAGTTGCAACATAGGTTTCACATATCAAAAGTCGTCACGGTTGTAGCCTTTCATGTCCTTTTGAACATGGGGCTTCTGGAAGGCCTTGCCTTGAAATTGGAGTGCCTTTTCAGCCTTTCTCTTTCCAGAAAACATCATTTTCAGCTCCTCCGTGAAGAGTACATACCCCCCTTTGCAAACCAAACGGAGGGGAGATGGGTTTCAATGGGCTTTCAATGCAAAGTAGGTTAGTTGGTTGGCTGTATCGCACTGGACAACCTCCTTTTGCAGTGTTGTCACCATGGCAACAAGTTAAGCATTTTTTTAACTTAAATTTGAACATTTTTGGCTTTTTTTTCATGTTTTATCTTGCCTGGCACAGCAACTTAGTACTCATAGTGCAGGTGTTCATTGCCAAAAGTTTGCATACCACAAGGTTGAAAATGAGCTACTTTGAAGCTTGGTAGAGTATTCTGCATAACTCCCAACTTCAATGCAAGAGCATATTTTTTTTTACCACTTTTGACATTCAAGGCATCCAATATTCCTCGCAGCACAGCCAGTATGCCCTGAGCAATGGTATCAATAATTTCCCTAAAAAAATCACTGTTAAATGCTGCCACAGTAACGTACATTTTTAACGCAGAGAGCATATTTTATTCCTATATTACTAACTCAAACCTGTTTGCATGAAAATTACAAGTGCACGGGAAACATTGCGCAAGAAAGGCGATATGGCTCGCGCGCATCGCAGCGCACGCTTACCGCGACATATCGAGCTTTGATTATACCTGATATGGCTGGTCAGGTCGCTTTTAAGATTAAAACTAACGTCGCAGGCATTAATTACAACTACTGGCGTTCAATCGTAACCGGTTGCCCAGTCATGTGATGCTCCAATGCGCGTCGGCTATGCCGTGCGCGCCGCAGCGTTTGACGCGTCGACCGTTTCTTTCTCAAGGCTAGCGAGCCCACAGTCAAAACACAGCACTAACTAAGCGTGTAAACATCGCAAATCCGACTAAAAGTTCACTTCACGAACCGCTATCGCAAGCGCGCACACCGCGTCACCCTCCGGGGTCTGGCGACGGTAGAGTCACGCGCACCACGAAGCGTTCGATGACCTCCGCCTTTCGAGCCACACAACTTCCCGTAATCTGGCTCGTTATCTCTGGCATTCCCATCGCGATAACGTCCGTGTTGAATACCACAGATTGAACAGAAACTCGGCCGAGCGAAGCGGCGAAAATGAACTCAATCCGCTCGCTACGCAGCTCAGGCGGCCGCCATCTTGCGTTGCGCCCGCGACATCCAATCAGGAGGGTCGACGTTCTGCGCCCCGACCGGAGGACCAATAGCGCTTCAGCATTTATTTCTAGCTTCGTTTGTGCGTCGTTTCTTTTCTGCCGTTTGTGCGTTTGTGAATGAACGAAGATAAAAGAGACGAGCGGAACCGGAAAAAACGATCGCTCGGGCCGATCTAACCATATCAAAATGGCCGCAGCCCGGTGGCACCGTTGCGGAGATAGAGCGCTCCGAAAATTGCCGTTTTTTTTCGCCCTTTTGCGCTGATAGTTTGTCACCGCGCCTGACAAAAGTATTTTTTTATGCCACTTTGCGACGCTTTTCAGCGTAAAAACTTTGCAGACGCACAGAATAGGAAACATAGAAGCCGAATATGCGGGTTTCAAAAAAAACGATGTTTTGGTCATTTTTTCGAAGTTGAAAGCCGCGTCCCCCCTTAACTCAATCCTACACATTCTTGCCGAAAATAAGGATAATTTGGTATCCCTTAGGTCGCTTTAAACCACCAGCGAGTTCACTAGTTGTTCGAAATATCCTAGTACAACGTGAAAAAGAGGCGAACATAGGATGCGTCTCGGCGGAAGCTGAAGGCGACAGAATGGAGCGCAGTGCGGAGGAGATCCGGGTGACACGAATAGAACACACAGCCAGCAAAGGAAGGCAAGAGAAGAATGGCACTCACGTTACACGGCACCCACTCAATCTTGGGCCCGGAAGACATCCGATACTCCACGGGGTGCATGGAGCAACGGCGTTGCAGATGTCCTTTTAGGACGGCGTGGTTGCAGGCCCCTGACCTTCCGAAGGTGCCGAGTGGCAGCCAAGGGTGGGGCACTCGCCGGCTCTGCCTTACACCGGGTGGCGGGGTGGCAGAGCACCGGCTGCTGTCCACCTCGTACAGCGACCGCGAGCTGGGTTCCACCAGGGCGGCAATGGAGAGGAGCCCTCCGCAAGAGAGAGGGGCTGCCCTGGGAACACTGCATAAGAAGAAAAAGAAGGGTTGAAGAATTCCGAGCAAAGCATTGCCAACAAAAGAAAATCAATACCAAATATCCTTCGTCTTCACATCCCAATATACAGTAAGACTTCAAGATAAACTCAAAGGGACCATGCAAACTTGCTCATCTTATCAGAATGTCGGCTCTCTGTGGAAGCACGACAGGCTTTCACTGAATGCCAGGCTTGCCACACACGAAGACAGACTCTCCTAGCGAGGCAAACGCAAGAGTTGACTCACTGACTCCAAAACAGCTGTTGGGTAGAGGTGGTGGCCCCCACTGAGGGACGGCATTGTTTCAGGAAATTCTGTTGTCCGCATTCTTTGTACCTTTCTTATAGCGAAGCTTTCTATTCCCCCTGACATGATTGTCCCATCAATAAACTCACTGCAGGAAAGCCAACTTTACAGAAATGGGTTTCACAAAAACAATCATGAAGCGAAGGCACATCAAGTGGCTCACGAAACATCAAGTGGCTCAAGAAAAGGAACACTCGCCATGGTCGGAATCAAACCAGGGTCCCTTGCGTCATGCAGCCAACTTCTATCAGACTGACCGATTCTGACACGGTCGACGCAGTTTTGGAAGCAGGCGCCTAAAGCCTGACGACAAAGTTCAAACGCCTCTTCGTCCAACGACAACGATGGTTGAAATGCAAAGCTTTCTCGGCAAATGGCGAAATGAAAATTGCAAAAGCAAGAGTCAAAGGCCTCAACGATCAGAAGTCCTGAACTGTCAATGATTAAGGTCCAAATCCCGATGACACAAAGTCTAGCCCTTAACGATCAAAGCCCTCGATCTCAATGACAGCGGATGAATCCCTCACGAGAAAGGTGAGAGTTTCAACCAACATCGTTTGATGAAGGGGCGTTTGAACGTTCTTCTCTCAACCTTGACAATACCCTGCTCATGATTTGATTGATTGTAGGGCCGATTATTACACGCCGACGTAACTCAGGCGATAAGGCGCGCCATAGTGGAGGGCTCCGGATTAATTTTGACCACCTGGGCATCTTTAACATGCGCCGAAATCTCGTACACACGGACGTTTTTGCTTTTCGCCTCCATCAGAAAAGCGGCTGCCGCGGCCGGGAATCGAACCCGCGACCTCGTGCTCAGCAGCGCAACGCCTTAGCCACTGAGCCACCGCGGTGGGTAATACCCTACTCATGATGTAAACCTCCCCGCATACACGACGGGACCAGATTGGATTAGGACGCAGCCGAACGGCCACATTTCTTATTGCACCAGTGAGCAACAACAGAGATTGGAGAACAGAAGCAGACACTGGCTCCACAAGCCACACTAGCTTACTGAACAAACAAGAAAAGGGTGCAGCTTTACAGAAAACAACAGTGCACTAGCAGTCTCAGTGCCACTGCAACATACAAGCACAGCACTGTTGCTGCTATCCCAAACAAGGGCTCTCAAGCACTTCTTTCAATGAATGCCAGCAGCTGTTGATCATCTTAATAGTCACCGCTGCTCAGTCCAGGCTTGCTGTAGACTAGATGGGCTGCACTGACAAAGCTCCACAGGACGCCCTTACCATTTCATTGTCCTTGCAGGTGGATCCCCGAGAAAGTCTAGCCGGGAATTCGGGCCCGTGCAGTGCTCTAGCTTCAAACTTTTTCTATGAACTTCATGATCTAGACGGTCACAACTGTTACACTGCTTTAACAGAACACTAAGAACAGAGAATGCCAGCTTCACTAAAATGGAGCTACTACAGTGAAACCCCCATCATACATATTTCTCGGAACCACCCAAAAACAAATGATTGAAGCAAATTTATTACATGGCAAATTATAATCGCAAATGTTAATTTCACTGCATATTTAGAACACAAATTGATGCGATACGTTAGCTAAGGACTAACAAAAACCACCATAATCACTGCACAACTTGGTCTTGAGTATGTTACGAGTACTCAACTAACTAAATCCTAAATTCCTTAGTTAAAAACAACATTTTGTGCACTCCAGGAACGTTCTGCGATTATAGCCCACCAGCCATGCACCGTGCTTTAGAAGGGAAGGACGTGAATGCCATGGCTACAAGCAAAGAAGCAAACACGCCTTATTTGTGGAAACAGAAAGAGTGATTGGTACGTGCAAGAAGCTCCCCGTCTTTTTCCACCTCTTTGGTTATTTTCCCATTCACGACACTTGTCAGTTGGTGTTGACATTAAATGCAGCGTGTGCAGCCAGACAAAAATGAAAACGAACCTCGTTCAATCATCTCCGATCGCAAACTAGCGAAGAAAACAAGTGCAGAGAGGTGCTGTGGGGAAGTCCCTGGGCAGGCCACGAAGAAGAAACAAGAAAAAGTGGGAGGTGGCGGCTACGAAAGTGAACTGGTTTGGCAACAGCAGGGAACCTAACGACAGTACAAAGTGCCAAAGAAGGAAAGGCAAAGAAAAAAGAAGGAACAAACCATGCAACAACCCCGCGTAGAGAGCAGTGTGACTGGAGTGAGAGCAGAGATCAAGGCAGCATGAAACCAAGGTGGGGTGGGGGGGAGACGGTAAAACGATGAAGCAGAGAGGAGTACTTGGAGATATGAGAACATACACAGGACATGGTCCCAGCCTTACAGTGCCAAATCACAGCAGCAGTTCAATGGCCATGCTGCCTTTCGCAGAGCAGAAGCAGATCACACGTCGATTTCCTGGTGCACACAATGTACACAACAAATGCTCGATGTCCCTCACCACTGCTAAGTTGAGCAGTGCCTTTCGCTTTTGTGCTATGCTATTCCTGTTAGTGCTACACGAACACCTCCAACCAACTCCGAGTTGAGCACGTACAATGCCCGGAAAAGGTCCACTTTTTGCTCCCCACTCATTGCACGCACACAAAAAGTAAAAGGGGCAGGAATGCCACAGAAAAGCAATGGCAATGCAAAACGGAACACGGCCATTCATACAAATGGTTGTCCCAAAATACTGTCGCAGGGCAAGATCCCCAGCAACCTTTTGTGTCAGCAATGCGGCCCTCTTGCCGAGCAAAAGGCAGGCCTCTCTGGCAAGAGCAATGGTGTGGCATTCACGTAGCAAACAAACAATCTGCAACCTTCGTCAACCGTGTCCAAGGAGGATTTCAGCGGTCACTTGTCCTTGATCACAAGTGAGAGAAGACCACCACTAATTGAAACATCGGCGAGAATGTCGGCTTTGCTTTGTTTAAAGAACCCTCTGCCCAGACAGTGTCGGGGGAAGGGGGAAGGAAGCGAGCGAATGAAGTGCCAGTGCAGGCCGAACCCAGTGCAAGCAGAACACGCACTCACGTGATGCGCCCACCCACATCCATCCTTGGCCCGGAAGGAATCCATGTTGTAGGCAGCAGCAAACAACACCTTGATATTGAAGATGTCCTCCCAGGCGGCCGTGTACAGGACACCCCCGACGTTCTGGTGCCTGCAGTGAGGGCCGCAACTGGGAAGGTCGCCGGCTCTGCCACTCCGGGTGGCGGTGTGGCCAAAGACCGGCTGCGGCCCTCCTCAGAGACCGGCTCCCAGATGGACTCCCAGGGCGCCAGGGAGGAAGAGGAGTTCTCGGGGACGACTGCCCTGGGAAGCCTGCATAGGAAGTGAAATAAATAAAAGGGCGTCAACCTTAGCACTGCCAAAAGAAGAAGAAAAAAAAAAATCAGTGTCACACTATCACGGCTTTTGGTTAGTGTTTTTTTTCCCACCCACTCCAAGACGCACGCCCCGCCACTAAATGCCACTCCCGAGACAACTAGTGTAACGAACATATGGCAGGTGTGTTGCGGCAGTCTAAGATATAGGCCACGTAAAAGACAGAATTTGCAGGGTATACGTTTGAAACTACAGATGCAGCGCAAGTTTTTACTTCCGCACTGCTTGAATTCACCTCGCCAAACGCAGCCATGGCGAGTGTGATGCAACCAAGAAAGAATTTTGCCAGTGTTTTAGCTGCCCCCCTCTGTAAAGCCTCATTATGCAGAATATTCCACTGATAAATTTTTCAAAAGACTTAGATGTCCCCACTGGAAGCATTTGTTGAGGCAGCAATCAGCCTGTAAGACTTTAATTAGAGGTTAGATATAACTATATAAAAATGTTTACATCTCCAGGACGAAAGTGGATTAAAAGATGGAAAAAAAAAAAAGGAAAAAAGAGGCAGGGAGTTCTCCCTGCCAGTGTTTTTTCTGGCTTGCTTTCAAACAACTCGTAAAAAAAAAAACTCTGCAGTGAAAGGGCAAACATATATAATATACTTAATTTGCCTCAAAAAAATAGATCGAGATAAAAAATGTTGAAAAACAAACACACATTGAAATAAAAAAAAAACATGGTGCTGACATTCCGAGGCACATACAGAAACTCATTGGTGAAGTGCACCAAATAACTTGCGACAGCAGAAGAGGAGGTTCTTCCAACTTACCTCACCAGGCATTTTAAATACGCAACCATGGGGAATAGCGTCAGCGAGTTGATAGATACAACTACAGTCCAGGCTCAACCTAACAACATTACCTGCTGGCAAAACCAGGCTGTTTGATTTTATCATGTTATGAATTCAGTTTTATGCCCTACTGCAGTAGCAAATGTCAAGCACACGCTGAAAACCTAAAAATTACGGTCTCTATTCACTGAAATATATGTTTCACTAATTACGACTCGTCGGAGTGGTCAGATATGCTTTGCTGTATTTTAGATAAAGCAACCATTTTTACATATCTAGCCAAGCTTCAGGGCATTTGCAATGCCACATTGAACTCAGCGTATTTGCAGATGGGTGAAAAAGATTTGAATTCAGTCTGCTGTCAATGACCGAACAAGCCACCAAAACATTGTATTTAAAAATAAGTATTTAGATTACGAAAAAGGAAGTTTAGAATAATGCCTTACAGAGCTCAGGCCTGGGCCCACTGGGGTCTGCCAGCCCCCGCTGGAACCGCTGGTTGGCAGCAGCAAAGTCCACGCCGTCATCCCAGGAACAGGAGAAGGTGTCGGATGAGGACTGCAGGGAACGGAAGCACTCGTCAACAAAAACTCTCTTCTAGGGTACAAAAAATATGCCTATACCATTTGGCACGGCTGGGCCACACTTTAGCAAAACACAAGCCAAAACACTCTAAAGAACAAAATTCCCTGAACTGGCACGATAGACTTGAAAAACGCCATTTTGTTCCACTGCTGTTGGCTGCCCCAAGTTCGCACCTGACGAAGGGCGTGACCAAAAGGCTGACATAGAAGCGCATAGGCAGCACGTAAGTTTTGCCAAATGAGCGCTTATTGAACTCCAGGAATGGTGAGCTAATGCTGCGCAGAGGTTTTGCTAAGCAAAACTCGCCAAGCAGAACCCACCCAACTGGTAGAAAAACTAAGCCTGAGGGTACCCGACCACTTCCGGAAGTAGACACGTTGGGAACACGTTAGTACAGCACTCAGGACTGCAAGTAGTAGTCATTGAGAACAATATAATCACGGCCCGTTTCGCAGACACCAATATGCTATCACACCAACAAGCTTACAAAAAAAATTGCATGGATAATTCGCGCCTGAACCATATACCTGGCACTGATACATCGCAACTGGTCTTCGAAATTAAATGATCTCGAAACTTTGAGCACCCTAGCTAAATTTTGAAATAAAAGTTATGATAGAAGCACAGGGGTTAAACAGAAATTATCCAAACAAGTAAATTCTACTTCTGTGACATCCTAAAGCGGATGTAACTGGATTCTGAAGGCTTATGCTCCGTGATAGCTACAAGCGTGACACATTCAGCTTAGGCTTAGTCCCAGGACCGAGTGTGTCTATCGGGCTCTCAAAGCAACATTGCAACAAGTTCCACTCATACAAAAACAATACTCACAAAGCGTCGCCACAGAGAAAATTATTTCTCTATGGCGTCGCGGCCATGGAGGGTTGCGGCTCAAGGCCGCGGGGTCGCTACAGCGCGAGTCATCACTCCCCATCTTACCACGACAGTGCAGGGAGGATTTGCGCATCGTAGTGAGGTTGTAATGGCAGTGCACACGTGCGCCGCACGGACACCAACGCCACCAGCCAGTCACGTGGGGAACTCGCGTTTGTATTATTTATTCACTGGCGTCATTGCGCATTTACGTGAGATGGGTGGATGCGTATGTAAACATAGGTAGACTTCTTTAAAGCAAACCCGTCTGAAGCAATCAGTGTTAATGGAGTGCCATGTTTATTACGACTGCACAATTTTTCAACCCTTCAGGTAAATTTGCTCTGGCAACAATAGGAATTATATCATGTCAGCGCACACGTTTTCTTCGTGCGTTTGGTTGTAGTTTGGCACTTTTAGGCGAAGCTTATTCGCCAGGTGCGACTGGTAGCGATGCCCCTAGATCTGACCTTCATGCTCAGTCAAGGTCACGCCAAAGTTTCGTTACGGTCCCTAGAATATTAGTCTCGCGGCGCGCGCCGACGAAAGCGCCTTGGATTGAGTTTGTTTCGTCCACTCCGACGGTAGCGCTAGCGACCGCGCGTGCAACGTCTCGTGGTAGGCGCGCGAAATAAATGCTCCGGAAAGCAACTTCTCAGTGACTAATTCGGAACGACATGCAGTAGAAACTTACGGAAGTAGGGCGGCAGAGCTCATCGCGCGTGGCTCGGCGCGCGGGTTTGTATGTGCAGGGCGCAAAAAAATTCCGAGAAAACCGCTGCTCCGTTTGCGCTCAAACTTTGCACAAAGATCGCCCTTTATGGTCTTTATTGTTGAACACTAAGAGCCGCGTATTGCAGATATATACCTGCTTGCTTAAAAAAAAAAGTTTTTTTTTTTTTTCCATGGAAGAGCCGGCGGCTATCTTGGCTACAATGACCTACTTGGACAGTGGCGCCACCTGGAGTATCTAGAATAAAGCTCTGGGCCTGTTTGCCCGTACGCGTAAGTTCCCGCTTACGAATCAAGACGCCTATAGATGGTATTCGTTGAAAAGTTTAGCGGTCAATTTCTCTTCGCTTGGCAGCACTGGAAACGGCCACAGATATGGCCGATGCGCCACGGACATGGGCAAGTGCCGCCATCCCGCGGAGCCCGACGTAACGAGTGACGGCGCACTCACATGGTTGCAAGGAGGAGAAGAGGGGTGCCTGATCTGGGGGCCGTGCGCACAAGCCTAGCAACAGACGCTTGGCCACAGATATGCGCGCGCACTCGCATGGTTGCCTGCACTGGCTGAAACCAGGTGACACCACAACACATTCCACGCCATTGAATACCGGCCATAAGTCGAAGTCGGCCACGGCAAATTAGCCGGTTGCCAGAAAACTCGACGAAAACGCTACCTTAACCGAGCGTTTGTATCAGTTTCGGACAAACGACTTATTACCTAGACAGCGCTGAAGTCGTAGTTGGGCACTTATTCCCAACTTATCGCGTTCGGGCAAACGGGCCCTGGAATCCTGGAGCACAACGAATTCAAGCAAAATTAATGGTCAAAGGAATGCTGAAAAACGTTGCAATTCTTTATCTATGTGTCCCGGTTGCCGTGGCACACAGCACATGGCACTTATTAATCTTTGATGCTTCTATCTTCGCTCGTACCAGTTCGTCGCATATGCAACATTTCAAACTGCAAGCTTGTGTTCAAGACTTGACTTCGTACAGCAGCTACGCCACTAGGTTTGTGCAGTTAGCTGCAAAACTGTGGCCAACCGCGCGTCAGGTACAACGAAGAGAGCGAGCAAAAACCAAAGTTGCCTAATGGATGTACCTCCAAACTTGGGTCAGTATTCTACGGGAACCAAAGAAGAATTTCTTTATGAGCAAATATGGTCCCTCTTAGTGATAAGGAGAGACCAACGTTCGGCAAGTGCAAAGAGATTCCTACACTTCACCACTTTGGAAAAGAAATGGAACCACTCGTTGAGAAATGCTTGCAGATTGCGAGAGCATGGAAAGCAACGAGAAATTCTTGATGAGTTCTGGCCAGATTTCAAATGTGCGGCACTAAACACTAAAATGAGCTCTCACAAATATTCTTGCACGTCTTTTATTTTTCTTTTTGCTTGAAAGACCGCGGATCTACCCACTGTGGACCAACGATGCTCGCATAATAAATACCACCCAATGGATTATTAAAATTATTACAGACATTTTTTCACTATCTGTGTGAAACCGAAAATTTAAAAACCCCAAATTTGCTGAAAAATTTGAAGTTTTAAGCTAGGTTCGAACGCAGTTTCCTGTTTGCAAACACCGCTGGTCGAAATGGTCCTGTCACGTGGTTTTAATCCAAATTTTGTCAGGTGAATGCCCATAAGGCCACCACTAATCTAAATTTTGTCAGGTGAATGCCCATAAGGCCACCACTAAATGCAAAAGTCCTCAACTTCGAAACATTTTACTGTAGCACGAAAAAAGAAACCTTTTTGCATCTACTATAAAAGATTAAAGGAAGGATATGCTCGTGAAATGCCTAAAACACACATGCAAAAACTTAAAACGCACAGACTCACAATCAGCCCAGTATAAAAAACAGCAATAGCATAATACTGTTGGGAAAGACTTTTTAAAAAGGTACACACACAGAATAAGATATGTAAATTACCACTGGACAGAGCATGCATAAAAAAAGCTACAGGAAACTTTTTGCACAGTAAGATGGTAGAAAGTGTAGGAGGTAAGCTAATTCAAACGGTTTACTTAGAAGCAACCAAATGAGTTGGCAGATGGAAACAATTCAAGCCACACTGTTCACCCTCTTAGGAAAGTGAACCGCACAATGAATACGGGTGGCGATTCCGTTTTTTTTTTTTTTGTGCACACTTTTTAAAGCTGTATCAAAGCCACGAAGCTATATGAAATTTTAGGTTATTGCACCAGAAAAGGTGCCCTGCCACTCTCCGAATTATCTCATTTTGTTTTCCCATTAAAAAAACACTCCTTCCGTGCTTCACCGACACATTCACACTTAGACAGGTGGGCCACAAACAAATAGCAACATCCTGACACATCAACATCTGCCGAGTTGTCTTTCAGCTGCTTTTTCTGTCCCGTTTTTCTCCGTCGTGGGAATCACCTTACAAGAGACAATTTTTGTAAAACCTTCAAAATAAAAATGTTTTTACCAGCAGTGACATCATTGGCATATAGCATGGAGGTGGCTTGTGAGACCTCCGTAGTGCGCACACAAACACAAGTCACGTGAGTTCAAAACACAGCTCCAGTTCGTTTCCCCTGAGGTAGCCATCGCGCTCAAGGTCAGCCAGGTAAAGGGTATCCGAAGAGTGAACCGTCTCGTTGCACGATGCTGTTGGCCTCGCGTAGCGGTCGTCCCCAAGCTCAGGTCAAGCTGAATCTCTTTCCTCTCATACGTCTCCGGATGCACAACACACAGCACCATCCTCTTCTGAAACGGCCACTCAAGATATTCGTCCAGCTCACCCTTCTTCACGCAAATCTTCATCGAGAGCAGCAGATCGTCGCAGTCCCTTTCGAAGCACACTCCCTGTGAAATCAAGTAGTGGCAGAGATAGACGGGACTGCTGTAACGGTCGGCCGAGCCCATCCGCCTGGCCTTGGCCTTCAGCGAACGGTATCCCTTCAGTATCCAGTGATGCGTAGACTGAGTTCGAAGTAAGTGGCGTAACACCGTGTCCATCTCCCGGAAGGTCTCTCTGCCCGCTTGTGGCAGCCTGTCCCTCACCGCGCCAATGTCCGCAGCAACGCGGGCGATACCATCGCGAGTTCGATTTGCCCCTCTCTCCAGGTCCCGCTGCAGCGTTTGCTTAAGGTCATTCATGGTACGGGAAAGAACACTCCCCTGGTCACTTTGCAACTCCTTCAGGCTGTTCATGGTGTGGGAGAGCGAGCTCACCTGTTCCGTTTGCAAGGTGCCGTCCAGGGAGAGCACTTCGAGGCGGCCTTTCAGTTCTAGAAGCTGCTCTTTCACTTGTTGAGTCGCCGTCGCCAGCATCGTCTTCAAGTCTGCCGCCTCTGCGGTTTGCTGGTGGTCGCCTGCCCCCTGGGCACTTTCTGTCACGTAGGGTTCTTGACCACCGCTGCATGATCTCAGGTGTAGACACAGACTATTGCAAAGAACCTTCGTCGAGCACTTGGGACAGGAGACCGCATGATGTGTGCATTCGTGGTAGAAGTGCCTGTGGAGGTCGGAAGCAGAAACAATGACGCTGCAGCCATTGGCTTTGTTCCAGCAGTAGACCTGCAAAAGAGGATAAGGATAGCATCGATGGTGGCTTGCATGACCCCCCGTTTTAAATCATCATCATCAGTCACCTCGTTAAGTAGTTTCAAATGCAGTGGCGTTTGTGTGAGCTGTTAGTATGGAGGAGGATAGCATAAACGCCACTTCTACTCCACCCTTTCTGCAGAAGCAGGATCCACAAGGTCGCACGCGCAACTAACGGCTTCAAACATCGGATCCAGTTGTGGCAATCTGCAAGTGCTACCACTTCACATACGTAAAAAATTAAACCTTGGCAGTCTCTTTCGTCATTTAAAGCAAAATGGATGTCACCTTGCGCTCTTCCATGGGCTTTCGCCAATATTTCCCACTGCTGCGTCTTGACCGCTCACTGATGCTTCCAGCACACTTCTTTCCTTGAATGCACTGTGATCTCAACCTCCTGATTTTTCAATCCATATTTCTACGGTCAGCTTCCCCTTTCAGCTTTTTCGCCAACTTCATGCACCCAGTTCTCACTGTAGGTGAGAACACGCACACTGTAGGTGTGCGTGTTTATTTTATGTGTGCAGAAGCAGCCCTCGCATAAGTGACTGTTTCGCGCGATTATGTGTGCCCTTTTTTTTTTTCAGTGTCCGCGTGTTTGAACAGCCATGTGTATGCGGGAGCTCGTATCTTTTCATATCCCATTCTCCCCCACCTAGCGTGGCAGATCGGGGCGGCTTTCTTTTTTCTTTCTCTCATCAGTTTTCTTACCCAGGCGCTTTGTTTCTGCAAAACCCGCGGACGCGCGAGATGGAAAGATGGCTTCGCCACACATCGATGCACCGCGAGTGCGTGAGAGCTTCGCGGCCGCACCTAATAGTACAGGCTCACGCGGCCTCCAGCGTTGACGGTTCCCGACCGTCCTACTACACAGAGATGCCAAAAGCCTTTCCTTCGGCGATCGCTATTCCAATCTCAACGGGCACTTTTAAGTCGCCGCTGCTTCGTTTCGTTACCTACCACAAACGCCCGTAGACACAGCCCATGCACCCAATACCGTGCCACGTAAAAACACAACCAACAGCACAGCCTCCATGCCTGTCTCCTCACCCGTCTCTCCAAGAGGCTCTCGGCGGAAAAGTCCCTCCACCGGACGCTCTCCTCCGAGCAGGCTTCACCGTCGAACGGGCAGCACAGCGGCGTCCCAGCCGGCTCTCGCAGTTGCTCGCAGCACGGCCCGCACAGAAAGTGGCCGCAAGTCAGCGAACCCGTCCGCCTGACCACGAGTCCGCAGGCGCTGCAAACTTGGGAGGGCGGAAGGCGATTGACGAAGTGCACGGCTTTCCAGTCGAGCTCGTCGGAGAAACCTCGAAGGATACAACGCTGGCTGTCGGGAGGCATCTTCCCCTGCTTGCACGCGCAGAAGACGCCGCTTCGTTCGGGCCCGAGTCAATGCGAAACACGCTGGCGACCTGCTTTGTAGTTAGCAGATTTCACAATCGGCGTTGATACCACAAAAATTGGGAAGATCGCCGCGATCGTAGATCGTAGATAAGCTGTTTCCCGCGTTTACCGCCGTTGGGGGAGTTTGTCGGTTTCGCTAGACAGCTTGTGTAGGAAAGCGGGGTATATCCCCTGAATTCTAGCGATCGGGGCGCCGCCACGTACTGCTGAGCGCTGAGTGTCCTATTTCTACCGATTCTACGAATTCTGCTGCTTCTAAATTCACACTTCTCAATTTTTCGGGACGTTAGTCCCGTACGTATTTGAGTTGAATGACTTCGTATGAAACTCCATGATTCGAATTGCTTTGAAACACCATGGGCTGCGCACAGGGGGGGAGGGGGGGCGGCCCCCCCTATCATTAAAGGGGGGCGCCAATTTTTCCCATCCTTGGATTTCCCCATAAAATAAAATTTCGCCAGAAATATTTTGGGTTTTGATCCATCGAAAAAAAATTTTACCATCCTTTTATGCGTTCACCAAGCTTAGTAAGGTCGGGATTCTGGGGGGGATGGGGGCGCCCGGGGCTGGGGGCCGGGGGAAAGGGCGGGTTTGCGGGGGGGTGGGGGGGGTTTGGGGGGGGGGGGGGTCAGGGGGGTTGGTTGGGGGGGGGGGGGGTCAAGGGGGGAGGTGTTTTTTTGTCGGGGGGGGTTTTTTTTGGGTTTTTTTTGGAGTGGTTTTTGTGGGGTTTTTGGGGTTTGGGTCCTTGTTTGGGTTTTTTTGGGTGGGGGGTTGCGCCCGGAACTTTGCCCCCCAATTGGACTCTCTGCCACCCTTTGGGCCTACGTAGAAAACGGCTAGAAGGTTTTCCTATTGTCGGGAAGCATAGAGTTATTACGACTGCACATTTTTTTCAGCCTTCAGGTAATTTGCTCTGGCAACAATAGGAGTTAGCATAGTTTCATATTGTAAAAACTTTTTTGGAATTAGAACACGTCGGGGCACACGTTTTTCCTTATGCGTTTGGTACACTATGGTCCCTAGAAATATGCGCCATAGGTACACTTTTAGGCGAAGCTTATCCGCCAGGTGCGACTGGTAGCGATGCCCCTAGATCTGCCCTTTCCCATGTTCAGCCAAGGTCACGCCAAAGTTTCGTTACGGTCCCTGGAGAGAGAGAGGGGAGTAAACTTTATTTGAAAAAAGGAAACGGGAATGTGGAAAGAGTTATGGGTGAAGTCCTATTTCCAGGACTCCAGTAGCAAAGGCTCCCAGCTTGGCTCTCTCTAGCAGCTCACGCTGTGTCGAAAGGTCCGAGCTGGGGGGGTATTCTCGTAACTGTCCCTTTTGAAAACGTCCCTTTTGAGTCCCTTTCATCGTGACGTACTTCCGGTTAAGAAGTGGACTTTGGCAGCATGAAGCAAAGTTAGCAGTAGGTTTGCCGCCTTTGCGTTACGTCACTTCCGGTTGTTTGGGTTTTAGCCAATCAGGGCTCGCCAAAAGGGACACTTTTGAAAGGGACGCAAAAAGGGGCAAAACTCGAGAATACCGCCCCTGGACAGTGCTAAATCCCAGGACTCTCTGGAGGTTTGGTAGGTGTTCTGTTGCCAAATTATAGGGCAGTTCCAGACTGTGTGGAATAAGTCTTCTCGTAATTTGCATTTGTGGCATTCTTCGTTATATCTCTCTGGAACATGAGGACAGTCTGGATTTGTGTGGGAAAACGTTGGTTTGAAGTTTTCTTATGTTTCGTGCGTCTTCGGCATCTAACATGTGATGCAGTGCGGGCATGGTCTTTCTCGCTTGCCTTTGGTGTAAAGCCTTTCATTTTGGGGAATGAAGGGAGGAAGGGTGTAAGAGTGGTCCGTTTCCCTCGGCTGTTGATTTGCCTCGCTAGGGAGTCGGCTCTCTATTTCCTTCAAGGCCTTCGTGTGCTGGGCTCCATAATATTCTGTTGGCCTTTTGGTTCGGCTGGTAGAATTTCCTGGTTTCTATGGGAATAAGGCCGCATATTAGATTTCTAATGGCTCTTGTAGAGTCCGTGAGATGATGAGGTTTTTGTTTTTATTTCTCCCCATCTTACAGCGAGTAGTGTGGCTGTGGTTTCAGCTTCTTGAGATGTTTGTTTTCTGGAATATTAGTTTCGCGGCGCGCGCCGACGAAAGCGCCATGGATTGCATTTGTTTCGTCCACTCCGACGGTAGCACCAGCGACCGCACGTGCAACGTCTCGTGGCCTAGCAAAAGCAGCGGGTCTCGTGGTAGGCGCGCGAAATAAAAGCTCCGGAAAGCAACTTCTCAGTGACGAATTCGAAACGACATGCAGTAGAAACTTACGGAAGTGGGGCGGCAGAGCTCATCGCGCATGGCTCGTAATGTGCAGTAGAGCACTGCACGGGCCCGATTTTAAGGCCCGAGCCCGGCCCGAGCCCGCTTCGCGAAGCCCGAGCCCAACCCGAACCCGTAACACCTAGCCCGAGCCCGGTCCGGGCCCGGGAATTCATAAGTGAGCCTGGGCCCCAGCCCGGCCCGGGCCTGCCATCTCAAACCCAGGCCCGGCCCGGCCGGGTAATTTATTTTTTGGCCTAGGATGGGGGCCCCCGCGTGTGTGACAAGGCCCGGTCTTTTACGCTGAAGAAAGTTTGTTTATTATATTCCGGGCGATCAGACGGAGCATCTAGTCTGTACAAGCACGTCATGAACTGAAACGCAACAAATAAGGGTTTAAAAGTGCACGTAGTTTAGCTTCACCGTCTGCAGTTCACGCCACATCGGCGTAATAATAGCTCGTATTCTTGCAGGAGAGACATTATCACCTTTGATTACCAGACTCTTGGCAACTTCACGTGATTGTCTAGGTCACAAGTTGGTATTGCTGAAATTTTTGATCCGCATTTGAATCAACGAGTATGTACCGCGTTGAAATCTTCACCTGCAGTGGTTGTTAAGCGGTGGTGTTTCTCTGGCTAGCGAGTTTGATTCCCGGCAACGGCAGCCGCATTTTGATTGCTGCGACATCTAAAACACACGTGTACATACATATACATAGGTGCAAAGCTCCAGGATATCTGAATTAATTCATTCCCCTCTTGGGCATTCCTTGTAATCCTATCTTTGGTATGTTATACACCAAAATATAAAAACTTGATGCAGTAGAAGAAATGTCATTAAAATTTCTTTTTTTAATTTTTTAACACGTTTTTAAAACAATATGTACAAATAACAGCAAGAAGCGCGCAACAATAAAACCAAGAATATTCATTTTGATGCTCTTTCCTACACTTCACGTCGGACCTATTAACGGCCGGCCTATAAATTTTAAAGCCCGAGCCCGGCCGGGCCCACGGCGTCGAGCCCGAGCCCGGCCCGCCCGCGGCATTGAGCCCGGGCCCGCCGATAATCGACTTCGGGAGGCCCGGCCCGGCCCGCGGGCCGGGTCGGGCCCGGGCTTTCGGGCCGGCCCGGCCCGTGCAGTGCTCTAATGTGCAGGGCGTGCGACGATGTGAGCTAGCGTCTGTCAACAAAATTCCGAAAAAACGCCGCTTTGTTTGCTCTCAAACTTTGCACAAAGATCGCCCTTTATGGTCTTTATTGTTGAACACCAAGAGCCGCGTATGGCAGTATACGTGCTTACTTAAAAAAAAAAAAAATTTTTTTTCCATGCAAGAGCCGGCGGATATATTTACAGGACACCTGTGCAAGATCTCCGACGTCTTGAGCTCCGTGAGATGTTGATAAGTCATCTTTACAAGATGACTAGAAGACATACAAACCTCAATGTGTACAAGACGTTCCCAAGCAGCAGAAATTGCCAAGCCCAAGCACGGCCAATCATCAGTGGCCAATGTGTCCGAGCTTCGCAATTCCTCAGCCCCCATTATTGACTGGCGCTTGGGAAAGGTGACAAGCCAACAATTTGGGCCCAAACTCTGGAAGGCCAATATTCGACAACGCTTGGCAAAGTATGTTGCCATGATAATGCCTATGGGTGCACCCCGTGAATTCTCATGCACATTTTTGGCTTTGTGGCCAGACTTTATGACCAATGCCTATTTTATGGGATGCCTCGCTGCCCGATTTCTGCTTTATATATGCCATTATACAGGAATTTATTTAACGTTACTTATTTATTTAATGCGCACTCGTTAAATAATTTCCTTACAATGGCATCTATAAAACAGAAATCGGACCGGAGGCATCTCCTTAAAAGAGACAATTTTGTAAAGTAAGACAGCTACGCCGCAGTGCAAGCCGCAGGATGGCTCGAAGGCGACAGCTGTCTTTCAACAAACCCACAGTAAGACAGCTACGCCGCAGTGCCAGCCGCAGGATGGCACGAAGGCGACAGCTGTCTTTCAACAAACCCCCAGTAAGACAGCTACGCCGCAGTGCCAGCCGCAGGATGGCACGAAGGCGACAGCTGTCTTTCAACAAACCCACAGTAAGACAGCTACGCCGCAGTGCCAGCCGCAGGATGGCACGAAGGCGACAGCTGTCTTTCAACAACGCCACAGTAAGACAGCTACGCCGCAGTGCCAGCCGCAGGGTGGCACGAAGGCGACAGCTGTCTTTCAACAAGCCCACAGTAAGATAGCATACGCCGCAGTGCCAGCCGCAGGATGGCACGAAGGCGACAGCTGTCTTTCAACAAACCCACAGTAAGACAGCTGTCTTTCAACAAACCCACAGTAAGACAGCTGTCTTTCAACAAACCCACAGTAAGACAGCTACGCCGCAGTGCCAGCCGCAGGATGGCACGAAGGCGACAGCTGTCTTTCAACAAACCACAGTAATACAGCTACGCCGCAGTGCCAGCCGCAGGATGGCACGAAGGCGACAGCTGTTTTTCAACAAACCCACAGTAAAACAGCTACGCCGCAGTGCCAGCCGCAGGATGGCACGAAGGCGACAGCTGTCTTTCAACCGTATACCCACAGCAAGACAGCTACGCCGCAGTTGTTGTTATTGTTGTTGTTCACTGTCCACTGCCCACCTTCAGATCCTGCCCACCGTCGACGTGAACAGGATCTGAGCAGTTATCGTACCCTGAATGCCGGCGTCCCCCGTCATTCAGACGAGGTCCTTCTGGAGCATCACCAGGGCACGGCTCACCAGATCGACATGAATGTGAGGAGCGCCGTTCACCGTTCTTCGCTCTCCCGGTTGCAATCCAGAGGTCTGGCGGAGCAGCAGCCACATGTGGTGGCGCTCGCACCTACCCCGCCCAGAAAACGAAGTGAGCACGGGTCCTACCACTTTTCAGACATCACGACGCCCGCATCCTTGAACCAAGATAACGTGAGCCTTGGAATTCTGATGGAGCCCTGCAACAACTCCAAGGTGCCGGTGAAAGACCACATTCCGCTTACCGCGACGGGTAACGTGAACTACCCCAGGAAGAGAATCTTGTGCCGACCAGAAGGCAAAAGACGACCGAGAACAACATCTTGGGAAACCCATCCGCAAACGTTTATGAAGAATCCATTGAGGATCAGGACATCGTTTCGGCTATAAATGATGAGGCAGAAGCCAGCGGCGAGGTAGCGTCAAACGCCAGAACGAAAGATGAAAAGCATGACGAACATATTGGATACACCTGCTACAGACAAGGATGCTCTTGCGACAATAGACCCTATGCAAAATGCGCCCCGCCATCTCACGTCGACTCCGGTAACTAGGTCCGCCATTTTGGTACGGTCGTTTGAAACCGAAACCAAGTAACAAAACATAGAAGGCGGGCATTGACCGCTCTTGGTGATGGACTACAATGCCGGAGCATTGCTGCGTGCCGCAGTGCACGCAACGAGGAAATACTGGTCCACATGGAGAAAAGGCACGGGAAGTTCCACGCTCTTGAACTAACTTTCTGACTCGAACTATGCCGGCGCGAGCAACCTTTGTGACATGCTTCGCGCGGTGCGCTGGGAGCGAATATTAGTCATTGGTTCGCTAAGCGTGGGATTTCGTAGTCGCGGTCCGGATGAAAAATACAGCTGCGTTGGAGTTCTGTGGTTCAGCCTTTGTATTCTAAATGAAGCCTGAGCGTGCGTCACCTATTTATGACTGACAGCGGCGCTCGAGCGGGGAAAACAGTACCACACGTTGTCAAAATTGGGCTTTATTTCTTCACTCGTCCCTGTGGCTCTACGCCCGCTTCATTTCATTGTTAAATGGTACCTCTTAGCCTCTACACGAGCCTTTATCTTACCTAGGGCTGTAAACTTTTCTTGCCGCGCTACGCCGTCACGGCGCGGTTGAAAATTTCCTGTGGCGGGCGCGCACGGTATCGGAGCATGTTGTTAGTTTCTTTTCGGTGCATTTAGCCGCGTGTCGTGGCGGAAGTGGCGTACACTGTTTTATGATGATCTGACGTTGGAAAATTTGAGTTTCTGCACTTGGTTCCCGATTTGCCGGGCTGACAGGTTTGTTTACGTCAAGTTAACTTGTTGCCCATTGTCATTTCAGCCACGATGTATTTACTGTCGAATATTTTGCGACTAAAATACACACTCACTCCTCTAGTTTGTCACATACTGCATGCATGCCTCCGACGTAATGATAGTGGCCATTGATGTAGGTAGCTGAGGCAATTTTCAAGTTTTCATCAAAAAAAAAAACGGCCAGAGTTGCATCAGTCCGCCGCGCATCAGCTTGAGTGCTTTTGCTTTTTTTTGTATCCACAGTGAAAATCCCAGTAAATTAAAATACTTCGCCGATTTATAACGCGTGCAGTATAGCAAACTGTGGAAATAAATGGAACAAAGGGAAGCATTCGCGCACCCCTGCATGCAGCGGTCTAGTAAACACGACGTTGCCCAGCCTCTGCGTGCTCGCGAGATGACCACGGCGTGATGTGGCATGAATGCTTGCTGGTAGCTCATAGGTGACCCTCCAGGTGCCATGCCAGTCCTTGTTTCTGTTACTGTTGGGGGTGAGGCCAGCAAAACTGAGTCAAAAAACCCATTCCAAAGGCTACCAAGTTTTCTCCCAAGCGCTTGCACGGCACTTTATTGCTGCTCGCATTGCTCCTGCACTCGACGTGCGCCGAACAGACGCATTGGCAAAGGAAGGGAGGGGACATTTTCTCGCGGGCTTCTCCAGTCAATGTCTTGGACACTCGCTGGCTTGATGCCCTGCTGTATCAGACGTCCCCACTGTTGTGGCAGCTGTGCACGCAAGCTCCGGTGCGCCTCTTTAAAACCTTGGGCTTGCAAGAGGACGAGTAGGTGCACAGCCGCCAGGATGTGACTCCATGCTCCACTGCAACCCGCCGGGCACTCGCACGCTGCCTCCACAATCTCCCCACTGTCCGTCTCAGAGTTGAGGCACACAAACATAGGGCCGGCCAATTTTTCTCTGGGAGCGAAAGCAGCTGCTGACCACATGGATGAGGCCCAACCTGCAAGAACAGAGAGAGTAACAGTAAATATCACTCAGGGAAGAACAGGACTAGTCCGCTACAGTTTATGGTAAAGGGACAGAGCAGAAAGCAGTGGCCGCAAGGAACAGACTCAAAATGACCAGATTTTGTGTCTTGCTTAACACTGTTGCAAGGGCAATAATCTACACCTCAAACAGCAATGATGTCAAAATTGTTTTTCAAGTTCGAGCGTGCAAGTATCGCTGCATGCTTTGTTAATGTACTTTCAAGAGAAGGAAGTTTAACATTTATAAACCTCACCGTGGGTAATGATACCAGTTACCGCATATTCGTGTTCGTCATAACTTAAGGAGCCATGAAGAGAAAACAAAAGTTTGTTTATTCGAAAGATTAGGTGTTTCATAGTACCCCAAGCGCTTTCCCGGAAGCAAATGATGCTTTATTCACTGAGAAATAAGGCAATTTAAGGCAAAATTTTAAATCTCCCGCTAAAATTGCACATTCCGTGACGTGAACAATGGCGTCATACGAGCCGGTTCATGAAACAGATACTTAGTATGTCGACTTCATATAGCACCCACACGCGGGAGTCGACCGAGACTGCGGCCATTTTAAAAATACTAGTAAAACCTAGTGCACCCGCAGCCCTAGTCATGGAATCGCCTGATCCGGAGAACAAACTCTCGCCGAGGAGCTCGGGCTTGCATTTAACAACCTCACACCACTTGAACGCTCAATGCTTCTAAGTGCACGAGCGGCGAGAGTTGTGGGATACGCGGTGGACGGGAAAGCGACCATTCCGCGATAGCCACAACAGGCGAACGCCCTGCCGTCGGCACCGCTGCCTCGTCAGCCCCGTCGCGACGGACGAATACAGACTGGTACGTATGTGCCGTATTTTTATTACGGTTAATAATAGTTCAATTTCAGTAGCAGTATCGCTTATGCCAGTTGGCCGGTGTCGTGTATGGAAAGCCGTTCGCGCGAGCTCTCTGCTTCGACCAGAAAGATACGAGCGTCAATGCGCGGTGTTTACGGCATTTTTTCCCCCAAGGTCAGAGCGCTTTGACGGCGATTTGACAAAGTCGGCGACGAGCGCCAGCATGTCCCAGGAGTGAGCTAACGTAAGGGTCCCTGCCGTAATCACTTCCTCGGAAATGAAGCGAGCACACTCGTACTTCCTTTTTCTGCTCCGTTTGCAAAGTTCACAAAACGTAGCCACTTGCTTCGCCGAGGTTCGTCGTTGGGCAGCACATGAAAGGAGATCTCCTCACCGGGGATGTCGCACTCCCTCGACGATTTGCCCGTACTACATGGGCATTTCAAAACGTAGCAACGAAATTTCATTGTAAAGTACTCGAACAAACTGAAGTTTTCAGTGGTTGTAAACTGGAAACGAGCTCCTAACAATAGCAGCAAGCCAACACCATTCCGAAACTGCGACGACTGTCACTATCTCGTCGCTGCTTGCTGTTCCTTACTCCCCTCGTTTCTATTTTTCCTTTGCTGGTTGGCGATATGACGGCCAACCTCCTGTGAAGGGATTACGATACCAAGCAAGGTCGCGGCTGTGAGTGCTGAGACGGTTCGTTGGCCCCTAAGAGCCTCGAACCCGAAAATTCGTCTGCGCGACGGCGAGATGTCGAGCTCGGCCGGCGGTAGTTTCGTACGCATTGGCGCACACGCTTGCGTGTTCGTTCGGAACTTCAACCGTTTACTCCACCGTTCTTTGTCATAAAAAGAATGTGCAGTATGTTTCACGGGCATTTAGCTCGCTATGCAAATTGTAAGCCCTGCCTAACATGCGTTTGCTTTTGCCGGCCTCCGCCAATCGCAGAGCTTTCTCGAGTGACATCATAGGTTCTGTTGCGGAAAATGAGCTGGCGGGTCGCATGGTCATTTCCTTTTTTCCTAATTATGTAGCTTATTTGAGCGAAGTTTGCGTTATAAGTGGTGTCGTTATGGTTCTAACGAGGCAATCTTTCGAATGAACCAAACTTGTGTTTTCTCTTCATGGCTCCTTTAAGCAAGCAATATTATGATTATCTGGAACTCACTTCCAAAACCTTTCGAGATAACAGGTAAACATTCAGGCTATACCGATGGCCCAACGAATTAAAAAAAATTATTTCAGTGACTTCGAGCTAACGAGGTTTTACGGTATTATCTGTTCGGGCACACTCAAAACATGCGCTTTAGAAACTACCACAACCACCCCACTGCCAAAAAAGGACAAGCCAGACGCACAAACAGATTTTTGCGGCAGGACATGCGCAATAAATAATAAAAACACACACAAAAAAGAAAATTCAAGGCGCATGTGCACTTTTGTAGTTCACTTCGCCGCAAAGCACGAATGCTTTGCGGCAAATGCGCGGGCGGACGACCGTCACGGAAAACGGCCACAACCTTTCCGTAAACATCTTCGCCAAAAATAATCCCGTAAATTCGACGTACGCCATTTCAATCCACCCACTAGCGGCACGGTCTGGCTATTGTCGCTTTCCTCTTTCAAGGTTACTGCAACAGGGTCCCCGATACGCATTTGCGTGGTAAACAACGGTGAACAAAGTGCTATACTAATGCTCATACCGGTTAACTCGCGTCAAGGAAAAAACAAACATTTACTTACTGCGAGTCGCACGTGTTTGTCCGCACCGATGAAGGCGAGCAATGCAGCTCGGTGGCTAGGCGGCATGCCCTGCTCCGCTGTCGCTCGGGTGGGTCTTTGGCGCGGCACCACGAGTGGTATGAGCCCTCAGGCACAGTCGGCAGCGCAGACGAGTTCTTCGTCCACAATCCGTGGTCGGGACCCGGAAAACGCAGTCCAGTTTGAGCCATACCGCGTTACCGTCACCTACGCTTCCACAGTAAACAATACGAGACTTCGCGATCGTCGCCCGTACCAATATGGCGGACGGTCTTGTTTACATCAGTGTTGCTAGATCACCAAGCAATTTCGCATAGGGTCTATTACCGATACCGAAAACAAAAATCTTGAAGGCAGGCACGTGGAAAAAAGGACTTACGAATAAATGAAAACGAGAACCAAATGACGATGAGAGGGAGGAATACCTTCAAACAAACGGACTGCATTGACAGCAGAACGCGCCGCTTAGAAACGCCGGAGAGGATCTTTCTGGAATACGCAGTGAAGAATTCCTCGTCAATGGAAACAAGCTTTGCTCTAGCACTAGCCAGAAAGAAAGAGAACCGAACCACGAGACATAACCAACGGGAAGAGATCTGCAACGGACTCTTCAGCCGTTTCGTGGGTCAGCTGTCGAGACAGAGCCAGGGGCCCAGACAAACAGCTCGGTGGTGTACCTCTTTGCAGTGTGGCCGAGTGTAGAGACGTGAAACATCAAGCAAAAGCTGAGACCAAGGTCACCGGCCAATCCACTACCAACATAGGAGGACGGCCGCCGAGTGGAAGCGAAGGAAGAAGCGGGGATCGCGTCCTGGAGTTCAGTTCAGTTCAGTAAAACTTTATGAGGTAGGGGGAAGGGATTAAAGGAGAAACTTGGGTGGAGTCCTCTTTCCAAGGGCCCCAGAAGCTTGTGCCCCGGCCCAGGCCCTGTCGATCAGCTGGCGCTGGTCTTCCAAGGCCTCGCTGGCCAGAGTCGCCTCCCACGTTCTAGTGAATGAGGTGTATTGTTCTCTGTTTGCCATATAACTGGGCAATTCCATATGGTGTGGAAAAGGGTGGCTTTTCATTGCATTGATAACAGTCCCTCACTAAATCTGTCTGGGAACATAAGCGCCAGCCTTGATTTGTGTGGGAATGTGTTGGTTTGTATTCTTCTCAGTGTTTGTGCATCGTGGGCGTTTAGGGCCATGTGAGGAGCGGGTAGCGTTCTCCTTTCAAGTATTTTTCTTTTAAGACGTCCTCCGTAGGATTCGTATGGTGGAAGGGCCGTAGGAGTGGTCCTCGTCGCTGGCGGTTCGTAAGACTTCTCGTAAGCGAGTCAGCGCTCTCGTTTCCTTCCAAGCCTTCGTGCGCAGGGCACCATGTAATGTTTGTGTACACGGTTCAGCTCCCTTGGGATGATATGTTAGAGCCAATGGGTATTACTCCGGCAGTGATGTTTTGATGATCTTTGTCGAGTCCGTGATGATGTTTAAGATCCTGTCATTTGCTTCTCTCCCATCTGATAGCCATCAGAACAAGCCTCGGTTTCGGCTTCATCAGTGTCCTGTTTTCTAAGGGTGGCGTAGTCTATGGGGAGCCTTTGAAGTCGACAACTGCTGCAATGGAAGAGCCGTGTGGTCCCTTACTTGCGTCAGTGTAGGCAGTGTTTACATGATTTCCGAACTTTCTTCTTAGAAAATTAGTCCTTGCTATTCTCCTTTCCTTGTTGAAGGTTTTGTCCATGTGTTTGGGATATAGGTAGGGTTTTTAATTCCCTCCTTTGGTCTGGTGATAGTCTATCGTTCTATTCAGAATTCTTTTTCTGCCGGAGAGCCAATGTGGATAGGATTGCTCGGCCTGTGCGAGTTTTGAGTAGTCGTTCTTTTTGGTTAGCGAGCACTGCATCCCTTATTTCTTCGAATGTGTTGCACACTCCGAGATCGTACAGCTTTGATTAGCTGTGTAGATGGGGAGGTCGAGTGCTGTTTTATAGGCTGTTCTAATTGTCGCATTGATCTTATTGAGGTGGTTACCCTTTAGAATGTGGAAGGGTAGGCTGTAAGCTACTCTGCTAATTATTAGGGCTTGGGTAATCCTCAGCGTGTCCTCTTCTCTCATTCCGTTTCTGGTTCTGGTGATTCTTCTTATAATCTTGGCTAATTGTTGGGTGGTTTTGGCGACTCTTTTTAGAGGTTCGTCGGCTCCGTTGTTGCGTTGGTTTGCCATGCCCAAGATTCTTATTTGGCTTCTCTCAGGGATTGGTTTTCGAGTCGATGTAGCAGTAACGTTTGCTTTTCATGGCCTAAGGTGATACTCTGACTAGCTCTGATTTTTCAGGGGCGCATTGCAACCCGTTGTTGGGCCAAAGTTCTTGTTAATTCATTGATTGCGTTCTTGCAGCAGTTTGGATTTTTTATTTCTGTTTGCCTTTTTTTGTCCATAGGGTGATATCGTCTGCGTAAATTGCAGTCCCCGAGTTGGTCGTATTCTATGATTATTTTTGCTATCTCTATCATAGTGATGTTAAAGAGAAGCGGTGAGATGATAGATCCCTGTGGTGTGCCTTTGTTGGGCATGTCAAAGAGATCTGACTTCGTGTCTCCAATGCAAATGGTAGCCGTTCTGTCGGACAGGAATGCTTTCACGTAGCGGAATGTTCTATCCCCTCAATTCTAAGCCTCTCTAAGCTGTCAATATGGCGTCGTGTGTTACGTTATCGAAAGCTCCTTTGAGGTCTAGTGCCAGATAAATTGTTTCCCCTTCTTCCTTCTTTTTGAAGATATCGTGCTGGAGTTGGATAAAGCGTCCTGTGTAGCTAGGCCTTTCCGGAAGCCTATCATGCAGTGGGGGAATGAATTTTTCGTTTCGAGATGTTTGGAAAGCCTGTTGGTTATGATTTTTTCCAAGAGTTTTCCCAGACATGAGGTTAGTGAGATTGGCCTCAAGTTGCCAATATCAGGGGGTTTGCCTGGCTTCGGTATGGTTATTATTTCGGAGTGTTTCCAGGATGGTGGTATTGTACCGGGTATCCAGATTTTTTCATTGAAGTATTTGGTGAGCTGTTCTATTTGTCGGTCACCTAAGTTTCTTATTATAGAGTTGATTATTCCGTCTCTGCCTGCTGCTCCTTTTCTTTTTGTTCCCATTATGGCTGCGAAGACTTCTTCTTTAGTAATGGGGCGATCCAGAGTCTCGTTCGCCGGACCTTCGTATCTTTTGTTTGTTGCCTCAATCGGACTATTAAATCCAAATTTTTCTTTCACAGCATGGATGAGTTGCTCGTTTGTACCCTTGAACAGGTGGGAAACTCTTTTCAGGTTGTGTTTACTCTCCCGTTTTGTGCCCTCTGGGTTAAGCAGACTTTTGATGATGTTCCAGGTTTTGGATGTGCTAAGGGTGTTCTTCAGGGTGTCACAGAAATCGTTCCAGTTTTGTCTGGAGAGTCTCTCTGCGTATTCTCTAGCTGCCTTTGTTATGTTCTTGATCCGTCTTTTCAGAACCTTGTTGCTTTTCTGTCTTTTCCATCTTTTAACTAGTTTGGCTCTTTTATCCCATATATTCGCTAGGTACCTGTCAATGCAGGCGAAGGTTTGATCTTCCGAGACGGCTTTGGTTGCTTTGTTGTGTTCATCTAAGATTTTACTGCTCCATTCGTCTATGTCATGAATGTCGTCGTCTGGGCACTCGCTGCTGAGGGCTGCTCTGAATTTGTCCCAGTCAGTAATTTTCTGTTTCCTGCCTTTATTTTTGCACCAACTGGTTTTGGTGGTGATGCGAATGATATCATGGTCACTTCCCAGGTTTTCTTTGGTATTTATCCATGTAGTACATTTGTCCGATCCTCTTGTGAAGGTTAGATCGGGACATGTGTCCCTGGAGCGGCAGTTACCGTTACGCGTTGGGGTTTCGATTTCATTGATGTACATAAAGTCGTAGTATTCTGCTGCGGTTAGAATGTTTCCTCCTTTCTTAGAGTTAAAGTTGTAGTCCCATTCCTTGTGTGGGGCGTTGAAGTCTCCTGTGATGAGGATATTATTATTTCTGGCTCTTTGGTGCAATTCTTTAAATATTGGATCGAAGTCTTCATCTGGGCTGGATGGTGGGCTATAGATGTTTAGTAAAAGAGGCTTTTCTTTCCGCGAGAGTTGGGTATTATTTCGACGATGTTTGCTGAGGGGGATCGTGAGATAGCCTTGTACTCAATCGCCGTGATGTCCTTTTTCACGTATATTGCGGCACGTTGGTCCGGGGATAACGAAGTTCTAGTGTATCCTTTAAGACCGACTTGCGAATTTACTTCTTGTAGGCAGAGTATATCTGGTTTGGGATCTTGTGTGTCGATGAAAGTTTCAAGTGAGCTTTTCTTGCTTATGATACCTCTGCAGTTCCACTGCCATATAAGGAGTTGTTCTTTTGGTGGGCTATCCCTGTTTCTAGTGGCAGGTGTTCTACGGGTCTTCCTCCTCGTCATCATTCATCGATTCGTTTAATTCGGAGTCCGACGTGATGGAATTAGCATCTAGTGCAATTTGCTTCCTTTGTCTAGGGCTTGTCGGCGAATCGGATTTTCTCTTAGTTTCGTTCTGCTTCCTTTGGGTTAGTTTCTGTTGTTCTGCTTGTATTATGTCTAGGCGATTATGTATGGCTTCTTGCATTTGTACAAGGAAGAGGCCTATGCCTGAAGGGTCGTTTAGCAGCGCAGGTGGTACCTGGGGTTGTGGTATCGGTGCTGGTGGTGGACTAAGCACGAACCTTGCATTGCGGCTGCTTTCTAGGGGTTCCTGCTTTTTGTAGGGTCCTGTCAGTTTCTGACGTAACAAGGCAATTTCGGCCTTGCATTCGGCGAGTTGTTCTTTTAGTGACTCGATAATTCTACTTTGCCTATCCTTCTTCGTTAGTGCGCGTTCTGTCTGTGTGTTGGATTTTGGGGAGGCGACTCCGGACCAGCTCACCTTAAGTTGCTTGGTTGACTTGGGCGTCTCCCGTCTCTCTTGGGCTGCGTGTTTCATTCCTGATGGGGCGTTGGTTCCTGCCTCCTTGGGCCAGCTCGAACCGGGGCCTTTGATTCGAAGGGTCGTTGCTGTGTCATGGCTTTCGTAGACGTCGGCTCCTTCAGTCAGGGCTGGCCAGTCTTCATCGAACCATCTAGGTCGCTCGTGTTTCTTGGGTGACTTGTTTCTGTTACCGGGTGGAATTCTGGGCTTCCTGAACTTTAGTTCACACTCCTTGGATCCCGTTGGGTGTTCCTTTTGGCAAAGCGCGCATTTGGGTGAACATTTGTGTTCTTGCGGATTTTCCATGCCGCATGTTGAGCAGATGTTGACGTGGGGGGTAGGGCACACATCGGCTCTGTGCCCTGTCTTTCTGCAGATTTGGCATATCTGTCTCGTTGCTTTGTATAAGAAGCAGGTCATCTCTCCGCCGTAGTAGTAAACTGCGCGCGGGACTGTGTTGCCTTCGAATGTGATGAGGGCTGTTGATGACTTGCCAAGCATTCGTGCATGGACTATTTTTGTGTTGAGTGTACTCACGCGGAGTGCCTTCATAAGTTCTTCCGATGTCGTTCCGGGTTCGAAACCGTGTACGACGCCCTTTGTTTCTTGGTCGGAGTACGCTACGTACGAGGTGACTTCGTGTCTGTTTCCTCCTACTTGTATGCTCTCGATGTTGCGGAACTCGTTGGCCGCTTCTTGGTTTGGCGTGCTGACGAGGATAATGTTGGATCCCCATTTTGGCCTTACAATGGCTTCTTGAAGGTTCTTCGCGCCGTTGGGGCAGGCACGCGCGATGGCTTGAGTTAGCTGAGGCACGGTGAAAGATCTGATCGGGAGGCCCTTCTTGGGCCTGATTATTATCTTGAAGTCCTCTTTGGGGAGGTTTGGGGTTCTCCTCTTGTTCGCGATGTGGCCTTTCGGAGCCCGTTGTTTCTTCTCCTCCGTCGTGACTGGTCTGCTAGGAGCGGCTTCTTGGAGTCGCAGCTTTTTTTCATTTTCTGCTTTGTCCGCCTGCTAATGGCTTGTTCCCACGAGGCCTCGTATTTCTCCTTCTTTTGTTCTTGCTCTTCGTCACACTGTAGCACTTCTGTGGCGTTCTCGTTCCTTGTAGTGGCGGGTCCCGTTCTCTGTTCGTTTTGTGCTGTGCCCAGATCCTTGGGCTGGTTGTCTTCCGTTTCCATTTCATCTCCTGTTGGGTCAGGAAGCGTAGCGTTCTTCTTCTTGCTTGAGCGTTTCATCCTTTCATCAGGCGCGTCGGTGTGGCGCGGCAGAGGGCCGGCGCACGAGGGCGGTGATTGAACTGCTATGTTAGGCTTAGGCGTGGAAAACGGCGTGCTCTTCTTTCTTCCCAAAATCGGCGTTTACCCGTTTCGGCTCTAAACTGTGTTGGTAGCGTAGTCCTGGAGTCCTTGCGAGGTCATCAACCCATGTGGTTTGGGTGGATGGGCGAGATTGTCGCGGATTCCCACGGATTCGTCGGGAGCGTCGGTCCGATGGCGTGTCACCGTCGGGAGCGTCCGCAACCATTCCTGGAGGAGAACAAACATAGCGTCTTGAGAATCGGACGTGGTGTTATATATATAATATATATAATATATATATATATATATATATATATATATATATATGTAAAATCCAGGGAGTAGTAAAATCCATGTAAATGTAAATGTAAATGTAATCATGTAAAATCCATGTAAATATATATAAAATCCAGGGAGTAGTAGAACTTTGAAGATGGTAGAGAACACAATAATATATATATATATATATATATATATATATATATATATATATATATATATATATATATATATACTGAAAGGCGAAGATTCGAGGCAGTATTTTATTCAGGCGATCGGGGCCGAAGAACACCAGATCACACGATGATGATGATAATCTACAAAATGAAGAAGTGGCGGAGGCCGCTGTGTGATGATGGGGATTTACAGGTGATGCATAGAAATGCGCCCTTGTGAGGGGATTAGGGCCCCCACACTAGTTCGTCCCTTCAAGCGATGCAGCCACCTGACCCAATCCGTCCCCACACTATTTCCTCCCTCTTCGCGAAGGCAGGCGCCCGTCGCCATCAGTCCTCACAATACATATATATATAGCGGGATTCTACATTCCACACACTAGTTATTTCGCACCCCGCAGCCATCCGCGCTCAGCAAACATGCCTTGCGAGCGCCGCTTGCGAACGGGTCCGTTGTTTACGGAGGCAGACAAAGGCAGGAGGTGGAGAGGGCAAAACACCAATTGCAGCATTTATTGCGAAGTGCAAATCAAATATACCGCATACAGACTACTCGTAGGCCATAACGGTAACACTGGGAGCGAGGCATTAAACAACGCTAGAGATCGAGATGGTTCGACTCACCGATGGCATACCGGAGCAGCGGAGCGCTGCGCGTGCGAGCGCGGTTGTAGTCTCCCAGCTCGCCCGGACACGTCCCATTGTGGCACGTTTCCCAGGTCCGGACTGGCGCGCCGAAACGTCCGGACTGGCGCCGCGCCGAAACGTCCGCGCGCCACCGCATCCCCAAGACAAGAGAGCGCGTCCTCTCGTCATGCGACAACCCACCAGACCTCACCATTTGGTGGCGCTAGTGCCGAGGAAGAACTGGTTCTCGGGTAATTACCCGAGAACCGAGAAGGCAAAGGGGAGAAGGGTCAACGCCTCCACCCTGGCGACAACGAACACTCCGGTCACTGGCGCCCTCCCCTATGGTTCCCGTCGCGCGAGCGAGGCGCATTGCGCAACGCAGCCGCGATGGGAAGGTAGCCAGAAAGGGGTTCGCGTGAAAGTCGCGATCCCCACATCCCTCCCTCCTAATTTTCTTGTGTGCGCCGGCGAGAGCTGATTACAGGACTAGAGGCGACGGAAAGTTAGTTCGTCGATTAAATCGTTAGTCACTGCATAGCGTTGCCTGCGCCGGCTTCCGCTTGTCCAATGCCACCGCTGGTAGTGTTCCAGCAGGCGCGGTCATCACCCGCTGATGTCTGCAGCAGGGCCGTACCCAGAGGGGGGGTTTGGGGGTTCAAACCCCTCCCGAAATCTTTTCCAGGCAGCACGTAGACAATACTTACTCTTGCTTTCAGCAAAACTACCCCCTTTCCAAAATTCATAACCCCCCCCCCCAAAACAAATTCCTGGGTACGGCCCTGTTCTGCAGGCAGGTAGATCCGTGAAGAATCGCACCGGAAGCATTTTTGTAAGGGAAAGGTCGGCGTCAGCGTTGTTCAGCGTTTGTAGCAGGCTACTAAATTTCCATTGGCTGCGGCTTGCCCTAAAAGACACAAAGCGAGCTCATTGGCTAGAAATTCTGGTGTGCGCCAGCCTGACGTCCACAGCCTGACCTCTACAGTTGGCCTTGCGCCATAAACATCCAACCATCATCATCATCTACATATATATGACGAAGTTGATAAAATTTCTGAAAGTATTCCGGTAATGTACATACATTTTTGCTCAGTATGAATTTATTTCTTTCTGAAAGTATTTATAATAAATGCCCCGAAATTATTTCGTCACTTTGCGTTTCTTGTTTTATTTCCTGCCCAATTTCAGTACAAAATACCTCGTTGTATTGGCCGATCTCTTCGGCGCGCCTGAGTTCGCGCAGTAGTTTTCGTGGTTGGTTGGTTGGTGTCATCGGGTCGTGGCACATATGTATACCCACGCGGGGGATTGGCCAAGACTCTGTCTGCAAAAAAAAAAAGAAGCGGTGATCTCTGTTACAAAAATAGAAGAAAAAAAGAAAACAAAAATGGCAGCATCTCCACTCCGTGGATGATGGCGAGGGTGCGGAGTACGGGGACTCGAAATGACATCCAAGTTGCGCCCCGAGTGACATCCGATTTGCGCCCCGACCGTCGTTTGATTTGAGCCGTGAGTTGCACCTTGATTATTCCCTAAATGAAACTGCAACTCACGGCTCAAACCGAATTTCGCTTGATTTTCGCTTGACGGTGGTGTGCGCACGGATGGACGCGGACGGACATTGGGAGGTCCTAAGGTACTCCGCACTATTACAGGCGAGGGAGTAAGCCATTTGACTCGTACTAAACTCACGCTCGTAGCCCAATGGGTAAGACGACTGACACTAACTCTGTCTGGTCTACCAATCACAGGCTCCAATCCTGCCGGTGCCTGTGTGATTTCTTGCGATTGTAAATGCTATGCGCACGGACGCGGACGGACATTGTGCGGTCCTAAGGTACTCCGCACTAAAAAATCACACTCATCGGAGAACGACAGAGCGCGAGCGGCATGCGTGCCGAGAGTGAAAACGTCGCAATTAAGAATGGAACGCCCGCTAGGCAAATTTCGTGTTATCTGAACTGGTGCAGATTAGTGCACAGTTTAGTGTAGATTAGTGCACAACCCAGCTATCAGTTAGTAAAAAAAATGTTGCCCCTTCTTTCATACGAATCGGTAAAACATGCCTTCACAGGAGCATTTGAATGTTTATTGTGCATCGATATGAACGTGCACATCGCTATTTATACTTCGTCGGTATGGCACCGTTAGACGCATCAACATTAGACACTGGATTACACGCGCCGTATAGCATTGGGTAAATCCGATTGAAACCCCAGGCGCTCGCGAACCGTGCGAACGAAACCGAGCAGGTTCTCAGCGAATCGTTTGATGACGTCACAGGCGGCTACAGCGAAAGGAGCACGATTTGCGGGTCGGCAGCAGTCTTGTGGGTGTGCTTGGCAAGCGACGTCCTGCTGGCGGGTCGCTTAGGCAAAGGTGCCACCACATTGGTCCTGCTCCGTGGCGTGTACGGCAGACGCTTGCGTTGCGACGAGCTCAGCTTGTGGAACTCGGCAGTGGCATTTCACAAGCTGAGCAGCATTCTACATAGGCACCGGAGGGGTAAACACGGCTGACACAGCAGCTTCCGCTGCTACAGGCTGCCCTATCGAGGCGCCAACTATCGGTGCTCATTAGCGTCATGACGCACAACTTCGCTTCGCCTCTCCTAGACGGCAGCACCATCTGAATGGACAAGTAGAGGGATGGGAATAAGGCGCGTACGTACATCTACCCGGGCAGGATTTCATTTGTCGGTCGGTAGAGCGTTTCACACCTCCCGTTATGGCCTAAGTATAGTGAACTAGAATAGTTGGGCAGCCGAAGTGATCGTGGGCTCGAAACCTAGCGCTATAGTGAACTAGAATACTTGTATTCTAGTTCACTGTACTAGCGCCGCCGCGCCAATGGAACTTTTTCTGGTGATGTCATTTCCTTGACGGATATGACGTCGGTGAGGTTTGTGTACCCAGGCATAAAACACTTTCGCGTTAAAAAATGAACATATGCTGCCCTGCTCTCACCTCCTGTATTCTTTCAATACCAAACGCATCGCCCGCTTCACAATGGGAGTGAGTGAATCGCCTGTCTCGCCACATGTCGTAAGGTGGGGTTTCGAGATTAACCTGGATCTGCGGTCGTGTCCCACAGCTTAAATGAATTCGAGAGCGGCTAGCTGTGCCTGGTTTCCAAGGCAACCGATTCTCAAGACCATTGAAATGCTCAGACCAGCAATAGGAAACTCGGCGCCGCGGACGAGTACGTTTTTGACTACGTTGCCACTTTCCATCACGCATCGCTCCAAGATTAACCGGTCACATGACTAAAGCACTGAGAAGGATAGAAATTTGGAAAGAGTGTTCGGAGTAGAAGGAAAGGGCTTGGTTGGCCGCCCGCTGCTGATGCGTTCGGCATTGAAAAAATACAGGAGGCGGTGACCTGGTGCAACTTGTCGATATTTTGCAGTCTGGCTTCGCCTTGCCATTTTTCTGGACGGATTCGCTGCTGGTGGGTCGATGAACGCCGATTTCGTGGCTGTGCTGCGGGCCGCCGTCTTCTCGCCGGTGCGGTCGACCGCGTAGGCCTAACCGCCATCGCGATCGGCTGAACGTTTCGGCACTAACTACGTGCAAAGAAAACTCGCGGCCTGTTGGGCGGCTTACACATTATTGAAGAGATGAGGAGCGCTTGCTTTTCGGCCGGTTCGAAAGTCGGCTGTGCCATTGTAGTGTCGCGTCGGCGACGGCTCCGAAGGGCAAAGCAAACAGACCTGCGCTCGGGTTGAAGAGAAAAGCCAAAAAGAAAGATTTATTCAGAATGACGTCATATATATTGCTAGATTGCGGCAGGACAGAGATGAGACGAACGATGAAATGGGGTGAAGCGATCTATTCACATTATTTACATAGCAGCCATTACAGAGCTCGCACATGCTGTTGTTGTTGTTGTTCCTAACAGTATTGGCGCATACCCAATCAAGGGATCAGCCAAACATCAGTCGTTAATTCGAATGAGATTACTGCCTAGGTGGATGATTCGAGGAAAATTAGAAAAATTTGGAAGCTTCTTTCTTCTTGTGTTTGAGGAAGCGAGTTTGGAAATGCGGCCCCCACATTTTCCTCCTCGTCGTCAGCGTCACTGATGGTGGGCCACGGCGCCATGGGGATTGACCGCAGCGTCCCGTGACAACATACAAATTAAATCATCCTGTGGTACAACCATGGCACCACCGAAGCCGAAACTGAAACCGAGCCGCGCCGGTTACATGATAAAAGCCAAAAAAATTTATCAGGCCATATTTCCGCTAGAGCGGAACCATGGCGTAGATGCGACGCATAAAATGGGGTAATGCCGTTGCGTTTCCTTATTTTAGCGATGTCAGCGTGTGGATTGCTGTTGTTGTGTTCCTATTTACGCAGCATGTTCAGCCCCGATCGTCGCTATTACCCCATGGTTCCCTGCGGGAAGATGGTGTAAATTTAACCATGGAAGCTCTTCGTTCGTAACGCACAGCTGCACGTGCGACGAAGCGAGCGCACCGAGCGCAAGCTGGCGCTCCGCGCTGACGCACAGATGGTGCGCGAGAGCGGCGGAGCGCGCAGCTGCCGCGGCGAGGAGAATGGGGGAGGGATGCGGACTACGCCGGCGACAACGACGCGGGACAAGGCGAGTTAAAGAGATGCGTTGCATCTAAAATGAGTTGCAAATGACGTTTTCAACGGCTTCCGTCTTTGGTGTCGGTCGTGTGGGAGAAGTGTAATTCCCCAAGACCACTAGAGCGCGGTGACTTGGCAGGTGCATAAAGGTGAACTTAGTGAGCGCCTGTAGCCTTTGACTTTAAAGAAAATGTGTATTGAACATATGTACTGCGCTATACACCAGTAATTTGCACATGCAAATTACAGACTTAGCATCACAGTACCAAGGCATGTCCCCGTTAAATATTTTCTGCTAGGAGATTAAGTTATCATGGAAGCCAAGAGAAGAAAGATGCAAAATCTAAAGGATGATGATAATTACGCTAGGGCGTATGCACCTACCGCAGTTAAAACTGGTGCTTTCAAAATCACTACATCAAAAATGGTGCTTGGGTGTCCTAGGAATTGTTTTTCGTTTAATACTCACGTTTCCTGTTTGACTACGTCCCGGAGCATTTTATTCTTGCGATCACTTTGTATCTACCCCTTTCATGCATTTATTCCCATCAGTACTATAACGGCCTTTTTTTTCCCAACAGTAAAACCACGTTAATGCTTCCTTGTGCACTCTTGGAACTACGGAAGGCAACAATACACACAGAAAGGAAACGGAATACCATTGGGGTAAGAAATACTTTTCGTCATGGAGGCCTTTCAGTTGACTTATTATTTGACTGAAGTGTGATTTCGAGGTTTCCATCGATTCAGCGTGCCTGTCTAACAGTCCTGTTCTGCGAAAACCACCGCACTGCTCGCTCATCGCAAGTTATAACGGTGGGTATGCTGCAATCAAGATATATGGCTTGTTTTAGGTGCAGGAGGCATGGTAGCAATGAATCATACCTTGTAGATCCCTTCGGGACGGGAAGTGCCAATGTCAAAAATACATACACGAAGTCCCTGCTCGAAAAGGACCCACGGACACATGACACATATTTACTAGGAAGATTATCAGTTGTCATAAATGGCTAGGCGTCATATGTATAACCCAAGAACTTATCTGCTCCCTGAACTTCCCGGATAGCTATTCATGTGCTTTATTCCCTACCATGCTAGCATGCGCTCGACGTTACCCTTGAAGGAGAGCCTGTAAGCGAGCCGTTGGACCACAACACTAAGAGTCATAGCTGAGTGAGTGTTGCATGGACGTTGATGACTGATCGCTCTCCTTTTGAGCGCCGGAAATTTTCAAGAACGCATTCACACAGCATTCAACGACCGCACAGCTTCGTCCATACCACGAGCCCGCGACCAGTGCATGCGTTTCGTGCATTGGTCAATCTCTTCATGCCATCACGGCGTACCTTCTAGAAGACCGAAAACGGGGTTCGCGTGTCGCCACCAATCATTTTCTGCAGTTGGATATTTTGTGTGCCACTAGTGAACTTTCAAAAACGTTTGCTGCCAAATTCGCTTCTCCCAAAGGGTTCACCTTAGCTCCACCAATCAGCGCTGTTCACGTGCACTCTCCATGTCATCGACGAAGACGAAGACGAAGAAGCGAGCTCTCGCCTAACCCTTCAGGTACCACCACCACCACCACCATGTCGATGGAAGCATTGAACCCGCGGCAGCCGGAACCTGAACCTGGCGAGGACATGGGACGGGGTGATGGCGACCGCCAACCGCGCGTTGCTGTGCTTGGGTCGCGGACCAGCTCACTCGACCTCGAAGAAAACGAGGGCGGAGTCGGACCCAACAGGGTGAGCTTGATCGGGCTACTTCCGGTTTTGGAGCACTCCGCGCCGGCGTTGTTTCACACAACTCGATACACCGTATTCACTCGATTCTAAGCACCCCCTTTTTTTCCACGATCGCGATGCCCAAAGTGCTTAGGTTCCAAAAACCTAAATTAACCCGCAACCTGCCACTTCTTCTCGCGGCCGTATATCTCGACGAGGCAGGCGCAAGGAATAATGTTTTATTTGGCAAACATAAAAAAATAGGCGCCGACAGTGAACCCACCGCTTAAGTCTGGTATTCAGTCGCCCACTCTAACGTTCAAGTCCGTTGCATGCGCCGCTTGGGCCGCCGCTCTCAGTATTTCTCAACAGGTCATCTTCTGTTCCGTTGAAGTTGTTTGTAACTGAAAACTTCATAAATTACTTGGACACAACGTCAACTTAGGCCCGCTTCCACGCGTATGAAATCAATCTGGCGATGTTTGCTTAGATAAGGAGAGCTTAGATTCGCAGGCCAGCTTTTTTTTTTCGAATTTTTCCCCCCGAAAGTAGGGGAGGGTGCCTAGAATCGCGAAAATACGGTATCTCAGCACAGAATATGTGTTGCGCAGATCGCGTCGGCTGTGCTGTTAAACAGAGTTCGGAGAGCAAATAATGTCATGACGCTATGAAAAGAAAAAAAAATGTGAAATAGCTTACTATGGGCCATAGTCTTAGCTTCTTTGTTTCCTGGAATACCACGATTGCTCGACGGCCAGGAGACAGTTTAACACAAACCCAGAATGGTTGTGTAGTTGTAGCTGCGACGCCCATGAAATCAAATCGCCTCGCGATCTTCTACTAAATGCAGTTCAAATAATCTGCACTCCGCACAAACTAAATCGTGCGCACTAAACTGTTGCTTCATGTTTAAACCACAAAATATTGTTATACGATATTGGTACGATTATACGAAAATATTGGTAGTGGTTTACTTCAGTCCATTAAAGGGACACTGGAGGCAACCAGCAAGTTGGTTTCGAACGAAAGTGCTGACCTTCCCATAGCCATTTTAGCCAACGTTTATAGATCTATAAACGTTCATTTTGGCATTGATTTGTGACGAAAGACGTCTTAATAGCTAGGAAATCGCTAATCAAACAACGCATTACCCTTGCTCATTTTCCTCGCAGCGATTTTATGATGCAAAGAGCGGCTGCAACAGCCGCTGTTCGCGTCACCATAAACCGGTTGTGTCACCATAAATCACCATAGGACGACCCAGCGAGCAATGGAATGGTAGATAATAGGAGTAACTTAAGGGACAAGAACAGAGCGGAGTGGGTCAGGGAACAAACGCGTGTTAAGGCCATATTAGGAAAAATTAACAAGAAGAAATGGACGTGGGCAGGGCGTTTAATGCGAAGGCAAGATAACCGTTGGTCATTAAAGGTAACATGAGTAGATCCTTAGAGAAGGCAAGCTTGCAGGGGGGCGGCAGAAAGTTAGATGGGCAGATGAGATCAAGAAGTTTGCTGGGGATAAATTGGTCGCAGTTAGCACAGGGCCGGAATAATTGGAGATCAATAGGAGAGGCCTTTGCCCTGCAGTGGGCGTAGATAGGCTGGTGGATGATGATGATGATGACGAAACTGATTGCAAGCAAGGCAGAACCGAATACAACGTTACTATGTACTTAGCGGTTTTCGTCAGCTTTGGTCAAATCAGTCGTGCGTTCCGGGAACTCCCACGCGGATCACCGAGCAAAATATTTCTTCACGGGATGCTCCATGATAGCATCGAAGGCTTTCTCGGGGAATAGCATATTCTCCTTTTTAGGCCGAGCGAAAGTTGGTGTCGAACCGAACACCCCTTGGATTAGCGACACCGACCCAATTGTGGAATAGTAGCGCCATCCAGTGGCAGCTAGGGAAGAGGTTGCGGACGACAGACGTTGCCACACCCTTGCAAATACTGACTTTAGCCAAAAGAAGCGTTTCCGCGCTTTAGCGCAGCCAGTGCACGCAGAGGGTCATAAATTTTAAAATGACTGGACGTCCTGATTTAGGCGGTACATGTTTGGGTTTTGCGGCTGTGGTCCTCCTGTCCCGTCAGCCTGCTTGTGGGACGGTGTTTTGTCTCGCCTTCGGCCGAAAGTATGAAGGCAGGTGTCAAGACCTGTGTCACGAATGAAAAGCTGGACAAATGAGAAGAGTAATAAGAAACCGTTAGAGGAACTTCAAGAAAAGAGCTCAGACGACGGGACGAAGCAAGAAACACACAACACAGCGCCTATGCTGTATGTTTCTTCTTTAATATTAACGTCTGAGCCGTTTTCTTGCAGTTACAGTGCACACCGTTTTGCGTTTGAGGAACAGTGGGTGACGATCTTCAGAACTTCGAGCCTTACAACCATATCAAGACAATCGTTGAGTACGCCATGTGCTTGCCAGGCACAAACGCACCAGTGGAAAAAGTGTTTTCCTTGACGAATAAGATGTGGACTGCAGGGAAGACGCGCTTTCATTTGAGCCCATGTGCACTCAAAGCAATGGAGGTAAATCTCCACATGACGTGCGAGCGGTACCACAGATACATCAGCAAACATGAAGAAATGTTGGAGGCAATTAATTCAGGCAAGAAGTATCAGTTACTGGCCAGGAAATAACCTGGACGACCAGGAAGGCCGCATGGTGCAGGTGTAGGAATACAAACTCCTTACCCGTCTCCTTCCCCCCCCCCTCCCTCCCGTCCCGCTTTGGGGTCTGAGAAATATGATCACTTTAGTCATAATGAAAGTTGCTATGCCCACAGTATTTTACAAGGGCTGTGCAATTATCCGTCCGAGTATTGCAACAGGTATTGCACAGAAACCAAAACAAACTTGTTGACATTTTGGGTTACCGGGTGTTCAGTATATTCTCTATGGGGTGACCTATCAGCTGCGCCCTCACACTGTTTCTAGATTTTTTTCTTCTTCAGCGTTCAAAAATTTGCTGTTAAGTTTTCATAAGCTTCTGAAGGCGTAATGTTAAAATAGTTGTCACGCAACTTTAGCCACTTCTGGTGCAAGTTCCGCGGTACAAGCCACAGGCGGCGACACCTGTCTTCACGTTTGCGCTATTTTCTACCCTATTTTAATAAAAGGCTGCGCGTAAGAGTGCTATATATTCGTGTTCTCGGGGAGCTAATCTATCCGTCTACAGCAACTTGTTTTTGCCCTCAGTGTCCTTTAAAGGAGCCATGAAGAGAAAATACAACTTCGTTTAATTTGAAAGAACTAGGATTCAAGTATCTCACTCAGCTTCATTACAGCCACAACAGATGTTTTTTTAACGAAAAAAAAAGCAAGAAGTATTTAAAAACTTTCAAATTTTGCGCCACAGTGACGTGTTATGAGCAAGAATGACGTCATACGGGCCAACAATAAAACACAATTTTAGTGCGCTAACTGCACGTTAGCATTCAAGTGATGCGGTCAAATGGAACTAGAGGCCCCATTACAGACGTCCAGTCATGTGTCGTCGCGACAGGTCAGTTAGGCGGCCGCGCCATAGCACAAACAAGGTTCCGGTGACGTCATAGAAAAGTTGCGGCAGAATCGGCTAGGGGGGTCGCGACATGCTTCACACGTGTTCTTTCATATCTCCGTTATTTGTTCGAAGATTGCGATGATATTGGTATCATTGTTATCGGGACTAAGCAGTCTTTCTAATAAACCCAACTTGTATTTTGTCTTCATGGCTCCTTTAAGCTGTAATTTTATTCCACAGGTTCAATAGACACTGATTTTACACTGCAGTGTGGCACGCTACCTTAGTCTCTCTCAGACATGTTATCCTCACTGGCATACACGATTCCTCCGTTGTACCATTTATGAACTGACGGTGAACCTGGATGGCCTGTCGATGCCTTATTAGATCCTTGTTCCCCGATTTCAGGCACGCGAGTGGCGGTTCCGCCGAGTCGGACGGCGCACCCACACAGTATTGAAGGGCTTCCGGAAGGCAGCAGGCGTCTGCGGCATCCTCCTGTGCGCAGCCTTGATGATCAAGCTCCTGGCCATGGCCAACAAGAGCATGGCCTCCCACCACGGCCACGTCTTTGTGCGCAAGAACCGGCTCCTGTCCACGCTCCGTACCGTCTGCAACAGCCGCCAGTGCCAGCAGTACTCTTGGGAGCTGCAGTCGTCCCTGGACATCAACTGCAACCCTTGCCACAGCCTGTACGGCTTCGTGTGCGGACGCTGGCGCCGGGGGAACACGGTCCCATCGATTCGAAAAGCGGCCGAAGCCAGGCTCACGCGACAGGTCCTACGGTCGGTACTGGAATTGAATGCATCCGAGGTGGATTCAGTTACCACCACCGCCGACAAGGTGGCAGCGCTAGTGCACTCCTGTCTACACGGACGACGCGAGCCAGCTGAGCTCGCCGCTTTCCTCAGAGCCCGGCGTATCCTGCCTTACCGTCAACGAAGCCCGCACGACCTTCTCGGCGTTTTAGTGGACCTCTCTGTCAACTGGGGAGTCCACCTGTGGTTCGAGCTCCATATGGGCTCGCGAGGCAACGGAACTCCTGCCGTGTACATCGGAAGAAGTAAAGCCCTCGCCGAGTGGGCCGCAATGGTGAAGAAAATTCGGAAGACAAGGGCGTACAGAAGACGCGTCCAGAACACTTTGAAAATGTTCGAACTGCCCGTGGACCAGCAGCCGGCCATGGTGGACCGCGATACGTCGCTGGACACGCTGATCAGCACGGCCTCGGGCATTGGCAACTCTACGTCCGATGCGGAGCCGCTTGAGATTAGTGTGGGAACGATGGCTGTGCTGCTCACACCGTCGATCCCCGTGCGTGCCTGGCTCGATGCGCTCAGCTCCGTGCAGCCACCGGAGATAAACATCACGCGTGGAACACTGGTCCACGTGGATAGTCCGAGTGTCCTGCAGGCGATGGGCAACTTGTTCGACCACGGAGCCCGCATGCAATACGCCCTGCAGGAGCACATCGCGTACCGGACGATACTCCACCTGGGTTGGATGGTAGACGACCGGAATGCAAGCAGTCGTGGCCAACCCCCTCCGTGGCCAACCGACCCGGTGCCTGCAACAAGTGAAGGAGATGGTGGGGCTTGCGTGGTTCATCTGGTTCCCGTTGCAGACGGCGACACAGTCCTCAAACGCGCCATCTTAGGGTCGCTAAGGGCGACTGGCTCTCTCCCAGCCGGCATTGCGGCTCCGTCTGAATCCTCCGTCTCGGCGGACGTGTTGCCACCCCTGCAGCCATCCTTTTTCGGAAACTGGGTGGCATACAAAGAAGCCCGGCGCCATCTCATGTCTCTGGGCATCTACAACATTCTTGGCATCGGCGGGATTCAAGACTTGGGCTGGAACCGGGAGCTAAACTTGACTGTCGATCCCCTTCTGTTCTCCTACCCCTTCTTCCATACCGAGCTGCACCCCGTCATTAACTACGCGGGTGCGGGAAGAATCCTGGCGAGATCTCTCCTGGAGGTCACCTCGTCCGACACTTCGGAGAAGAGCCTGGAGGCGGTGGCTGTGCATGCGGCTCTGCGAGCTTTGCACGAAGGTGTCGAGACAAAAGCTGGAGATGCCCCTGGCTTCCCGACCACCGCTTTTGTGGACGAACTGTTCTTCATGGCGTCGTGCTATTCGGTATGCGCAACAGACGACGCCAACAAGACTGTGCAGATGATGTGCGACGAGCCCGTGATGCAGCTGCCTTCGTTCATAGCTGCATTTGGATGTAACCTTTCCCCGGAGAGCAGACGGTGGCCTCAGGAGGAAAGAGTGAACGACTCTTTTCGCTAGTTGCCCCGCCAATCCCGTCTTCTGAGTTGAATGCCTCGAACGATGTGGTTGTTCTCTACACGGAAAATACCCACTGCTTACAGCGATCTGTTCATGTCTTACTGTTGCCTTATTCAAACACTACACCTGTATTTAAACACGATAAGGCCCTATTTTAACACTTCGTAGACTTGCGCACGAAGGTAAGTACACACCCTCTCAGTGCACCAGGTGTTGCTCCATCGCACCGCCCTTGCCACAAAAATCTAAAAATTGTGCATTCTAAATGTTCGAGCACTCTTCCTGTGAGGCCTCTTTTCGTTCGTGCTCACTACGCCCGCACTTGAATGAATTGCGGCTCGTAGGTTACAGTTGAGAGTTCAGAGTAATCCCACGGGGAAGACGAATACCTTGTCATATAACCAGGAGAGGCGTACGTGGCACACTTTATATGCGCTACCTCCGGAGACGCAGGGGTGGGGCGTACAGAACACCTATCCCAGTGCCCCCGCCTCTGGTATTGCCAGTGGGCGGTTTCCAGCCGCCGAAGCTTTGAATTAGCTTACGCCATGACCCACTTAACCCAATCAACCTAAGCAACTACCGGACGTCCGTCGGCCGTCCACCGTACGTCAGCCGGAATGGACGTATACGGGCTGCGGCTCAGTTTCAGGGCTGATGAACGTACCATGTACGTCCGTGGGACGTCCGCACTTAACACTTCCGTACGTCCAGCCGGACTCCCGAAATTGGATGCATGTCGGATGTTCTGTAAAAATTTCCAGAATCACAAACCGAGAAGCATATGTTCCTACAACGAATACTACACCGCAAAAGACCTACCGGGCAGACAGGCATACATGAACACAGTTAACTTGCTTCGCATGTACCGTTAGAGGTTCCCAATTCTTATATGTCCTTCTCCAAAGAGATCATCGTTAAAGTTGGTGAGGTGCTTCAAAAGAGTAAAAAATAGGCTTAATTTTAGGAACATGCAGATGAAACTTGCAATATACAAGTCAGGGTGTTAATGTACAAAATCTTTTTATTTGAAAAGCCAAGTATTTGAAAAGCAAAGTAGCTTGTTCGTTCTTGCTTTTATATTCAATTTAAGTCCATTACTTGATGCTTCGCAGTAACTTTGTACGTCCACTGGCGGGTGTCATTCGGACTTGTACAACCGTTTCTGGTTGTCCACTGTACGTCCGAAAATGTGCATCCAAACATGAACGTACAGTGGCATCCAAACTGGGCAGTTCGGCTGTATTACGTCCGTGGTTGCTTGTGCTGGCTCCTTTGAGCAGGCATACCGGCGGAATACGCTGCCCCTGTACGGGATAGTGATGCGGTGAGGCTTAAAGGGACACTGAAGTGATATGCAAACATTGCGGGATTACTATACTCGGTGACAACTTAAGAACGGCACCGGAAGTTGCCGCTGTGCCTTATCACCGTAGCCGGATGTTTCTCCGCGCGGCGCAAGTAGGGCGTTACTGGGAATATTTTGAATATGGCGTGAGCCGGCCCCGTGATTTTTTGTACTTAAAGGCCAACTGCACTCAAAATTTTTTTTGTACAAATAAGTAGTCTATGCTCTTAAAATCACCATGGCAAAATCCTTAGCTTCGTAATCACAGAGAGCGCTAGGTACCGCCGTTCAAAGTACCTCCGAGCAGACGACGTTTGCACCTGGCGGAGAGTCGCCGTAACAAGTTCCGAGCGGCCTGTGACGGATGTTGGGGAACCTGTCCCGTGAAGTTCGCGCTTCTCCGGCGACTTGCAGGGCGCTCCGCCGGGCGCAGGGATGCGTTCGCCCGGGGTTTCTCTGCTACACCAGCGCGCTGTACCGGCGTCGCCATCAAATGTTTGAACTAACCGCATAGGCAGTAATATCCCCCATTTTTCTCAATGCAAAAAAAAAAAAAAAAATGATTAGAAGCCTAAACCTATTAACGGCGCTTGCGAATGGGTTGGAGTTAGCAAAACTATTTTTACTTGAAAATAATATTTTTACTCAAAGAAAAAAATAGCGCGAAAGGAGCACTTGCCTTACATTTGTCATTCCTATTGCATTTACCACAGAAAAAAAAGATATATTATAAATTATTGACCACTTGCACTTCCGCGTCCAATATTGGCCTCATTTGGGCTGGCCCAACGCCACCTCTATCCTTTAGGCATTTCCAAAAGTTTTACGACCCAAATAGAGTTCTTGTACACGCGGCTTAAACATTTGTGCGACTTTTGTCTCCCTAGCTAAGTGAACCAAAATCAGCCTTTCTCGTAGTAACAAATACACGCGCACAAATATTGGCCGTCGTATTTGGGAAGTGCGAAAACTAAACTGCTCCTCTCCTAAACAATAGGTTATATTTTTGTTCGATTCCCAAGTGAAGTATTTACTTTGAGCGTTAGATTTACTTTATTTGAAAGTAAAACGTTTTCAACAGTGCCTGTATCTGGTTAAAGTAGAAAACAGCGGTAGATAGGAAGTGTTTTCGTGTTTTAGTGCGTCATTTAGCTCTGGAGGCGGGCTTATAGTTTCAGATCCTTTTATAATTCGATTCTCGATGTGCACACAGGGGAAGCAATACTGGGTCGATATTCACGAAGCTGTTTGCATGTAATGTATAGTGGAAATAGTGATTTATCTCCGCCCACGTGCGATTTGTTCCCTTCAGAGAGGGCAACGTGATAGCCGAGGGGTCGGCTATAATAAAAGCTGCTTTTCGATATCGTATACGAGCAAATAGCTTTGTAAATCAGGGTCCGTTTTCACTTGCAATGCCAAAAATTGCTATTCCGGCAGTTATTATGATGGAAAAAATTACTGTCGGGCGGTCTACTTCATCTCGATTGATAGCAACGGGATGCCGGAATTGCGCCCAACTCCATTATCATGGGCAAACGTTAGTGGAAGTTCTTCTGTGGAAATAAAAAAGCGAAACGCGGCGCTACCACGCGCATTTGAAGGCGGCTCTGAGCGGCCGCCGGCTCTGGCGCGGTCGCTTCCGTTCCCTCACGTACGTCACGTCCGGCCGCCGCTATGGCCGCCTTTTCTATTCAGTTTCAGTTCCGAAAACGCGAATGTCGCGAGCCGCTTGAGTCGCGCGCGTTGATGTTTGAAGCGCAGTATTTTGCATTTCGCACCCTTTTTATATGAACTGTTAGGTGACATTATTTTTACGCTGTCGAAAATTTGAGTGCAGTTAGCCTTTAATATGCTTATAAACGACTTCAGTGACGACAAACAAACTGCGTGAGACAAGGCAGACGATATCACGCATTCATAGCAAACTCCTTTCAAAACGCGTGCGCACTGACGTCACGGGTCCGGCGCTTTGGCGGAGTGATACACTACATGAGGTGGTGCCGTTCTTGAGTTGTAACAGAGTGTAGCGCAAACTGTAGTCCGGAGTCCCCAGGCCATGTTTCGACCACTCTGGGCGCGTTTACGCGATTTTATTTAGTAGAAAAATTAATTCAAAAATGCTGTCCTCCTCTCTTTACGCTCGCCTATTTTCTGTGGCGTTTTCGTGTGACGTCGGGAGGAGCCGAGCTCGCAATTGGCTGCGCTACTGCACGGCTCCCCGGCCTTCAGACAGAGTCATTCGGCCGAGCGTTTCGTCCGCCGGCCGCCGACGGGTTGTCGCAATTCGTTCGCTAAGTTGAAACGAAGGCAGGACACGTTTGTGAATGGAAAAATGTGCCTTTCTTTATTTGGGGTTAGTTTGTACACTGTATCTAGCTCCAAGTCAAGGTCGCTTCACACAAGCGCTGCACAAGCGCACATGCGACGCTTCGCTGACTGGTACGCCAGTAAGAAAATATAAGGCCTCTTGAAGGCGGGAGAAGAGTCAGCGAAGTCAATATAGGTACAAAGGAAATAAAATCAACTGATATTTTTACCGTACAGCGAACTAGGGTGCGGGAAGCACTTTTTTGCGCTGGGCGAACAAGCACAGCGGCCAGCAGCACGACTACGCATCAGCGAACGCTTTTCCGTCTAAATGCAATTGCTAGACGTGAGATATTGTGGAAACTTGGGGGAGGCTTACTGCACGAGCGAAAAAATACAAATACTCACCTAAGCTGCTTGGAATGCTAAAACTAGATAAAAGTGTATACTGGTTATACATTATATACCTTATATTTCCAAAGTCGGCAGCGCTCGTCCGTGGCCGAGTGGTCTGGAGCGCTAGGTATGTCATCGCAAGTGTTTTGCAAGTCACAAGTTTGAATCCCCGCGGGTACGTGCTTTTTTTTCATAAGTTAACTTTTTCGTTTTCCGCCGATGTTTTCTATACTGAGTTCACCTTTTTTTGGGCCGCAACGTTCATCGCTCCACGAACTAGTTCACAGAACGCGCGCAGGCTGGCAGTGGCGCGCTAGCGAGTTCTCGTTGGCGTGCTGTTGCCATAAGCACCGACTGCTTGCGGGCAGTGGGCACAGGCCGGAATAAACCGACCCTTGGCCTGGTGCGAACACGCTTTTTACGATAAAGGCATGAGTGAGGCAAGCTCCAAATATGGGGGAAAAGCGCATGGCATTTGAGCGTCTGCGGGGACTCGGAGGGCGTTCATGCACTGCGTAGGCCTCGGCTAGTGAATGCTACGATTCCAAGCCGTCCTGGGAGGCTTATCTTATGCACTTTACAGCCGACAACATGGCAGAAGTGCGGTACTATGATTACTGAGATATTAAGAATGCCCATCCAACAACGCCGGAAGCGAAACTTGTTTGATTGCTAACCTTGGGCATCGTCCAATCACGGTGCCCCCTCCTCCCAACGTCACAGCCTTAGTTGGTGCGGCCTGCGGCCGCCGCAAACCGCGCATGGCAGTTTTTCTTCTTTCGCGCTTTGTAAAATAATTACCGATTTGACAACCGGATAAACGATGAAAAGTGTGCTAATTTGAGCCAGTCTACGCAGTGCAAGCAAAAACGGGAGCTTGACAAATTCACTTCAGTGTCCCTTTAAATGCGAATACAGAAGGGGCGCACCAGCCAGTCGTGAATGCGAAAGCAGTAATGTCCCCTTATAGTTTTCCTCTGAGTGGACATGCTGCCGTCGCAGCTAATAGAATTGGTGAATAGGTATTCAAGGTTTGTGAAAGGTATTACATTGATGACTGATTGTGGGGTTTAACGCGCCAACGCAACGCAGACGATGAGGCGCGCCGTAGTGGAGGGCTCCGGATTAATTTTGACCACCATGGGATCTTTAACGTGCGCCGAAATCTCGTACACACGGGCGTTTTTGTTTTTCGCCCTCCATCAGAAAAGTGGCCGCCGCTGCCGGGAATCTAACCCGCGTCCTCGTGCTCAGCGGCACAACGCCTTAGCCACTGAGAAAGGTATTACATTGGCGAAGGCGTCCCCGTACTGAGCTACGTCGCCTCCGTCATGTAGTGGTAGCGTCGTGGACGAGCGGGGTGCATGACAGCTGTGTCGGTGTTAACGACAAAGAGCCGAGAGCAAAACTTAGCTGCTTTACTGCTTGGTGAGATGAACAGCGACGATTACAGGAGCAGCAACCCGCTGGCATGCTTACGACTCCAACGAAGTAACGCCAGGACTTGACGCCACCAACGTTCTGAATAGCGCTCGAGGAGAACGCGTATTTAGAACACGAAGCGCGCCCACAGCACCAATGGTCTTTCGCGAACGCTAATAAAAAATTAGCAGTCACCAAGCAACCACGGACGTCCGTGGGACGTCCGAAATACAGCCGGACATCCAAGGCCCAGTTTGGACGGCCCACTGTACGCCCATTTTTGGACGTACATTTTCGGCCGTACAGTGGACATCCACAAACAGATGTACAAGTCCGAATGACATCCGCCAACGGACGTAAAAAGTTACTATGAAGCATCAAATAATGGCGTAAATTGGATATAAAAGCAAAAACGAAACAGCTACTGTGCTTTTCAATTAAAAAGATTTTGCACATCAACACCCTGGCTTGTAGTTTGCAAGTTTCATCTGTATACTTCTAATATTAAGCCTAATTTTTTAATTGTGTTGAAGCACTTCACCCACTCCAACGACGATCTCTTTGGGGAAGGATATACAAGAATTAAGAACCGCTAACGAAACGTGAAGCAAGTTCACTGTGTTCATGTATAGCCCGTACTACATGATCACGGTGCCCGCACTGCGGGCACACTGAAACATTGGAACATGTCTTGTTTCAGTGTGGTGTAGCGGTAACGTTTTGGACTTTGCTAAGCAGGTTGTTTGGTGTTACACTTAGAATGAGCACACGTTCAAATGACACATTGGTGAACTTCCTGATGTGTGCTGGGGCTTTTGTATTGTGGCGAAATCGTGGTGCCGCGTGTCTTCGCGCTCGACCGCAACGGGCGATGTTTCCATTGTTGTGGCGTGTGCGGCCAATCCTTATGAGTCACTTGGAAAATGAGTTGGCAGTTCTAGGCGAAGAAGCCTTCCTGTTACGCTGGTCCACGCGTTTCATAGCGGTCAGGAATAACATCCTGAGCATCACTATTGCGCCGTATTGACTTTCAACGAGTTTATGAACTCTTTCTGTGAATGCATGTGGACTTTTTATGGATTGATTTCTGAGTAGCTTGTTTTACCACCATAGACATTTGTCGTGCAAAGCGTTGACTGCCCGGAGTATTTGGAAACTGATTGGATTTTGTTTTTCTTTCGGGCAGCGCTGTTACCGCTAGTCGCTGCGTGCTGATATGTGGTTTTATAATAAATTCTCTTCTCACGTACTACATGGAGCGATTTCGCCTGCGAATTCGCTGATGCGGCGCCGCTCGTGCGGCAAAACCACCTTTTTTCGTTGCTGCGGCAAAGTGCCAAACATTTTAAGCGGTCGAGAAAACGCCGCTCGTGCGGCGTGTGCGGCGTAGAGGGGCCGGACCTGCGGCCAATAGGAGCACAGCTCGGCACCACTTGCACGCTTGGAAACCAGATGGCGTTGCTTGTATGAGCGCGACAAAAGCGCGGGCACACCAAAACGTTTGTCTTCTCTGCTGTGTGTGCGTATATTGATAAAGAATTGGCGATTCTTATATAAAACCGCAAATAAACTTATATTAACCGCAAACCAGGCAGAAACAACTTGCCAAGAAAGTAAAATAAAACCACCCTTGTTAAAATCACAACAACCTTTGCTGGTGGCAAACTTAATTCAGTCTGCAAACAAGGCGCATCTGAAATGCGAAAATCGCGGCGTTCGCAGGCCCCATGTAGACGACAATTCCAGGCATTGCGAACTTCGCAAGTGCGAATGTTCGTTCCAGCGGATTCGCAGGCGAAATTCGCTCCATGTAGAACGGGCTTATGCCGTCTGCCCGGTAGTGCGCTAGCCTTGCGCGGTGTACTGTATTGTTCGTTGTAAGGACATTAGCTTGTCGTTATGTGATTCTGGAAATTTTTACTGAACATCCAAAATACAGCCAATTTCGGATGTCCGACTGGACGTACGGAAGTGTTAAAACCAGACGTCCAGCGGACGTATATGGTACGTCCATCGGCCCTGAAACGGACGTCATACGGACGTCCGCTAGAGCCGGAATGGACGTACGGCAGACGGACGTCCGGTGGTTGCTTGGGCGATCGCTTAGCTCGGCTATGCCAGGATATACGTAGCGTGAGCTAAGGTTCAGCTGGTTATTCTTAGGTTTCCTGGTTGTCTAGGATTAGCTGATTATCATGCTTACTGCTGCTAAAACGATTTAAAATCCGTTGCGCGTGGCTCTCCAGGAGCCACGCGCAACGGCTATCAAGTGGCTCCGGCGCAGCGTCAGACTTGGCTACTGTGCGACGGAGGCGCACAGCACGCACCGGCGCCAGTGCGTCTGCCGCGGCTATGACGTCACTCCTCTGGAATGCGCAGACCGGCGAGTGTGCAGCAGAGAGTTTCTCACTAGCTTGTGCAGACCCAATTCTCTACACACCCATACTCCAATTGGATTGGATTGGATCCAATCCAATCCAATGCTCCTCGCGCTTGCGCAGCACGGCCCTTTAAAGATCCACGCGAAACTGCTTAACCTCGGCCAGCGTAGCTTACGCTACAAAAAGGTACAAACACAAAACACAAGTCTCATGATGCGCTCCGCAGAGCGGTGCCTGATGTTGCCAGAGAGAGGGAGGGAAAGGAGGAGTCTCGCAGCGCATTGTGGCGATGAGTTCGCCGCTGCCTCCGACAACGGCCGTTCGAAGGGTTCTGGCCAAGCCACGTTTTCGGATGCCCGTGATCGACGTCAGTGGCCGTCTCCTGTTAGCATAGATGTTATGTGGGAAAGCATTTCGGCGCGCCGCCGTGCTGTGTGCTAGCAAAGTTCGCGCACCGCGTCAACACGCGCACACACTGTCGATTCGTAACAGAGGGCAGCCGAATGGGCCGTGAGCTTTCAAATACACGCTAATGCAAAAGCCACATTTTTAATAAGAGTCCTACAGTTCCCGGACTATACTTTCTTTTCACATTATTTTGTGTTATGAGCGACTGGAGTGTTTTCTATGAATGCACAAGAGTAAAAGTTGATGTTTCGATTTAACTGGGTATATCTGGTTTCGGCCCAGTGACTGGTGGAAGATTTTTCTGGCATTCAGTGTTTTTGGGCCACTCTCTCGCTGCTTTCACAGCTCGCGGAGCGGGTGTGGCGTCCATGTCGCAATCAAACTTCGAGAGTGGACAAAGTGGAGTCTCTGCGACGTCAACCCCGAATGCTACCTGATGTGGTCACAAACTTCCCTACAGGAGCCGGTACGGTTCCAAGGCTCCCCGTGTCCATGTCCACCCCACCCTCAGATATACTGGGGGCAGTGGAGCTGGACCGGAAGGCACGGAACTACTCCCGACGGAGACCATCATCAACACATTCACCAGACTCCCCAATTGGTGGAGCGTCATGATTGTGGACTGCCAAAGGCGGTCGCGGTGGGACCACCTCAGCCTCGACAGCTGTCACAGAAGCAGGAGGCAGCCGCTGCACTATGTCGCTGTGCAGACCAAACGGCGGCGCAACCCCCGACGAGCAGCGTTTGCATAAGATGTGGCCTAAAACAGCTTTCACTTTTGGCGTACCTCAGCACATGTGATGTTTTCTGTCACTTTTATCTGAATTATTTCTTTTCCAGTTTTGAATTTTGTGCAAGTTCGCAGATAAGCATGGTGTGGGTCGCTTAAATTTGAACACTTTGCTGTGTTGTTTTGACAGTCTTCTGATGAATGATCAGCCTGCACACATTTGGCACAGGTCAGTTTTTCTCAACACCATCGAGATCTATGGCCATATCGTTGGCATTGAAAGCAGCGCCGCGGATTTAGTACATATGGTTATCACATTACAGCTAAGAAAGCCCACCTTGCCCTTTTCTGGTGGTTTTGTGCAATCAAATGTCAGGACTAGGTGCTTTGTTAGAATTTCTTCATTCACTTTCCAAATTAAAATTCGTGTTACTGCCGTTACTCTTTGTGGTTAAAGCACCTGAAAAAGTTTTGCCTCTCTCCCAAGCTCTAAATCTCTTTCCAAAATGACTCCTTGCAAGAAGTTGAGGGCCCATTGTGGTGCCACACTAACCGACAAGTCAGACAGTGTGGTCTGTTCCAGTAAGTTATCACCTTGATTTTTCCTTCACTTCAACAAGTAGGTCATCAGATGCGAGCTTCTTAGCATCGTAGTCTGAACCAGCAACAGATTTTATGCATTTGGCCAAAAGAATGACTGACTTCTTCGCAACCGGGGTGTTCTCTACAAAATGAATGACAAGAAACGTGAAAATGTTCTGTGTTCCCTTTAGCTAGTACTTCGGTACGGCCCTGTTTGGGGGGCGATCATTAGAGGGGGGATAAGAAATAACCATGCGATTTTGAAAGAAGCAGGGAACGGGGGTTCTTTCTCCACTAACTTTACCCTGATGGTCAGTGAGGTCTTGGAACTCCCTGCCCAGTAAACTGGCAGAGAGACCGTCGGCCAGAGCTTGGCCAGGGCTCTGACAGCCATTGTTTGAGTCTTCTACCTATTGCCTTACAACTCTCTCCCACGGTTGGCCACAGCGTGAGCGTGGGAGCTTGCAGTCCGCAATGTCGTCATAACCGTCACCTCAAATATGTGCGGGACTTTTTCAGTCCTTTCGACTGGGACATTCCTTGATCTAGCTCTTTCCACTAAATGGCTTTGTCCTCTAATTTCCAGGTTCCACTGCTAACTATTGTGGCAGGTGTTGTGCCCATGTGCCGTAATGTGGTGCAGTGTCCATGACGTAGAGGCAATCACAACTCCCTTCAGACTGAGGACAGGGGTGTGAAGCAAGACATACAAGGCCCCCTAAGTTATATGTAGAATGTAGACAAATTTTGGGAACATGCACTGGCTACTTTCTAGCTCTTTTAGCACCAGTGACTGAGGCCTTTTTAAGAAATGTGGCAGCGCTCTGTGCGCAACACCAACATGATAACACACCAACGCATGCAAAGAAAGCTGAAAAATTCAAAATTTTGAGAGTTTACTCTCAACAGGGCTTTATAGTTTGTTCAATCACAGTACGCACAGCAAATTCCAAGTGTACTCAAACAACTGGACACTCTCAGAAATGTTCTTTTGCAATAACAACACAATGGCAATGCAGTGGGCAGCTTTCCGGGCTCAATCCACTGCTCCCAGTCTTCCTGTGCTCAGACACACTGTGAAGCAGTCCTCGTCAAAACACGGCTGTCTTGGCTGTGGAGCTGTATTCCATAACTCGTACGTCTCTGTCTACACACACAGGAACTTACCACCACAAAAAATGAAGTTTTTCCGACCACCTTTTTGGCTATAGCAAACATTAAAGGTAGACAAACGATTTTTGTGAAGTGCATGTGCATGTCCTCTAGCTGATATGAAAGCCATATACTGGAGTTTTATATACGTCAAGGAATTTTTAAAACAGGTGAAAATGATTCTCAAAGTCTCAAAGGTGGGCGCCATCTAGTGTCTAAACGTGACACTACCGTACGTGTCCAAACAACCCCGTCTGTTTCAATGCGCGATTCGAAAACCGCACGAAGGAATAGGAAAGGTTGCACATTATTGCTGTTTTAGCCGGAGACAAATTTTTGAATGCCCCTCTTAATCTCGCGTCCAGTTAAAAGTATGTTGTCGCACAGCTCACAGTCAAGGTTGCCAGCATTCCTCTTGGCGGGCCACGTACGGCTGTTAGATCTAAAAATTCCGGTTTCAAAAGTTCTAGGGCGCTACCAGCCAAACCGTTTTGGGTTAAGGTGTTTTAAGTGATGCCCTTCCATTTGGGATAAAGAAAATATACTCGCCAAAAACCGGCTGCCTGTCCCTTCAAGCAGCGCTACTTAACTTTGATGCAAACTCAGCTTGCAGCTCGTTCCGAACCCATTAAGGGCTTTGTGATGTTGGTTTCTTCTTCATGTCAGTGTAAGGGTATCCTAGTTGTACCACCACCAAGCGCACTATGTTGCAAAGTCCTCCTGTTGCGTGATACCTGCAATACCATCTGCCTCATATCGAGCCAGCAGGTACCCAGGGTCCATCAGCAGCTCTGGTTGTTGCAGCGACGGCGATTCTTGTTTTGGCACCACAAGGGGCACAACGAAAACTGCCCCAGCACTGCTGTCACCACATTCCATCGGCTCCTGCTTTATATTGGGTTCCTCCGGCCGGTGAGATACAGGGGGTCCAGTGCAATGTTCCGCACAGTTGTCTTCCCCTTCCATGAGCTCCTGCTGTATCCACGTTGCATCCAGTAAGCTCACTGCCTCCGATTCTCCTGTTACAAGATGTTTCTGGTTCGCCAAGTTGTCCTCGCAATTCTCAACCTCCTCTTTTATCCTCGTCCCGTTAAATAAGCCCGCAGTATCAGGTACATCCGGCAGGATAAGTTCCTCGTTTGAAACTTCGCATGGCTCGGCCCGATGTTCCACGGAGTCATCATTTTCACATTCTGCGACCTCTTGTTTTATCTTTGTCGCATTCCAGTAGCTCATCTCCTCGACCTCCGGTACTCGTGGAGACGAAGGTTCTTGATCTGAAGCTGCTAGCAGCCCGGTCGCACTTTCCCGACCACTGTCCTTGTGTTCCGTCACTCCCTGTTCCACCGCCCTACTGTCGGACAGAAGGCTGGCCAAGTATGGTGAAAAATTGCGTGGGTGAGTCACAAGCTGCGGATCACGTAGACGCTTCTGGCCGGAAGGGTTGTTGGTAGAATCAGACTGGCACGCAGGAACAGGTGTGGTGGTGAGCCGAGCGTTGCTCCCGCTGGGAAGCAGTTCACACTTCTCGTCAAACAGCCCTGCTAGGAGCAAGAAAACGGGAGGAACACAATGTGCATTAAATCAGACCACATGCCAGGCACGCTTTATGTATAGTCGAAGACAAATAAAATGCGAACACAAATATATGAACAAGAACAAAAAAAAAAAAAAACGAAAAATACTGCTTTTAAAGGACCAATAATGGCGCAGTATTGGGCATATTCGGAGAACCTCTTTCCCCATTTTGTTACTGTAATCAAACCATGTGTCAATTTGACTTGCATGGATAGACATCTCACTATTTGTGTTTTGGTGCATAATTTTCGTGACCGGGTTTCATTTGTACACAACTGCACATCCCTGTTTATGAAGACTGCCAAAAAAAGAAAAAGGTTTTCTGCCTGCGAAAGAACCCAATAAATTTCTTTCAATTTCAAGTTTGCACTGCGACGAAAAACAGGGTGTGAAGGCACCGAGACACCCACGCTTGCAGTTATTAAAAATAATCACGTTAATGAAATATGCGGTCGGGTGAGTTGCTTCGTGATTCTTAAAAAAAAAAAGAGTGAAAAAAAATGGACATTTGAGAGACAAAGAATAGAAAGACCGAGTGCTCATCCCATCTATTCTTCATCTGTCGGGTGTCTATCTTTTGCGCTCTTATTACAAAAAGGCAATTGACTGTCTCCTGAGAAGGAAAGTTACAGACTGCAGAACGTCAAAATGAATCTTCCAAACTGACGAGGCTGGCAAACAAAGTCAGCAAACAAGCGCGAGAGAGAGGAAAAGTAACCAGTTGCGAGCCCGTCAACCACTGAGAGGATGGACAAAACAAAGCAGCAACCAATCACAAAATTAAAGCCGTTCCACTCAACGTGAAAGCTGTCGGAAGTGCGGAGCAGTGATTTGCCATAATGGGCTGTAGCGCCGTTATCCGCTCACTGCTACCACCCGATGCAATTCAAATTTCCCGCCTTCACAGTGCTCGCGCGCCCCTGCTCGAAACAGCGCCAGTGGGAGTTCTGTTATTTTTGTGCTTGTTTTTCCTCCCGCAAGTGCCCGCGTTGCACTGCCACTTTTTTTCCGCTTACTATTGTGAAAACCAACTCAACGAGCGTTCCCAACTAAATGAACGTGGGCGCTGCAGGTTAATTACGTATATTTTGCCCCAAATGTAACTGCAGTTTTCTTTGCGCTAAACAACAGGGAGATGTATGACACGCGCCAGCGGTTCACGAGTTTCGAATGCTTTATGACTATATAAACTGCTTGGCTGGCGAAGCCTCTGGGTACGCCACGACGACAGCTGGTACGACGGAGCACCGTGTGGCTCTACTTGGGTCCAGCGAGCGAGCTACGACGACAATGCGAGCCCCTAAAGGGCTCTGCACTTACAAAATGGTGCTGCCAGTGACTTTTTCTTCAGTGTATTTTTACAGTGCAGCTGTTTTGCACTAGGTTCCGACCGAAATTGCGTGTATCTATTGGGTCAGCATCGACAAATAATTGCACGCGCTCACTCCAGGGCTAACATAAAAGGCTCTGTAGCTCTCAGTACTAAACGTAGGTGTCTTGGAAAAAAAACTCACATTGAAACTGGCCGCTAAGATGATCATTTTCCTTTCGTAGTAAGGTAGTTCACACTGAAATTGTAAATGATACAGAATTCCTGTCTGCTGTCAAAACGTGCCCGTCTGCGAAAGCAGGATGGTTACGGAAAACGGCCGTGACCCTTGCTTAACCGAAACTACCCTGAAACAAATGATACGAGAAACAGTTTAGAATTAATTCTAGGGAAATTATGCGTATGTTTTTTTTATTCTATGAATACAGTAAGTCACCGAACATAACTCAATACAGTTGCCCAACAAAGCAGTTTTGACTTTGATCATTGGGTTTAACCCACCGACGCAACGCAGGCAATAAGGCGCGCCTTAGTGGAGGACTGCGGATTAATTTTGACCACCTGGGAATCTTTAATGCGTGCCGCACTGTAGTACAGACGGGCGTTTTTGCTTTTCGCTTCCATCAGAAAAGCGGCGGTGGCGGCCGGGAATTGAACCCGCGTCACCAAAACGTTTTTGCTGGTCTTCCAATTTTACACTGGTAGAAGGGCTCTAAATTTTTTATCACAATTTTTTCCACTCAGGGCAAGGGGTTGACGTCGACGCACACTCCAGTTTACACAAGGTGGTTTGCGTTCATGGGGAAAAGTGTCTTTAAACATGACAGGGAATAATTTAGTCGTTTTGACGTGCCCATCACTTCGCAGTCTACAACCCACCTTTTCAGCTTGCCATCTGTGGTTGACCTGCGTCGACGCGGCGCTGCCATTGGTGATGGACAAGAATAAGCTCACGGAACCCTCACGAGATGAAGACACCGTCTGAGTGTGCTGGAAAAAAAAAAAAAAAGAAGAAAACTGTAAAGAGGACGATGATTTCTTAACACTTAAAAACAGCCGTTTTAAGGCAATCAACTGAAAACAAAAAGTATTACTACGTAAGAGTAATGCGCAAAAATACACATTGGCCAACATACTTCGATCTCCCAGCAATGTGAAATTACACACGAATTTAGTTGAAACTGTAAAATATGGCTAAGCATCTGAATGACCTCGCACAGCTGAGTAGCCTGGGGCATGTTGCTCAAGCCAGATCATTGAAGAAAAGAAAAAAAAAAAAAAAAACATTACAACAAAGTGCACATCAGCAACAACTTTACCTTTCTTGAGACAAAACAAATAGCTTACATCTTTGGTGACACAATGCGACAAAACTATTTTAAAGCGGCCCTGAAGCAAGCTTTAAACATTGCTGAACGAGTTTATTGGCTCAAAGTCGCCAAGACCCGCAACCACGGGTATTTTTTCTTATATAAAAAAACCCCCTTGCCTGTGAATGCAACGCTAGGGGTTACTTCAGCGTTTGAAGTTGGCGCACGGAGGACCGGGATATGTGAACCCCCCCCGGTAGAGCAAAAATCCAAACCAATCCAATCCATCTACAATCCAATCAATCGCAATTCAATCTTCGGAAACCTACAAATAAATAAAAGGGGGGCAAGAGACAACCCTTATCGCAGCGTGATGATATCAGTCGCACAAAGAAAGAAAATTCTAATACAGTGAACGTTATAACGTAGTAGTATCAAGACAGTAATTTAGTTTGTTATATCCGATATTCGTTGTAACAGTAGAGCTAAAAATCGGTTCAAACCAATCCGTAATCTCGCTTCGCAAAATCCTTAATACAAAAACACATTATTTCAGTCTTCAAACCAACTATAAACAAGGCAACCCTTATCTTTCTTCTTGTGGCATTTAAAGCTCAATGAACCACAACACGAAACAAAAATTACAACAGAAGAAAGTTTATTTGAAAAAAAAAAAAAAAACAGCCCTGCATTTCTATTTTTCCGGGGAAGGATGTGCTCTTCGCCTAGTGGCTATTCACAGCACTGAACAGGATGAAGTTTTCCACAGTGTCCAGGAACAAAGGGGCCTTTCTTACTTCTGCAGTTTTGGACGCCGGGAGTTCTTCCAAGTAGCTTCTCAGCCCACTGGTCAAATATTTCTTCGTTATATCCGACAGCGCGCAGGCTCTCACGGTTTCAGTTTTGTTATAAAAGAATAAGTGTCATTGAAATAAAGCAGTGACCAACCAAGTTCGTATTTAGTTCGCTATAGCCAATAATTCGCTATATCAGTGTTCTTTATAACGAGGTGCAACTGTAGTAACAAGAACGATTCGATAACTTGAAAAACATCCATAACAGTGCGCACTGATAGGAAATTTTAAACATACCGCAACATTCAAAAGAGGAGCCAAATGCCTGTTTCACAGCACTTGTCTATTACCAGAAATTGGCCCCATTCCTTGAACGTGTTATATTCCCCACAGAAAGTACAATCAGACCACTTTAAAGTTCACAAAGTTCAGTTTGTACAGGACAGAATTTTTACAGACATACAACCTACACGAATTCTGCTGCGTTAGGGTGGCACCAGGCAATTTTTCTAACATATTCTCACACTAGATGAAACATTTAGGTAGGGATGCGCAAATATCAGATTGGGGCTGTGAATCAAATAGAATAGTAAAAACTGACTGTTGTGAATCAAATATAATAATTTAAAGTACGAACATCTTTGATTTAGTATGTATACAGCTTCTAAGACATAGCTATTAACAAACAAATAACTTGGGTAGTCAAGACAGGACGTTTCTGTGAAGGAAAATTTGGCATCCACCTGAAAATGCAGCCATGCGGCTACAAGAAAGCTAAACAGCTTTTTACAAACTTCACAGTTGAAGAAAAATTCTTCCTAGTCCTTTGTAGCAAAATGGCTGCATATCAGGTAGTTCGATATATCCAATAGTTCGATATAGCCGAACCCGCCTATAACGAGCTGATTACTACCCACCAATGTAATCCATCTATTGCAAGTAATAAAGCTACTTTCTGCCCCAATTTCCTACTTGTTTAAAAAGGCGGATGAATTTGTATTGTGTTTTCACTCTTTCGTTTTGGCGGCTTCAAACTAGCATAGCATTCTCTACACAAATATTGTTTGCACAGTTCAAGTCCGTGTCCTCCAAATGGAAGGAAGCAATTGCGAGCATATCGACTGCCGAAAGCGCTTCTTATAAGCGTCGGACGGCTCTCACTTGCGACATCATCAGGAACATTGGCGAGCTCTCCCACAGTTCACCAATGCTGCTGTCTTGGGCCCGGACTCGCTGACTGGGCGGGTTTCCGTGGAGTCCCCCGCGTCGGAAACAGTTACGGAAAGCGGTCGGGCGTCAGTCGCTCCGTGCGACGCGCAATGTCTCAGTCGCGACTCTTGCTCTGTGGTTGCGCCAATCAATTTTCCTTAACAGAAACTTATTCCACCTTGGGGATTTCCCCTAAATCTGGTCGATTAATACAGGAGGCATGCATGACCAGTGCCTCACTGCAAGCATTGCCAACTGCTATTCTAACTCATGATCCCTCCATCATGCCACTTATATCGACAAAAACTTCCTTTCTGCTCATAAATTTTACATAAGTAGCGTTTCACTTCAGCTAACACAGACACCAGGAGTCAGGTGTACACTTGTTTTGCGCAAGGTTTGCACGTGTTCGGCTTTCTTGCATGGCTTACATGTCACGCAAAAAAGCCAACCCATAAAGGCACGCCACACGACGATGGTTAAGAGTTGGCAATTTCTTCCCCGTGCTTCGCTCTATGGGCCTGTTTTGGGCTCTGATACACCGAATGTATCCGGAGGCACACCCGACTGACAAGTTCCAGCTCTGCTGCAGGGAGACTGCAGACCAGAAGCACATCTTATGGAACTGTGTCACGAGCCCAATGGAAGCGACATCAAGAACCATCCCGCCACGGCTTTGCAGGAAGCCGCGAGGAGCACAACCTACGAGAATCAACACTGGGGCCGTCCAGCAGGTCCTGCGGTGCGCTCGCAAGGCATGAGCCGCGAGACGGCAAAGGCGAGCTCCCGTCTCGGATGAGGTAGGCCACCAGGACGACGCCGAGGCCCGCGTCGCGGCGGCTTAAAAACGTCGTTCTGCCGGCTTAAATAAAATTTATTCAATCCAATCAATCCAACCCCCCCACCGAACACTACTGTGTTGGCTTCTATCTCCTTGAGCTTAGAAACGATCATGTTGAGTGTTTATGCGGGCAGTCCTAGTTCACTTGTGATTTCAATCCGCTTCCTTTTCGGGTCCTCGTCGACAACTGCTTCAGTGACAAAGGCTTACGTTCCCTAGACACCCAGACTGCTGAAGCAATGCCTCCAGTGCAACAATGAAAACGGCAAAACCACTGCTTTTTGTTTCCCATAAACAAAGACCACGTTCCCACCTGGTCCACCAGGCAGTGCCACTTCATGCAAACGATAGGAAACAATGTACAGATTCATCCACCCTTCGTGAGGCGGCGATAGCCACCCTAACAACGCAAGCGGAGTGGTGCTCACTACACTACAATAAACTAGACAGAAGTTCACTGTACTATTATGAGCAATATGAATGGGAACACAGGAACGTGCGGCAAACAGCCTCGAAACAGACTCGGAGCGATACGCGGATGGCGCTGTGAAGAAAAACAGAGGGGGAAAGGAGGGCACTCTTCCACTAACTGTTGGCACTCCCACTACGCCGGCATTTCTACGAAGCAGCAGCTTACATCATTCCGCCGATAATATGGTGTCAGTCCGACAGCCAATAAGACGCACGGCGGGAATGCAAACAGTTGTTAGAACAGCGTCCCCCTTTCCACTTTGTTTCCGAGGGCGGCCGCTGCGTGTCATTCATAGCTGAGTCTGAGGGTGTTTTCTACGCGTTCCTGTGTTCCCTTTCATATTGCTCAAAATAGTACCTACGCCTCCCCGGTTTTTTCACTGCCTCTCTGTCAAGCTCGAGCACTGACGTACGGGGAAAGGTCGTCAGCGCGCACGAAGCTAGGCTGTTCCCACTGCCCTGACGGGCAATGTTATACAGGCAACGTTGGCTAAAGGCAGCCGTGTTACCAAGTGAATCCGGCAAGCCCAGCACTGTGGGAAAGCTGCCATGGTGATCCAGGCGACCTGACCGCCACTCGGCGCCTGCTTATTGTGCTGCGCGCGCTGAGGCTCGGTCCGTACGCTTCTCAGCACGTTTTTCTGTTCACCGCAAAACATATCATCCGGTCGTAGTTCGATACAATTTTGAAGGTACTTACTGGGAAATAGTCTTATCCAGGAATGTAGTAACCAGGGAACAAACACTATAGCACGATGGGGCATTTTTAGTGCTCACAATTGACCGCGTAGTAAACGGGAAATCGTATGAACCGGGAATTATCAACGAGGCTCTATGGTACTACTGTACTCCTTTTTCTTGATCGACGCGTGTATTATCTTATCTGGAACCATTCCTTTTCGTGATTTTCAATTAGCTTTTTTGACATAGTGGAGGCCCGGTTTCATGCACGCGCTGTTTGTCCAGAGATCTTATCAGAGCTTTTCGGTTGACCAACCGGTCTATGGGGAACTGCGTTAGTTTTTTTAACAGGACGCCATCGGTCCCACAAAGAGAGCTTTCGCTTTAAAAAAATTAAGACCATTCCACTCAATGTGAAAGCTGTCGGAAGTGCAGAGCAGTGATTCGCCATAACGGGCTGTGGCGCTGTTATCCGCTCACTGCTACCACCCATCACGCTCTTCACCTTCCTGTCTCACCCCTCTCCTGATGAATTCAGCGGAGGTTTGTCCAACGCATTTCGAATTTCCCGCCTTCGCGGTGCTAGCGTGCCCCCTGCCTGAAGCTGCGCCAGCGGGAGATCTGTTCTTTTTGTGCTTGCTTTTCCACTCGCACGTGCTGGCGTTGCACAGCACAGTTTGGTACGCACCATTTTTTGTTGCACTGCCACTTTTTTCCGCTATAGTAAAAACCAACCTAACGAGTGTTTTTGCCAGTTAATTACACGTATTTTCATCAAATGTACCTGCAGTTTTCTCAGCGCTAAATAACGGGGAGATGTATGAAAAGCGCCAGCGGTTCACGAAAGCCGCTTGTTTTTTGAAGGTTGTGAGGGACACCGTCACAACGGTACACCGTGGGGCGAGCTACGACAAGGCAAGCCCCTAAAGTGCTCTGCACTTAAAAGAGGACCACCTGAAAGGCCTTTTATTTGGCCCTGAGAACTTTTCCAGTCATCTTTGCTGGCCATGTCCTCAGACGTAGCGGCGCAGCTGTGCCTGGAGAGCTGCCATTACCCGAGTTCGCACCATATGCATGCAGGAAATGATGCACACTCGTTTTTCTCCCTATCCATGCAAGGGTATGTGAGTATCCACGAAATTTTTAAGAAAGTAGGAGGACCTAGGGGGAGTGCAAGTTGTACGCTGGTGCGACTAATAGACCGAAAAATACAGTTCCCATGTGTGTACCCCCAAAAGTGGCACGGAGCACCTTTGAACGCTGTGCCTTCTTCTTCGAGGAGGGCCGTCCTCTCTTCTTCTTGTTCGGTGAAGTGGCTCCTTGCGCAACAACAGCCGGCCTTGACCTGATGCGGGCTTTTTTTTTCGGCGGTGCAGGCACGCAGACGTGATCGGGGCAGCTCTCGACGCGCACACCACACTCTGGATCCACACACGTGAGCCTGCGCACAGCAAAGAGAGAGAGGGATATATATTATATATATATATAGATATATATATATATTATTATAGATTATATATATATATATATATATATAGAGAGAGAGAGAGAGAGAGGGAGAGAAGTGGGTGAAGGGGAGGCAGTGTACCAGATTTTCCATCTCTTTATAGGGACCGGGCGGCCGTTGTATGGCACCACCGTCGTTTCAGCGAACAGCGCCGCCCGTGGCGAACCGCTCGTCAGTGGAATGCCGTTGGCGGCCAGCACAGCGTAGTTGTGCATGGCTTTCTGTCGTTTTTCTGCGGTGCGGCTTGCAAAGCGTACGCAACCCCACGTGAATTTTTTTCAGATCGGTAAATCTTGAGCGTGGATGTGACGTTTACAAGGCATGCCATGTGTGTTATTTACGCCCATACTCAGTATTTACAAATAGCAGACGACGCTCAATGCGCCAAGCTGGAAGTCAAGCTGGAAGTGAAAGTTCATTGCTTCATGCAATTTTTTCATGCCTGCATGCAGTTTCGCGAATCGACGAGTATATTGCCGCTAAATGCTCCCAAAAAGCCGGTGTGTGCAACCGATCTAGGAATGCTGCGGCGATGGCCTTTGGCAGTTGATGACGAAACGGCGACGACGTCGTGCACAAGCGAAAGACAAAGTTGGGGGGTGTCTTCGAAGATTTACCTCAAAAACAGAAATTGTGACGGACGACGCTTCCGTAACTTCATTACCTACGGTTGAAAGTGTTTAATTTCACAGAAATGCTCTTACTACAGTAATCGGGAATCGTTGATAGAATAAATACCGCATGATAGTACGTAGAACGTTATTGCTTGTCGTGGAGAAGCATTGCTTTACAAGAATTGCAATGGTTGCTGGCTAGTTGGTAAATGGTTTTTCAAAAACCAATTCCTGCGTGGCTGAAGGACGCAAGACAGGAGGGTGCCCAAAACCTGTACTCAGCTTCACAACTAAATGCTGCGGTCGGTTTACAAGATGCCACAGCTATGCTTGAAAAATCATGCACACCTCCGTCTAACGACGATTATGGTTTATCGCAAAGCTCTATCGTATGGATTTCCTCGGTTGCCTTCTGGATTTAAACTTTGACTAGTTAAGCGTCGAATTTGACCAGCACGCAGTTTGGTCTTTTGATCTCAGCGTCTTTGACTATGACCATTTCCCATTCGATTTCGCACGAAGAAAGCTTTATGTTCAACCATCATAATCATTTGACGGAGGGCTAGATGATTTTGCTGTTTAATTTTGAACTTCCATGCCCCCTCTCCAAATCTAAACTTTTTCCAGCGTGTCGGAAATGTGTCTGTGGTGGAGGACTCGGGCTCCATATTTGAGGCAACTAATTGCGCGTTTTTGGTGTATTCACCAGGCATTACACAATTTTTTTAGGTACTCTGTAAAGAATACTTAAGCTACAAAAAACACCGGCTGACGTTACCACTGCCATATTTTTTAACTATCGGTGCCAGCCTTTATTCCACGCAGGTGGTAAAACGGGAAGGGGAGGAGGGATGGTTTGTAGCTTGGGCTGTTGAGTTGGTGAATAACTTTGGCTCTTGATAAAATGACCACCACAAACATGGGATTTCCACTTCGGCTTTCAGGCTCCCATGCTGTCACAGTGTCGCTCACCAAAACCGAAGGTACAAAGCTCACGGTTACAGAAAGTGTAAACTACCGCAACATTTATACGGCTACACGGTAATCCATCTCGTATGCAGGTGCCTTTCTATTTAAAGCACACGTATCGAGGTATCCCAGTGCTAAGGCTGGCGTGGAAACCGTAGTCACTGAAACCAGTGAAGATAATTTAAAGTGGTAGAAGTGAATTCTAATATTGCTAATAGTTTTATTCCTACCCAGATCGCCAGGAGCCAGGCGCAGAGCGCTGCAAAAAGCGCTCGTGTCAATGTAGCCCTTCCCCAACCTTACAAGCATCCAATAAGTTTGCGTAGCCGTTAGTGCATTTAAGAAGAAAATAATACTAATAATAGTAGTTTTATTCGTACTCAGAACGGGTGCAGCCAAGCGCAGATCGCTGCAAAAAGCGCTCATGCCATTGCAGCCGATACCCAACTTTAGACGCGTCCGACAAGTTTACGTAGTCATTACTGCATCTAAGAACCCAACACATCTGTCTAGACTTCGTTTCATCTCACATGTCTGCTCACAACGCCACCAAAACATACAAAGCACCGAAGCAAACACGACAAAAACAACGGGAGGCTATGTAGTCCAATGCACCGGCTCATTCCACTGACGAGGGGAGCGCCGAATGGTGGCGCCACCCGTCCAGCTGCCCGGTCCCTATACAGTCATCAAGAACAGGTACAAAGTACCGTACTTATTCAAATACAAGAGGAGGCTTTTTTCCAAAATCTGTAGTGTCAAAGTCATGCCCTGCCTTACATTCGAAGCTCAGTATATTGTGTGTGTGTGTGCATGTGCATATGTGAATATATATATATATATATATATATATTATATATATAGTGAAAGAAGTCGACTGACATGTTTCCCGTTTTTTGTTGCCAACAGTTTCGGAGTTAGAAACTTCTTCTTCAGGGCTGTATTTTAATTGCTCACATTTCGCCTTTATACAAAAACTTCTGTGAGGGAGGGTCACTTCCCTCATCCCTCCAGGAGAGGTCGCGGGTGAGGGGTGTTTCAAACAGTGTGAGCAAGTGAGGCATTCCGATTGGCTGGAAAGGTGGAAGGTGAGGGAAGGGGAAAGAACACGGACGAAAAGGCAGCACGAAAACACGATAACAAGAAGCACACAAGCAAACACAAAATCAAAAACAAGAGTGAGTCCTGCGTGCTCCGTAAATGGTGTAAAAATAGTCAGCGGGAAGGGAAAAGGGGCAAAAAAAAAGGGGGGGGGGGGTGACGGGAGACGGACATAAGATGGTTGCACAGGCATAGATCTTCGATTCGGTCAAACTGCAAGGCCGCATGCATGCACGGCCCGCCCAGTCGACGCATGGTCCCCGCACCATACTCGGAATTTCCTGTCCCATTTTCGATTTTGTTTTCACTCCTGGTTAAGCCTACAGCAGCTCTCGTCTTGACGCCACTTCGACGAAACCGAGTGGTGTAGCACAGCTTTGCCGCGCGGCCAGCGAGCCGCGGGACAAGCAACACTGGGACTTGGTTTCGTTTGCAGCGCATTCTTCGGCCGTTTGTCTGTCAGCGGTGCGGCGGTCATAATTCAGGCCACTCTGCGTCAGCGGGCCTGCGGGCAGCGCTCACAGCTGTTCAAGGTCACTGATGAGACGGGTGATGGTTGCCGAACGGGCGGAGGAGGGGGGGGGGCGTTCTATCACGTTTGTTTTGCTTGACTTAGTCCCTAAAACGGGGTTTCCTTTTTTCCTTCTTGCTTTCTTTTGTTAAGTTGTATGCACGATCCCGGTTCCACGCTCACCCCCTCCACCGCCCGCAAGGCCCCGATATTTCCGCCTAAGGCGCAGCTTTTTGCCGCAAGAATGAGAGGCGGCCCGGATCCTCATTGATGCCATGGGTGAATGCCTGGAATTTATGCATAAAGTAGGACTCCCTCTGCTCGCGTTCGAGGGAAGAGCGGAAGCCGGACTGCAGGAGAGTAATTCTGATATGCTCAAGATATGTCCGGCAGGCGCATATGTTTGGAAAATGGTAGATCCGGCTGTGAGGTGACGTGGGATTTGTGGTTGTTGAATCTGAGCCGGAATGCATTCCCGGTCTGGCCAATATAGTCCTTGCCACACATTTCGCAGTGCAGTCTGTATACGACGTTACTGGAATCACAGTCGAGGCTTTCTTTTATTCGGAAGGAAAATTTGGAAAAGTTAGATTTTGCCGTGTCGGTTGGTGGTGATGAGGGGACAAATTTCGCAGCGCGCTTTCCCGCATGGGCGGCATGCCTGAGTGTGTTTCGTGACTCCAATTTTAGCCTAACAAGCATATCTCTTAAGTTCTTGTCTTTACGATACACTACACGGGGTGGTTCGGGGAAGATAGCTGAACAGGTGCTGGTTGCGACGGGTTCAGTTTGAGAACGCGAAGAAGAAAGAAACCCCGCAGAGGCGGGAGAATGGGACGAAGCAAAGCGCGCACCGCCGCCGCCGGGGCTGTCAACTGGGACCACCTGCGGGGTCCGCGCGCGCGCCACATATTGCCGCGAACCATGCATTGGGTTTGTTTATTTGTGTTTTGCTTTTACCGCCCGGCTGCGCCGGTCTGTGTTATCTCCGTGCCAAGGGAAGCGCGTGTTCCATTCTTTCTTTCTGTGCCGCATGTGTTATCTGTTCAGATAGGGAGAGCATTCCGATCTAACGTGAACATCCCGGAATAATCTTCTTGCATCTACAATGTTCTCGATGCGAATCGACGGTTCCAGAACCACGCGCGCCGAAAGATAAAAAGCCTGCAGAGCAGACGCCGGGGCATTCGATTCTGCGACGCTCGCCCGACGCAACGTACGTCACTTTGTGACCAATGCTTCGCCGCCTCTGTATTCTTTTCAGTGTTAGGGGAGCACAAGTTCGCTCCAATAAACTTTTTTCTTTCCCAAACAACTGCTTCGTCCTTGGCTACGTGACATCTGGTGGAGGTGCGGGGTACGCACCCTTCATCCCACTACAATACTTCTGGAAGCCGCCAAGCCAGTCCGACAAGAGCCAGCCTCCGCCGTGCAAGATTTACCACCCGAGTTCGGTCCTACTACCGGAGAAGACGAGAAGAAAAACGTCGGCAACCAGCACCATGCTCAACCAAGCCCATCCTCCTGTCGTTCTGCAGCAGCCACGGGAACCGCATCATTCCGAGGAGCCCCCGCAGAAGACCCAGAAGAATGGTTGGAGAAACTGGAGCGCGTCCGGAAATTCAACAGGTGGGACGACGCAGAAACGTTCCGGCACGTTTTCTTTTACTTGGAAGATTCGGCTCGCACTTGGTTCGAGAACCACGAGAGCTCCTTGACAAACTGGGCTCAGTTCAAAAGCGAGTTCACTAAGACCTTCACTACCGTCGTGCGGAAAGAAAGAGCCGCCCTTTTGTTGGAAACACGCACGCAACACCCCAACGAAGGTGTCGTGATCTTCGTTGAGGAAGATGAAGCAGCTATTTCGCCGCGCGGACCCCGAAATGACGGAAGAAAAGAAGTTGCGCTTCTTAATGCGCGGAGTGAAGGGAGGAACTGTTGGCTGGACTTGTCCGAAATCCGCCCAAAACCGTCCGCCGAATTTCGTGACCGAAGCCAGCACCATTGAAAAAGCCCTCGAAATGCGTGCTAAGCAGTATGACCGCAACTTTGTTGGCCGCGGCCAATGAGAACTGACTTTGGCAGCACGCGGATCCCGGCCGACAGCCTACGCGAGACTATCCGCGCAATAGTGAGAGAGGAGCTGCGGAAACTTCTCCCAACGCCGCCGCAGCCCCAAGTCGCTTCCCTCACCGACGTGATTAGAGAAGAAGTGCAACAAGCGTTGGGAACTTCTACGCCATCCGAGGTACCCCGAGAGCCACAAGCTATGACATACTCCGCGGCTGTTCGTCGACCCCGCCCTGCTCCAACACGCCGTCAAGAGGCCCCGCCGTACCGCCGCCCACTGTCACCCGCCCGACCCCCCGTAGCCCGAAACCAGACGCCGAGGAAGACGGACGTATGGCGAACTCCCGATAACCGTCCTCTGTGCTACCACTGCGGAGAGGCCGACCACATTTACCGTCGCTGCCCATACAAGAGACTCGGACTGCGTGGTTTCTTCGTCGACGCACATCGCCCATTCCCAGGCCAACGACCACGTGAGATCAAAAAATATCTATCTGAAACCAGGCCGTGGCCCAGCGCTGTTTCAACCGTTCGCCGTCGCCCTACCCATACCAATCGCCGAACCGCCGTAGCAACGCTGACTCGCCCGTGGAAGGTCCCCCAGCCCACGCGGGGAAACTAAAAGCAGCAACTTCTGGAGGTGAAGTTGCTCTACGGCGAAAAACCGGAAACCCTCCAACGACGCAAGGACGCGCCGAAGACAGTGATTCACGACATGCCCTCATCCCGACGACCCGACCTAACCCTGATGAGACTCCCGAACACGACGACAGCTATAACGCCGCGACGCTTACCCGACCTGACCGAGACGTCCGCTGAGAAGACGTGGACAACGACGACGCACAGTGCCCGACCGTCAACACGCACAAGCCGAGATGCGACGCCCCGACGCACCCGGAACTCGAGGAAGGCGGCATCCGACGTCAAGGTGTCCATCGACGGTTTTGATGTAGTCGCCCTCGTAGACACGGGAGCCGACTACTCCGTAATGAGCGGACCATTTGCGTCTAAGCTGAAGAAAGTTATGACCAGATGGGACGGTCCGCACATACGCACAGCAGGAGGCCACATCGTGACGCCAAGTGAACGTGCACATCGCGCGTCACCATAGACGGCACGACGTACCCTGCAGTGTTCGTCGTTTTGCCCAAACTGCTCCCGCGACGTAATTCTCGGAATGGACTTTTTGACAGACAACGGCGCAATAATCGATCTCCAGACGAAGTCGATAACTTTTTCCTCCCACCACTCCATGACGCCGAAACCGAACCACGAACACCATGCAGCTGTAAGGATCGCCGATGATCACGTCACCCTGCCACCCCGCGCAAGCTTGATGATCACCGTCTACTGTGAAGGTGCTGCTCCCGACGTCGACGCTATCGTGGAGAGTGACCGAAGGTTGCTTCTTGACCGCGGTGTGTCTGTCGCAAGAGGCATTTGCGCGGTTTAAGCAGCGCAAATCCCACGTTTTGGTCACCAATTTCACCGAGGAGTACCAGCATTTAAACAAGGGCGCTGCAATTGCGTTCGTCGAAGAAACACAACAAACAAGTGACGTGATAGCAGTCGCCGACTTTGAACGCGCACCCGACGATACCTTCAAGCTTCCGCACCCCTTCGACGTGAATCCGGCGCTACCGCAAGAAGAAAGGAACAAGTTATTGGCTTTGCTGCGTCGCTACAGCGAGTGTTTTTCGTCGAACTCAAAGTTACGTCAAACAACCTCTGGCGAAGCACCGGATAATAACCGAGGATGGAGCCCGACCTACCCGACAGTCACCGTACCGCGTCTCTTCCACGAGCGCGAAGCCATCCGGACTCAAGTCGACGACATGCTCAACGACGACATTATACAGCCATCGAAAAGTCCGTGGGCTGCGCCGGTCGTACTCGTGAAGAAAAAAGACGGCACACTGAGGTTCTGCGTTGACTACCGGCGATTGAACAAGATCACCAAAAAGGACGTGTACCCCCTGCCACGAATCGACGACGCCCTCGACCACCTCTGCCATGCGAGGTACTTCTCATCGATGGACCTGAAGACCGGCTACTGGCAAATTGAAGTGGACGAGAGAGATCGAGAGAAGACTGCATTCATAACCCCGGACGGCCTATACGAGTTCAAGGTAATGCCGTTTGGGCTATGCACGGCACCAGCAACGTTCCAAAGAGTCATGGACACTGTGCTAGCTGGCCTGAAGTGGCACACCTGCCTCGTATACCTCGACGACGTTGTGGTATTCTCCGGACTTTCGACGAACACCTCGCAAGGTTGCAGTCAGTACTCGAGGCCATCCGTACGTCGGGGTTAACGCTGAAGCCTGAAAAGTGCCGCTTCGCGTACGAGGAACTGAAGTTTTTGGGCCATGTCGTCAACGCCGCGGGAGTCCTGCCTGACCCGGCGAAAACTTCAGCCATAGCGAACTTCCCAAGGCCGAAAGATAAGAAGGGCGTGCGCAGATTTCTTGGACTGTGCGCATACTACCGGCGCTTCGTCGCAAACTTCGCACGCATTGCAGAGCCGCTCACGCGCTTGACGAAAGATAGCACCGCTTTCAGCTGGGGAAGACGACCAAGAAAAGGCATTCTGCGAGCTGCAAAAACACCTGCAAAGCCCGCCCGTGCTCGCTCATTCGACGACAACGCCGAAACGGAAATAACACACGGACGCCAGTGATATAGGCTTGGGTGCCGTCCTTGTCCAAAAACAAAGCGGGTGCGAAAACGTAATCGCCTATGCCAGCCGTGGTCTGTCGAAGGAGGAGAAAAACTACTCTGCCTCCGAAAAGAGTGCCTGCTATTATATGGGCCATTTCAAAAATTTCGCCCATAGTGTGTATGGCAGACCGTTCAAGGTTGTAACAGACCACCATGCGCTGTGTTGGCTCGCCAATTTGAAGGACCCCTCTGGCCGTCTTGGGCGGTGGAGTTTGCGCCTGCAAGAGTTCGACATTACAATCGTCTCAAATCCGGCAGGAAACACCTTCCGACGCCGACTGGCCTGTCCCGCGCCCCTGTCGACCCAACCCACCCACAAGACCTCCGAATGAAGACAGTGCGTTCTTCGGGGTTGTTACGGAGAGCGACCTAGCCGCCCAGCAGCGTGCCGACCCCGACTTGCGAGTAATGATCGACTACCTGACGGACGAAACGTCGCCGTGCCTAGAGCGTTTCAAAGCGTAACTTACCAGTCATTCAGCCTCAGGAAATACTTCCGTCCTCGTGAAGAAGAATTTCAGCCCCGGAACAAGAAACGAATTATCTACTTGTCATCCCCGCAGACATTCGTGGACGAAATTTTGGAAGCGTCCCACGGACGACCCGTCTTCCGGGACATCTCGCACAGCTCGCACTATTGCAAAAATTAAGGGCGAAGTACTTCTGGGGCCCCGCCCTTACATCGACGTCACCCACTAACGTTCGGAGTTGCCGGACTGCAGCGACCGAAAAACGGCCGCCGACAAGACGCCGCGGGACTTCTACAAACCGATCGCCGTCTCGCGGAAGGCCCTTTCAACAAATGGGAATAGAATGGACCTTCCTAGGCCCGTTCCCGAGTCACGAATCGGAGAACAAGTGGATTGGCGTAGCGACAGACTACATGACGCGCTGAACGCAAGACCGCCGCTACTTCCGCGGGGGAACTGCACAAGAAGTCGCCAAGTTCTTTATAAACCAAGTTGTGCTGCGACATGGAGCCCCTGAAGTCCTAATCACGGACCGCGGAACGGCCTTTACCGCGGAGCTGATGCAAGGAATCTTACGCTACAGCAACACGGATCACCGAAGAACGACGGCGTACCACCCCCAAACGAACGGACTAACAGAACGTCTGAACAAGACAATTGCGGATATGCTGTCCATGTACGTCGACGTTGAACATAAGACTTGGGACGAAGTCCTCCCGTATGTCACGTTTGCGTACAATACAGCGACGCAGGAAACTACGCAGATGACACCGTTCGAGCTTGTCTACGGAAGACGACCGACTACGATGCTCGACGCCATGCTTCCGCATGTAGAAGACGACGACCTCAACGCCGACGTCCAAGGATACCTTCAACGTGCGGAGGAGGCCCGCCAGCTCGCTCGAGTTCGTATAAGGGACCAGCAGCTGGTGGATGCCGGCCGCTACAACCTCCGACGCCGAGACGCCGAGTACCAACCAGGGGATCGTGTGTGGGTTTGGACTCCCATCCGACGACGCGGACTGAGCGAGAAACTTCTGCGACGGTATTTCGGACCCTACCAGATTCTGCGACGTGTTGGCCAACTTACCTACGAAGTGATCCCCGATGGTGACTCCGGCACATCACGACGACGTACGCGGCCCGAAGTCGTCCACGTGGTTCGCTTAAAACCTTTCTACGAACGATGACGAACTTTTATTTTCATTTTCCGGGCTGTCGCTTATGTTAGCATCGGGTCGATGCACTCTTAGAGGGGGGGTAATGCCGCGAACCATGCATTGGGTTTGTTTATTTGTGTTTTGCTTTTACCGCCCGGCTGCGCCGGTCTGTGTTATCTCCGTGCCAAGGGAAGCGCGTGTTCCATTCTTTCTTTCTGTGCCGCATGTGTTATCTGTTCAGATAGGGAGAGCATTCCGATCTAACGTGAACATCCCGGAATAATCTTCTTGCATCTACAATGTTCTCGATGCGAATCGACGGTTCCAGAACCACGCGCGCCGAAAGATAAAAAGCCTGCAGAGCAGACGCCGGGGCATTCGATTCTGCGACGCTCGCCGACGCACGTACGTCACTTTGTTGACCACTGCTTCGCCGCCTCTGTATTCTTTTCAGTTGTTAGGGGAGCACAAGTTCGCTCCAATAAACTTGTTTCTTTCCCAAACAACTGCTTCGTCCTTGGCTACGTGACAATATGGTTCTTGTTTCATCAGGGAACAGGGGCCCCCTCTCCCTCGAAAGAAGGGACCGCGGCGGCGGAGAACAGGGGGTAGTTGGTTCGTTGAAAGCATGTAAGACGGAACGCTGTAACCTTCTGTGCTTCTGCATAAAGAAATCCTGTTGTTTTCCTTTGCACTCGAACGAGTAGTGGTGTTTCTTGAACGACGACAGCGACCAAAAGGATCGAAGCATCTTCGTTACTACAGGTGCTCACTTTGTCTGATCATGTTGAAATGCCTGCTCAGTATGTTGTTTACTCGTGGCATGTTCGCACCATATGTTAATACCAGGTTGGTCTGGGGTGTTTCCCTTTTTTGTGAATTGGCTTTTGACAATGCTGACTGGCGGTCTGTTTGGCGGGCCGGGTTGATTGCATCATCAATTATTTTTTCTGGGCAATTTTGATTCAGAAGGATGTTCTTTAGATTTTGCGAGTTTCTGAAAAATTCTTGGACATCAGAACAGATTCGGCAGTATCTGTATGCCTGCGAGTATGGTATTCCAACTTTGCAATGTCGTGGGTGGTTGCTGTCAAAATGCAGGTACTGTTGGCGATCCGTGGGTTTTTTGTAGACAGTGGTCGCGAGGGAGTTGCCATGTACCTGAAGGGTTACATCCAAAAAGTTCATAGTATCTTGGGATATGTCATGGGTGAACTTGATTGATTGAGGGAGGCAGTTAAGTTTTGAAATGAAGTCGAGAAGGCTCACTTTGTCGTGGTTCCATATCATGAATATGTCATCTAGGAAATGCCTGTAAAACAGTGGCTTCTTTTGTTGCTTCTCAATGAAAGGAGTTTCCAATGATGCTATAAAAATATTGGCGTAATTTGGAGCCATCTTGGTTCCCATCGCCGTGCCACTGATCTGAAGAAAGTGCTTTTCGTTGAATTTGAAGCGATTATAATTTAGTACAATGGTTAGAAGCGTTGCGAGAGTTTCGCTCTCTATGTCTATTGATGGGTTGTTGAAGCCAGTAAATGCTTCTACGGTCGCGGCGATGCCTTCCGAGTGGGGAATATTTGTGTACAATGAACACGCGTCCAGCGTCACCAGAAAACACCCTGAGGAGATGACGATACCAGAAATTTCCTGTAGAAAATGGCTGGTATCTTTGATGTAGGACAGTTCACCTTCCAATACAAAACTTCAAACGGTCGTAACTTCTCCAGACCAGATAGAATGATACTGCTCTGCTTACTGCACTCCTTGATTTGTGCACACTTCACTGGTACCTTGTTCAGCTGCATCCCTGCTGCAGTTTTGTTATGAAGGCTGTCAAGTATCAAACATAAAAATCCGAATAAATTTGAATTCAGTCTCGTTACACAGAAACAAATTTTATATCTTCAATCAGAATAAAAAACTACATATGTCCTCCAGTTTTTATCATCATAACAGTAAAAATAAAGTTTTTGCTCAAAGACCCGTGTGCCCCCTTAAAATGTGGATACATAAGTCGTAATTTACACCTGCAGAGTGAAGAGCAAGGACTACGCAACAGCTCACGGGTTTTCATGATGCAGTTCGTTCCAAATTTGCCAGCCGTCAGCATGTGATGTAGTTAGATGAAGTCTTTTTGTATCCCACCAATGAAATGCAGCAACTCCTGTTACTTTTGCTCTCTAAAAGCTGTCTACACTCCCTGAACCCCGACAACCCTCCTAGATTACGTTAAAGGGGCCATGCAGACAAAACACAAGTTTGTTTTATTCGAAAGGTTCCGTGTTTTATAGTGCCCCCCGCACTTGTCTGGAACCAAATAATGTTTTATTCACTGAGAAATTAATCAATTTAAGTTAAGACTTTGATTATCCCGCCAAATTGTGTGTTTTCATGATGTCAGCAATGACATCATAACAACAGGTCTTCAAGCTGCTATGAAGCCTTGTTTACCGTCAGTCAGCCTTGATGGTGCCACCATACTGCGGCGGGCCGTTCCCTGCCTTTGCTTCGTTTTTGACCGTATTTGTACCTGGCTTGTTTTTGTTAAGGTAGAAAATAACCGTTTCTTCAAACATGGTGTTCGCAAGACAAGTATGGTTCCGTAAGGCTCTGCTGCTTACACCAGTCGGCCAGTGTCGTCTGAGATAACCCGAAAGCACCACAGTGCTATGCATCTAAGCGAAGCATAGTGCACGCAGTACCAACAGCAGTACGCATCGGTACTTGTACATTTACGTGTACTTTCGTAACTTCCACTGTTTACCCCACCATTCTTACTACTACAAAAAGAATGTGCCCTAAATTTAAGCACAAATAGCTCATTCGGCAAGCTTATAAGCCCTGCCTAATTTCCGTTTGCTTTTGCCAACCTCAGCCAATCGCAGAGCTGCTGCATATGACATCATAGGTTCTTTTGAGGGAAATGAGCTAGTGGGTCGCATGGCCATTCCCTTTTTTCATAATTATGTAGCTTACTTGAGCGAAGTGTGCGTTAAACGAGGTGTCAGTGCGATTCTAATGAAGCAATCTTTCGAATGAACCAAACTTGTGTTTTGTATGCATGTCCCTTCTAACTAACTAAACTGCAGCCATGCCTTTTTCTGGCAGCAGTGGACGTATCTTTCCGTAAGTTACGGAATACCTTAAACATACTAATTCTGATTCGTGCTCTGCAAACGGACATCAAGCCCCGAAGAAGCATAACAGTAAAAAAAATTTTGGCACGTCTTAACGATCTCAAAGTGATCGAAATTTATCCGGCAGCCACTCACTATGCTGCACCTCGTGGCACAGGAGTAGCTTCGGTGCATAAAACCCCTGCAATTTGAAAAAAAAAGAAAAGAAAAAAAAATTATCAGTAAAAAACCAAATACTCACAGCTTGAGGTGTCTCCTTTTTCCACCGCAGCTTGTTTTGACTTTTGACTTGCTCTTTCTCGACGCAACCGGCATTGACACGTCTTTTGCGTTCATCTTTCGGTTAACCTTTCGCACTGTCTTGGATCCACGCGCAGTCTTCACAACACGGGGAGCCCCCGAATGCGGCACTCCAGACGATTTCGCCGCCGCGGTCTGGTCACGTACCGCCGGTCTCTTGTCGGTCCCCCCCTGCTTCAGAGGTCCACGAACCGGCGACCGCGATGCCGGGGAACTGGTCGGTGGCTGAGACGTAACCGTTCCCACGCGCACTTCGGTAAACAGTTTCGTCGCCAGTCTGGCCAACGCTGCCGCTGGCAAAGTTGTGTCATCAGTCGACCGTGCTGCCGATAACAATGCAGAGGACGACGATTCTGAAAACAGTTTGTCCATTTTCTCCGGTGGAGTTGTCGTCTCGCGGGCTTGGTGTGGCGCCGAAGATTTGTGGTTCGTGGGTAGCACATCGGAGACTAGTGTTTTGGCTTCGCACTTGTTTGCCGGAGACGGAGCCAGTTGAACTGGAACCGACACCTGGAGAGGGTTGTTTATCACCACGATGTCCGTGGAGTTGCAGGCGTTTGCGATGAGGGCGTCGCCATTACTTGTACCTCGATCTGGCTCCAATGCCTGCATTGAGAAAATGTGTCCCCAGTGAACATTTGAGTGAAAAATCAGCTCTAAGCTCCGCAAATGCCAGAGAATGAGCTGAAAATGCAAAGCCCGAAAGCCTGTGGGCTTCTCTTTGTGCCAGAATTTGATTTCAACGGAAACATTGGTGCCGTATTTTCGCGCTTATAACGCACCCTCGCACATAACCCGCACCCCACGTTGCACTCTGAAAGAACAAAAAAATATCCCTTTTTTATTTCCCACACCATTCACTGTAGTTACTCAAATGAAAATTGTATTCACGGCTATCAAACTTCTCGATTGTTTTTACAAGTGTGCATACGTGCTTACATCTTTTTTTTCTTCTCACAGTAAGCTGGCCAGAATACAGTAAGGAGAAGAATGTAATGATCCACTGGGATTAATGCATGCTGCACTGCATGACTATGTGTCTTGAGGTGAACTGCACTTTGAGAACTTGACATGCTACTCGTGCTCAATTTTACTTGTCACCTTGGTCAACTATTGCTGTGGTTTACACGTGCCAAAATATGGTGTGTAATGCACTCGTAGAACACTTAAAAAAAGTTCTCAGTTTGGAGCAAGTTCCGCACAAAGACAAAAATTAAAGCCATTCCACTCAATGTGAAAGCTGTCGGAAGTGCAGAGCAGTGATTCGTCATAATGGGCTGTAGCGCCGTTATCCGCTCACTGCTACCACCCAATGCATTTTAAATTTCCCGCCTCCGCAGTGCTCGCGCACCCCCTGCCTGAAACTGCGCCAGTGGGAGTTCTGTTCTTTTAAATGCAGAGCATTTCTTTAACTCACGATGTCACCCGTTCTTGGCGTCCGTAGTTGTCCGCATCGCTCGCCTCGACATGCCCGGCTCAGACGTTTCGCTATCGGCGCGATCAACATTCGATAGAGCGCCCAGGCACGTTTCAAGGACACTCTCTCCCCTCTCTCGGACTCAACGTGCGCCGAGGCTGCCAATTTTACTGCTGACGAGCGCTCTCTCGTCAGCAGTTGCCACAAGTGCAACAACATTAACATAACGCAAACTACTTAACGTCGTGCGCCCCCGGAAATGCTCTGCATTTGATCGTGCCCCTCGCGAGGGGAATTGTTTCACTGCGTCGCCATGCGAACAGTTTGCCACTCTTTAATTTCAGTTCCGTATCTCCCTGCCGCGGCCGTGGAGAGAAGGCGGCCGGCCGCGACTCTCGCCACCACGGCGCTGCGGTTGCGAGTTGCGCTAGGAAAGCGAGCGTCGTCTGCTAGCGGGGAGCGGAACGCGTTCCGCTCGGCATCTCCGGTCTTCGCCACTTCTGGCTGCACACTGCAAAAGAAATAACTTTTTTTTTGTGCTTTCTTTTCCTCCTGTACGTGCCGGCGTTGCACTGCCACTTTTTTTCATGCACTATCGTAAAAACCAAACCAACCAGCGTTCCTAACTAAATGAACGCGGGCGCTGCCGGTTAATTACGTATATTTTGCCTCAAATGTACCTGTAGTTTTTTTTGCGCTAAACAACGGGGAGATGTAGGACAAGCGCCAGTGGTTTACAAGTTTCGAGCGCTTATGACGATATAAACCGCTTGGCTTTCGAAGCCTCTGGGTTACGCCACGACAATGGAATGCCATGTGGCTCTACTTGGGTCTAGCGAGCGAGCTACGACAACAAGGTGAGCCCCTAAAGTGCTCCGCATTTAAAAAGTCACCCATTCAACCACTGCTGCCGTCTCCCCCAGACAGGATCAAGTTGAATAGCATCGCAGGCCCCCAACGTCATAGTGACTGCAAAAAGACATTCAAGACTGCGTGTGAGCCTTTTGCAACCAGAGAATGTATTGAACCCAACTGCTAGAGCTCTGCTTGACCTGGCACTTTGGTGAGAAGGCAGAGGGCGGTTCATGTCGAATTCCGGACAGCACCAGTGACACACCAGGTCGCTCCAGGGGCTCAGCTGGAGCATCCTCGGCTCCAGATACCTTGTTTCCAAGAAGACATGTCGCCTGGCTAGTCATTTCATCTCCTTCAATACCGTCGTATCCCTTAAAAAAATAAGAGGAGGGGGAGGAGGATTAGATGTTGGTACTACCAGTCATAGAGTTTCATACAAATAACTAGAGGGGAAACTGGCGCTAGTGTCAACGCGAACATGGCAGCGGCGCTTACGCTTTAATGGGAATGATGGGTAGTTGTGGAACCGGATTGCGTAGGATCGAAACAGGCTTCTGGATGCGCAAATTGTGTTTTTTGACAAAAAAACTTTTATTGCCCGGTTCGCCATTTACAAATTACATGGCAAACAAAAAAGTTAGTGACGAAAAACCGGTTTTGTACAAAATAAAACGGCGCATTTAACTAAAGAGCAGACGCGGAGTTGAGAAGGTTTCTGGAGCAGGTTTGCCATTTTTCGCCAACTACAGCAGGATGCGGACTTCTTTAAAAACTACTTGTAAAAGTTTCGGTGCTGGTGGTTTGTAATAGTAAGAGAAGTTTTGTGCTCATAAGAAAAAAGAAACCGATTACCTTTGGAGAAGTTATTCTTACATGAATTAGTGACATCCATCAAGCTGCGTTCCTATCAGCCGCCGGTGCTGCTGTTCTACGCCGTAGGAGCCGGCGTTCACACGAAAGGTGTGGCTGTTCTAAGCGATTCGCAACCGTCGTCAGCTTTGACAATACATTGCTCTGCCAAATGAGCAGCGCCGCAACTCCTAATTAGCAGACAACTTCGCCGCACAGAGTGCCGTCATTTGTGTTTTCATGATTGCTGTGCGGCAATGCATTGATAACCCACCCGATTTGCAACTCTGGTTGTAAAACATTCCACTCAGGGCGGCGTCAGTGCATGCGAGGCATGCAGTTCAAGGAGAAACGTATTTTTGATTACTCCTCCCAACACCCCGCCTAGGCAAATGCGGTCATGCAAATCCAAAACGAAAACGAAACTGCCTGCAATCCATAGTAAGTTCCACGAGCCATCAAGCGCCAATCCGAATCCACAACTACCCATCACGCAGCGCCAGTTCCCCTCTAGTTATATTGTAAGAAACTCTATGCTACCAGTAGCCCGTTTCATGCAAAAAGAATAGCATTACGGCTACACAAAGAAAAATTATTAGTCTCCATGGAGCAAGAAATGTCAAGGAGTTGAAACAGCGCTCACTCAGGCCGCCAATAAAGTCATAACGTGCCCTCTCTCTCGAGTTGGCAAAAGCAAAATGGACGCGGTGTGTTTTCCGGAGAGGACTGACGTATCAAGGCCACTGGGTGGAGACTCACCACCTCAATTTTTGCTCCATCGCTGCGAGAGCTCACGCAGGAGTTGCGATAAAGCAACGGTTGTGAGAGGAGAAAATGCAGTTTTCCTTGCAGCACGTCAATTTACCCCCTTAATTCTTGCTCTGTGGCGTGACAGAGTGCACGGACAGCGCGATAATGTCACGATGGGGCGAGGAGAAAACTCAGTCGTTGCCACAGCAGGACAGATGACGCATCGAATGCGTAGCCATCGTCTTATCACATTTTGCGAAAACTTCATTTCCTCCTCACCAGACCTGTGCTTGGCTGTCACAGCCTAGCAGATTCCTTCTCGTCAAATACTCCTTTCATTATGGGAGTTTCAGTAGGGTAGAGACAAGGTTTGTTGTGTGAAGGGCAGTCGTCGATTTTCCCAGTTTTCTCTTAATGTAGAAGCACTATAGGAGTATTTGGGCTTATCACAGATGCCCCTCGAAACAAAGCTAGTGGCTTTCCATTCCCACCCAACTGCACCAGCATCATGGCTCAAAACCCGGACGAAAGAGAGAAAAGGACAGCAGAAATATGCGGAAGACATTTGATTCATGTCAGCTGCAAAAAGAAATTCCCTTCCTTGACAAGAAAATCTGTCAAAAATTGTGGAGCTCTTTTTTTCCCGTCGTTGCAATGAGTGGGACCACAGTTGCCATCCCTGTGAACAGCAGTGTCATGTCACAGAGCTCTTAATGCGACAACTATTAATTGAAGGGTTGGAATTCCATTTTTCACTAGTGAGAAAAAGACACACGCACGATAACCTACCGACAAGTTTCCCAGTACAGAAGTAAAAGCTCATTCATTCTAACTCGTGTAATTCGAACTGACGCCCTGGTCCCGGCACAGCTCTGTATATTACAATGAGCCAAAACTCCCGATGATTCGAACGGGTCAGTATCCCAAACGGTTAATTTGAACTGGGATCCCCCGGTTTCCATTGCTCCTCTCATACAAGAAGTCGGCCCAGAGTGATTACAATGTGTTGTAAATCCAAGCCAAACCAAATTTACTAGATATGCAAAACAAGCTTGTTTCGCTTCCACATAACTGACTGATGAATTAATTTCGCTCACTGTTCCAGCTCCACGAACATTATTTACGAAATCACCTGTCACAAACAGTGTAGTAGTGCCTAATTAGTGATAACGAATCCAGAGGTGGATTCTTTGTGTTCTGTCTGTGCAGTGTGGCGCGATGTCCATTCATTCTAGTGCCCTCCCACTAATTCGAACAATTTTACGGTCCCCTGCAAGTTTGAATTAACGAGCTTTTACTGTGATGTGTTGCCCCAGAAAAAACTAATTCACAATACATTTACCTTTGGGAATGGATAAGGACATCGAAAATGGCAACACTAGTACGATGCGTGATGACGGGAGGCACCTTAATCTCATTGTTAATTGCACTCCAGCAAAGAGTGACAAGCACGCCATGTCAACTGCGCGTCATGACCAACATATGTACCTACAGATAAACTTTTAGCTAGGAGCCAGGCACACGCGAGGGCATGGCATAAAAAATTGGCCGCGTATCTGCTCCTTTCGTTGCAAATGTCGCCAAAAGACGATAGTCTTTATCCGCTTTTGCGAAGTAAATGCCTCCCTTCGCTTTCCCGCTCACCTCTCATGTTGTTCCTCTTTCGTCGCACTCCTCCCAAGGTAAAGACGCCAAAGGTTTGCTTAAATCATTTTAAATTTCCCGCGTTCCACTGCTCCAAACCGGGTGTCTCGATGCGAACGCTGCCGTACGGCGAAGACGCGCGTTAATCGAGGTGCCCTACTCCAACGTTTATAGAACCGCGTTTCCCTAGTCTACGTGCGTTGCAAGCAGAACGTGGAACCTATCTAGTGGAACCTCGCGTAACTGTTGCCGTTGATTTCTTAAAATGGCGCCAGAAGCTATAGTGGCGCGGGTGACAGCAGGCGACGGCGGAGTGAATTCTTTTTCTGCAGTTGATGAAGTATTTAATTTCGCAAAAGTCAAACGTTTGATTTTTTTATAAAGGAACACTGCAAATATCACTTCTGTAATTTGTTGTCACATATTTGCCTAATGTCTTGTTCTTCTTCAACAATGTTGACAAGTATGAGCCTTACACCGGACATAGACGGGTAGATTTAGCTGTGACTATATAAGACTATGCACAGGCATTGTTTTGCTTTGGCCGGGTGGCTGAATCGAGTCACAGACAGACAGACGGACAGACAGACATACAGACAGACCAAAATTTCTGGGTTTAAGTAGCCCAAGAAAGACTATCGTCTTTAAAAACAGCAGATTGCTCAACCCAACGCCTGAACTGAGAAAGCACACTGTAGCATCGGAAAACAACTTATGTCTTTGTTAATAACGGTGAGGCTTTGCTTTGACGCATGAGAATGCGGGTTCGATCCCCAGCAGCGGTGGCCACTTTTCTGATGGAGGCGAAAAGCCTGTGTGTACGAGATTTCGGCGCACGTTAAAAGATCCCCAGGTGGTCAAAATTAATCCGGAGCCCTCCACTACGGTGCGCCTCATCACCTGCGTTGCGTCCGGCACGTTAAACCCACAATCAATCAATTGCTTTGATGTGAAAGGAACTTGTGCTTCTATGATGACAAGACTGAATGATGGCCAGTCAAGACCACTTCCGTACCACCCCCATATAATCAACAGCGCTTGGCATGCATCTTCATTATGATGATGATGATGATGGCTTAGTGGCTGCCCCAGTGCAGCGGGGGGACACTCCTGGGGGCATATAATCGCCCTGGCGTCCTACCCTCAAGAGTTTTGTTCGTCGTCGCCCTTTCTCACTTTAACGAGCGTATTTTTGCCACTCCTTATTTGACGCTTTGCAGTGCCAACTCGAATTCAACACGCCTCGTTACTGGTCACTTGCCCCGTTGGCGTGCCACTCGCATCGGTGGTGTCGTCCATGCCTTGGCGTGCCCCCTGGTGGGAGGGGGATGCACTAGCTGCCTCCGCCATTGGTGGTATCACTAGGGTGGTGGGGACAGCACCTCCAGCCCGCGCTCCGAACAGCATCGCCCTTCCTGGCAAGTTCTCGTAAAATTCGCTTGGCAAATGGTGTGTTTGTGTGACAAACGCAGATGTAGAGATGTCTTTGCTACAGCCCTTTTCCACCCACCTTCTTGTATCCGCAGCTGTTTCCTGCTCAGGGCGTATTAGTCCACGCCAGAAGTGGAACCTCGTTCTTATGTCGCTTAGTGGGCATGCTTGGATTTCGAAACCCAGCTTGGCCACGGCCTCTTGTGCCTCGAATGCGGACCAGCCTACATCCCCTTGAACTGCCTCGTTTGGTGTCGACCAGTGGGCACCCCCGACAACAGGGTTGCGACCCCCCTATTTTTTGTCCCGTTCTCGACCAGTTTTTTTGAGCAGCGGGCCAATTGCAGGTCCACACTTAAAACCGGCCGGCATTGGTTGGTTTTTTGGCCACCGGGCTGTGATTTTTTTTTTTTTTTTGCATTTCATAAGCATCAATTCAGCAACTACATAGAGCGAATTATGTATATATCGAACAAAAATAATTCAGTTACGGAAATACATAGGAAACATAGTCCTTATAACGAAGTTCACATCCAATATATCGAACTCTGCGCGCCTAGAATGGCCGCCGAAATGCATGGTCTCGGAGCGGCGATTGAGATGTGGATTGGCCGCGACCACGGAGCAAGAGGTGCGACTTAGACATTGCGCCTCGCACGGAGCGACATGACGCCCGACACTTTCCGTAACTGTTTCCGGCGCGCGGGACTCACGACAGAACCCGCCAATCAGCGAGTCCGGACCAAGACAGCAGCATCAGTGAACTGCGGGAAGAGCTCCCCCACATTCCCGATGATGTCGAGTGAAGCCGTCCGATGCTTATAATGAAGCGCTTTCGGCAGTCAATGTGCTCCGCCAATGTTACTTAGATTTTGGAAGACGTGGACTCGAACTGGTTCAAATAATGTTTCGTGTAGAGAATGCCATGCTAGTGAAGCCGCTAAAACGAAAGAATGAAAACAAAAATCAACGCTTTTTTCTTTGCAAAGTACGCAGTTCAGGTGGAAAGTAGCTTTATTACTTGCAATAAATGGATTATTTTGGGTATGGTAACGGCACTTTCTGTGTTCGTTTCTGCATGCGGGGAGAGAGAGAGAGAGAGAATCCACTTATGAAGCTCTGGTTTTAGGGTGGGGAGGGGCGGTGGCCCATAGCCCCGCGACGTCGAGGGAACGCCGTGACCAGTTCTTGGAGTCGCGGTCCGAGCACCCCAGAGCTCGCCCAAAGGGTTGGGGAGGGTAGAGGTTGGAAAAGGAGCGCGGACATTCGCAGAGCGAGTGATAGAGCGTGTCCGGTGCGTCACACAAGGGGCAGTTGGGAGAGGAAAGAGGTGAGGGTGCGATGGTGGAGTTCGGGAGGGGGAGGGGGGCTCCCGTGGATGCGAACTTGTAACGATAAGTTCGTTATAGGCGGTTCGGCTATGACTTTGTATATCGAACTAATCGCGGCAATATCTGTGTCAACTAGCTGCACAAAGACGCACAAGTAGAGAAAATACGTGGGCGAGTGCGCCCCCCGAGATGGAAGGGGGACCAGGGGGAGGAACAACATGCAACGAAATGCCACCGCCACCGCGGTCCGCAAGTGCCACGGCCACGGACAGGTGGCATCATGTGCTCACTTGGAAAACATCTCTACGCTTTGAAACGCCACTGCACGAGGTTGGGCATGAATCCACCAAAAAATTCTTTTGGTGGATTCAGATGAAAAAAACAGCATTTAATGCACAAAGTATGTGTGGTTACTTTTCAGTCCAGCACATCAGAGCAATAACCAAAATCTCTGTCACTTTCAGTACAAATTGTATGTTCATTTCTCTGCAGGAAAACCTATATTGCATGTAAAAAAAAATGGCGTCTTGTTTTCAACACAAATTTTAATCCTTCTACATACCCTCCCCTCCCCACTCCAAAAAAAGGCCAGTTTTTTGGGGGAGAGAAAGGTGTCATCCCTACCTGACGACCGGATTATCATGAGCTCACCGGACAACACAGCTACACGATGATGGAGACATACCTGTGGTTTACCGCGGGCAAGGGATGACACCTTATCGCATAAGTTACATTTTATCCAGCTACGGACTTAAAGCGAGAAACGAGAAAAACAGAAACGCCGACGCACACAATAAACATCTAAGTAATCCAGTAATGCTGCCACTTCTACGACAATCAGGTCGCGCTAGACATACCCCACGCAGTTCGAAGTACTGGTCGGTGAGCATACCGTGACGGCCAAATGCCACGGAAAATAGCCGCGTTCCGGTGCCTCCATAAAGTGGTTTATTTCGCGCGGGCGCTATGAACCCTGGCACGGCTTTGTGTACCAATGAGTTAATTCCCTCGAAGTTTGGCTGATTACGAGTAATGGCCTATCGATGAAGGGATCGGACTAGTCGCTTCTTAAGTAACGAACGTCAGGGGCAATAAAACTTTGTGTCACGTTAGTGATTACGACCAAGAGAGCTTACAAGAGCCCACTATGCTATTCTGTGAACGATGAAGTTGAATGCGTGCCTTTCTTTCCGCGTAGCAAGAGCTGTACGACTCACGGATGGATTTCCAGGGAAAGCAGCGTTCGCGTATATTTTGAAGAAGTCTGTCAGTCAATTTCTTGATTTCACGCAGCACGTCCACTGTTTACTGTGTTTAAAACGCACAAAAATGTTTCTCAAAAGTGCTGATGATGATAGTGACCAAAACAGTGAAACATTAAAACAGTTTACATTTAAAGCAATTAAAAAAAACACTTTTTGCATTACTGTGTTTAAATTTGTGTTCAATTATTGTCATTTTTGTTGACACAAAAGTTGCGGTTGTTATTTGCAAAGTGTATTTTATTGCTAGCGCGACCTACAATCTATAAAGGAACAATCTTGACTGAAAGAGTTCAAGCCTGGCACAAAAACGGTCTCTCTCTGCTGCCCTTGCGTAGAGGAACGTAAGGAGGGTGTTCAACCTTTACCGGTGAGTTTCTCGTGTAAAGCTTCGGCGTTTGAATACTTTAAAATGTTTTACGCGACAAAAAAGATGTTTTATAACCTTCGTTTTGCTCGCCGACGTTCAGCCAGCAGCCGCAGGTTGGGCCCCCACAGCAGTCACTGTGGTACTCCGGCTGCCTAAGTCGCTGGCGGCGATCATGTTCATGTTTCTCCGCTTTCTTCTCTACGTTTCTTAATGTGATTATCATTCGGCAAGCTAATTTTCTACCTTAGCGGAAACAGTCATGCAGTAGTAAATAATGCACGTAACTCTTGTTCTCTTGGGTAGTTTGTAGCCGGCAGCATTCGCACATTGATTTTTGTTTCCTTTTAGAGACTTTCTACGGCGACTTGGGTGACCTTCTTGAATTCACAAGTGTTTTCGAACCCCTGTACGTCCAGTTTCATGTAACCTGCTAGCCGTTTTTCTGTGATCAAGCCTAGTAGGTATTGAGTGGGGCCGTGCGAGATCGGTTTCAGGCGGTGGCAATCATGCCTCATTAAAACACGTTTCTGGCCTACTGTAGCTCTCAAGAACTGTACAGTCAAACCCGGTTATAGCGAACTGTAATATGCGCCACCGATTCGTCTGATAGATCCAATAATTCGGTATAACCGAATCCGTCTATAACGAAGTTTTTGTTACAAATTCGCAATACGCGGGACCCCCCTGCCATTCCATCATAACGAGACGAACACATAAAGTATGCCATTACCTTACGCAAAACAATCCATTTATTGCATGCAAAAAAGCTTACTTTCCGCCTTAACTGCCCACTTCGCAAGAAAGGGGTGATTTTTGTTTTCACTTTCGTTTTGGCGGCACCAACTAGCACCGCATTCTCTACACGAGACATAGTTTGCACCAGTTCAAGTACGTGTCCTTCAATATCAAAGCAATATTGCCGGAGAACATCGGCTGGCAAAAGCGCTTCATAAAGCATCGGACAGCTTTACGTTGTGACATCCTCAGTCTCTTCAGTGCTTTCAGCAGCACCAGCTGCCATGACACCGGCGACGATGTGTGCGCTCGAGGTGCTCACAATGACGGCAACATCGTCGTCAACACTCAGGAAATCCTCTGAGGACACTCCTTTCGGCACAGCATCTGGAACGTTGGCGAGCTCTTACAGCAGTCCGCCGATGATGCCGTCTTTGTCCGGACTTCGCTGGCTGGATGGGCTCCAGTCGTGAATCCCGTGTGTCAGAAACAGTTACGGAAGGTGTCGTGCGTCACGTCGGTCTATGCGAGGCTCAACATCTAAATCATGGCCAATCAGCACCTCGATCGCCGCTCCGAGACCACGCATTTCGGTGGCAATTGTAGGCGCGCCGAGTTCGATATATCGATGTGAACTTTGTTATAAAGAATATGCTTTGCATGCATTTTCGTATCAGATTTGCTTTTGTTCGATATATAGCGTAATTCGCTCTATCCGGGTTCGTTATAATTGGGTGTGACTGTATAAGCGACTGGCGCAAAACGGATTACGACACGAAAGTTACTGGACACAAACCTATCGCCCATACCGACACTTTCGTGTCCTTGCCTGTCTTGCGCTGCAGTCCTAGAGGCAGTTGTATCTCTTGCGTCGAATAAGCCCCAAAAAGAACAAAACAAAACACGTGCGCGATTTTTCGCTCGTGTTGAAGTACTGCTATTTTTCAGGGCAGTTTTCGCCATTGAATGAATTATCGTTTCAGCTTGCTACTCTGATGTTGATACGAAGGTACTTTGACTTCAATACCGTCCCGTCATTGCCCTGCGTTTATAATCGGGCAGATGTTGCGTGTTTATTCTTTTTTCTAGCCCCAACATTGGGCCTCCTCGATTATCAGTCCCGGATCGTCCGCGGACTGACCGAGACGCGATCCGGCGCTCGATTTTCCCATGTATTCTATGGGACTTCCGGTCCGAACGCAGTTCTGGAACTGCCCGTGGACCGCCCAGGACTGGTACATCGAGGATACCCACTGCTAACGCAACACCGAGGTCTTGCTCAATGGTGAACTCTGCAGGGCTTTGGGTTCCCGCACTGATATTCTGTAAGCAGTGCAAGCGTCTGCTGTGCCAGTTGTGCTTTCACAGTTGGTATTCATTTTAATAAATCATTACAATCAAATGGGTCACAGCAAACCATATAGTTCATACCACAAGCTACGTGCAGCACTGTGGAGGCTACATTGTTGCCAACAGTCTGCCCATTCAGGGCTCCTAATCCACCTCAGAAGAAGCGATAAAAGTTGCCGGGGCCTTGCGGTTTCACCTGCCAAGAGGGAAGAGGAAAATGTCCTTTCGGGGCCCCTTTCATGAAGAATTAGGCGCCCTCAGTGGGTGGACGGTTGACAAATGTAGCCTCCAGAGTGCTGCACGTAGCTTGTGGTATGAACTGTAGATTTGATGACAAGCCTGTTGAACGTTGTAATGTGCCAATCGGCTCAGGATCATCATCTTGTTACAGTCGCCACGAACAAAATTCGGTTGTGGAATGGTTGCAGTGAAACACATTTGTATGTTGCACGTCATAAAGTGCTTTGCAGTGTGATTCGACCCAATGTTTCTCCGAAGTACATACGTCACAGTGCGTTGCCTTTTCTTGCGCAGCCGGAAACGAGAGAGCCCGAAGCCGACCTTAGCCGCAGCCATGTCCAGGGCCATTGCCAACCTGACTGCTTCCCTCGTGAAGAATGGCAAGCCCAAGTTGGAGGTGTTCATGAAATACGCCCGCGTCGAAATGGTGCCGCCATCCCCCCGTGAGATCCCTGAGGTCTTCCGCGGCTTTGGCCAGCTGATGAGCTCAGCCAAGTCTGGTGCCTGGAAGAATTTCACCGTCAAGGAGGCCACCATCAACACCCTCGTTGGCATGGAGGTCCTCTTCTGGTTCTTTGCGGGCGAGTGCATCGGGAAGCGTAGCATCATCGGCTACCAGGTCTAGGGAACACCCGTGTGGCAGTGTCGGACTAGGGTTTTTTTTTTTTCTTTATTGTCATGTGACAAAATAAAACATGTCAGTTAACTGTACGATTACTGGCTGTTTGTGTTTTAAACAGTTGTCTCCTAAGCATACTTTTGGTGAGATGTTGGGAGTGGTTGAAAGCTTCCTGACAAGATATTTTGTTGAGCATCGGCAAGCGTAGCATCATTGACTGACAAATCTTGGGCCAGTGGATGTGGGCTGAACTAGGTGCATATTTTTTTCTGTCTCAAGAGATGGAATAGACATGTTGGTTAACTGAAAGAGTGGTGGCTGGTTGTGCTCCGAGCCTCCGAGGCGTTCTTATTGGCAGGGTGTTGTGAATTTTTTTAGCCACATAATGTTCCATTAAGTTTGACCTATCGTCGTCATCATGTATGTGACGCTTTTTGGCTTTTCCTGCCCTTGCACCACAAAACACAAGCTTGGACAGGGAAAACTTCTTGTGAAATATTTTGTTGTGTAACAAGAGACAAGTTGACCAGACACCGTGAAAAAATCTTCATTCTGAAAAATGGCTGCGTGTGCAGTTGTGGGTAGTTTGACCTGGAATGAACGATGAAAAACCTATTTGCTGTCCTTTCCACCTGGGTAATGTCTAGTAATGGCAGGTAAACAATGCAAAGGGGAGGGTGGTGTTGACTATAGTTATGGCCTAGGGTATCACTGAGGTCACAAGGTTATGTCAAAGCAATTGTGAATGGGAAGCGACACTTCAGAGGGCTGTTTTTTTTTTTTCAAGAAAATACGTTCAAATTGGCAGCACAAAATTTCATTGCAGGCGACCGGCTCCAATTTTTAAACTGTTACAGTAATTGCACACTGCTTGTTATGTAATGTCCCTTTAACGAGTTAATGAACAAAAGGAGGTGGCGCTAGCCGAAGGAACCTACTTGTCAATTGCTGCGCTAATCGCGTTGGAATTGTCGTGGGGGAACACAAAGTGTAAAAAGAAGTTGAAGCACAACCACGGTGAAGTGATGCTGATTCCAGCTTGCACAGAATGAACTTTTTATTCTATTTCGGACTTTTACATGTGGAGTTATGTGCATAAGCGGCAGCGGTGAATCCACTGCCTGTTGGTCTATTTGTAACCACTTTCAGCCTTTTAACCAGTGAATACATGGTGGTGGACAGATGTTTGACGCAGAGTAAACATTTAAAGGTTTCAGCCAATCCCAAGGACATGACACCTCGCAGTTAGTGGTGTCTCTCGCAACGGGACGGAGAGAGACAGAACAAACTTTATTTTCCACAGGACCTAAGTCCAGATCCTAATTAGAAAGGTCAATTCATCGGATCCACGTAGTACTCCAGAATGCCCATGCGGATCCGGTGCATGTGTTTGTAGAGAGCTTCCTGGGCAGCCTGGATGTTTACTGTCGGCGGGGGAGACAGCCAGAGCTCCCAGGAGGTGATGGAGGTGAGGGATGGGTCAATTGATTGATTGATTGTGGGGTTTAACGCGCCGACGCAACGCAGGCGATGAGGCGCGCCGTAGTGGAGGGCTCCGGATTAATTTTGACCACCTGGGGATCTTTATCGTGCGCCGAAATCTCGTACACACGGGCGTTTTTGCTTTTCGCCTCCATCAGAAAAGTGGCCGCCGCGGCCGGGAATCGAACCCGCGACCTCGTGCTCAGCAGCGCAACGCCCTAGCCACTGAGCCACCGCGGCGGGTGAGGGATGGGTCAAGAGATGGTGAGGTGCAGTCCCATTAAGAATGAGGGATGGATGGGTAGGAAGAACAGGTGGGACAGGAAGGATGGCGAGGGCGCCGATAGATGCGGCGAAGAATGTGATGGGAGGGGAGTGAGGGATTGCGACTGTTCAATGCTTCACTTGCTGATCAAAAGGGGGTTGGTATTCAATTCGTAGTGTGCGGTTTTACTGTTTGAAGTTTTGGGGTAATTGAAGTTTACAAATGCCAGGGCAATACAGGTTTGCTTTACCGCACAACATGCAAACTTTGTAGCTTCACTGCACTTGATGCTCTCTTAGCCTGGCTTTTTTGCACGACGCTAAAGCTGTGCAAGAAAGGCCTAACATTTTGTGTGGCTCTGCTGCACGATGCGCGGACTTTTGAGCTTTACCAGGCTGCAAGCCCCTTTAGCTTCGCCTTTGTGCGCGATGCCGAGGCTACTGAGAAGAATTTCCCATCCCTCCCTAAAGAAAGAGAAGTGCAAAGGCTAGAAGTGCATCCAATCGATCGTCAAACCTTATCGCAAGCAAAGAACGAACCCATGCGACCGTTTTTCACGTGCCAATATGGGCTTTATGAGATAAAGGTATACTATTTTACTCCTTCACGATCGATGCGTGTACTGTCTTCTCTAGAATCGTTCCCTTCTCGTGATTTTCAAGTAACCATTTTGACACATGGAAGCCCTGTGCACGCATGTGCTGTGTGTCCAGAGATGTTATCAGAGCTTTCCGGTTGACCAACCGGTCTATGGGGAAATGCATTAGCTCTTCGACAGAACGCCATCAGTCTTACTAAGAAAGCTTTCGCTTTAAAAACGAAATATTTGTAAGTCTTGCGTAAAACAAGTGTTGGCTAACTCAGGTGTAATATGTTAGTTGACATAGAACGCTACTTCAATTTATGGACAGAAAGGCAGTTTCTTGTCACTATAGTGGCACGAGGGAGGATTGAGGGCTGGTGGCTTTAGTAAAGCCATACCAACAACCTGACTTAGGGTGGCGCCAACCGCGTTCCTGCCGCACGGTGGCGCTGCCAGCAGGGGCGCCGTCGTGTTTTGCGGCATCTGCATACTGCCGGGCAGGAAAAGGATTCGTCGTGCTTAGTTTTTCCCCTTGAACTCAGTTTTTTTTCAGTGCTGACACGTGTTTTTTTTTTTTTTTTAGCATTGCAGATTCTGACATAATTTAATGGAGTGCATCACTGGTCTCATTCCACGTAGAACTTGTAGAACCGACCACGCGCAAGCTAGCCTGTGGAGACAAGCTTGAATGTGTGGAGGCAAGCTGTGGAGACAAGCTTGAGACAAGCTTGACCCATATTGATGCCGTAGTTTGGAGGCGAAATTGTGCACCATGATTTCTTACCACCCACGCATGGAAATCGTTTTATTGTTCAAGCTGTGTGAACATGTCATTCAAGGAACAGTCGAGGGAGACCTTGGCAGATGCGAAACAAGAAGATGCTTTATTTTACAACAGGATCACTTAATATGCACATTGAGAAGTCTGGCATACATGGGTGGGGTTTTTCTTTTTTCCTTTAGTGGCGGGCGAGGGAGGGGGACAATGCTTCGGTAGTTTGAATACGCTTGGAACATGTTTCTCTGTAACAGCCATATCGTGAGAACAAGCATGTCGCCTTTTGTTGAAGGAGAAGCTTTGGCATGACGTTGAACACAGAAAGCAGTGAAGTGTCATTAAAGTGGCATTTAAACACTTTTTTTTTTTTTTGCGACACTCGAGTTTCAAAGAACGCACATTCTTTCTTGTCAGGCAGTTGAGAGCTCAAAACAGTGCAAGTTTGAGCCAAATAAGGTCTTACAAGCGCCACTGGCTTGAAAGCTTATGCCGAAAACGTGCTCGAACAGGGTTTGTGAAAAAGCAGTTGTGTAACAAGACATTCGCGCTGCAACAAAATATTTTTACAGAAGGGTCATAACAATCATAATACAGTTGCAATGATGCTAGCATGCACCATTTTCTCTTGCTGTCGAGGTGAAATAATAAAAAGGCAGCAAAAGGACGAACAAAAAATTACCCAAGGCGATTGGGTATGACTTACGACGTGATGAAAATGCGAGTGATGGGGGCAATGAAAAGCATGAGGGGTTATTATATGCATTTGAAGCTCTGTGTGCATGATGACGTCGGGGCAATCACATTGTGTTATCTTATCACATTCCGTCGTGTACAGTGCCAAGTACGCTTGCCTTTCCTTTGACGATTCACAAACCCTTGGTTTGGAGAGCAGCAATGTAAGTAAGTGGGAGGAAGGTTGACAATAAATGCACTTATCTCCTTTCCGCATGTTAGCACTTGTTAGGGCAAAGCAGTGGTTTACAAGGGATGTTTGTTGCAGTAACCAGATAGCCTTTAAACAAGATAGCCTGGAAACACAGTCGTGTTATTGAAGATAAGCACCGTTTGAAAGTTGCACATCATATTCTGTAAAAAAAAAGCACATCGTTTGACCATTTTTAAAGTGTACATCACATACTGTAAAAAAGAAGCACATCGTTTGACCATTTTTAAAGCATTCTAGTAAAGAAAGGCTCAACTGTGTGCCTAATCAGTGCTAACAAAAATCGCTAACAGCTTTGTATGTGAAGGCTGGCTGTTAGTACAAGTTGTTTGCCACCAATCTTCGGTTAAGCCTTGTAAACCACGTGGACCTTTTGAAACTATCTGCAAAGCTACAGCTAAGCAAAGCATAAATGTGTGCTTAGCTCCTTTTATGACATAATTAAGGCATTGACGTCAGATTGGCGGCACTCGTTTATAAGCTGTGAAATAACCTCCTGAAAAAATGCAGGTATATGATCATGCTGATAGAGACAGACAATTGGTTGGGCATAAACGGCGTGCAAGGATCATCGACACTGTACTCATTTGCTGATGGTTCAAACGTTCCGGCGGCAGCTTTTACACAGAGCTTGCAAATGACGAGCACTCGCTTAGGTGTAAACAACACTTTTGCGCACAACTTTGCAACAATTCAACAAGGACACATTCGAGGGTGACAGGAGGGTTAACATGAAACGGACAATTCATACACATTTTCTGTAACACAACAACGTTTTATGCCTTTCCAGTCCACGGTTAAGGTTGCCCACCTCGGCAAGAACTATGCTTCATCTGGCAACGGCTCATTTAAATGCACGCTCATGCACATGTTTTAAACATCTTTACACTCAACACCTTGCAAACGGGCAGGCTTTCTTCAACTTGTGCAAACGCCTAGTGATTAGGTCAACAGAACAATCAATTTTACAGGACAGAAACGAAGGAACATGCAGCATACACGGAAGGCTTCCTAACGAATCGAATGTCACTGGCTCGCATAAATTTCTACACATGTAACGAACATGCGCACGAGTGTAACGTGAAATAGTGGTTGACCCGTCATGTCAAGATGGGTGACATTGATGTATCTTGACAAACCACTTCACATAAGCTCTGTGCTTATGTGCAGGTCTGTTTGCTTAAGTGTGCAGTCACATACAAACTTAAGCGCAATAACGAAGATATTGAACACACAGAAGTCACAGTTTGCCTTGAAGAGGTCGAATAATTGAACAGTCAGCGATATACAGTTGAACCTCGTTATAACGAACACTTATATAGCGAAGTATCGGCTATAGCGAACTAAATACGAACTTTGGTTGGTCACGCTTCGTTTCAATGACACTTATTTTTTTTATAACGAAAGTGAAACTGTGGGAGCCGCGCGCACTATCTCATATAACGAAGAAATATTTGCCCAATAGGCTGAGAAGCTACTTCGGAAAAACTCCTGGGTGTCTCGAAACTGCAGAAAGTAGAAAAAACGCCTTTTTCGTGGACACTGTGGAAAAAAAATTCATCCTGCTCAGGGCTGTGAATAGCCACAAGAGTCAAAAGATCACATCCTCTTTCAAAAAAAGTAGGAACGTAAGCATGTTTTTGTCAAATGAACTTTGTTCTGTTGTAATTTCCCGTTTCAGTTTGTGGTTCGTTGAGCTTGAAATGCGAAAGAAAGATAAGGGCTACCTTGTTTACGGTAGTTTCTAAGAATTAAAATAATGCGTTTTTGTATCGCGGATTTTTGCGGGAACCACATTACTGGAACAACATTACTGATGGTTTGAACCAATTTTTAGCTCTACTGTTACAACGAATATCGGATATAACGAACTAAATTACTGTCCCGATACTACTTCATTATAACAAGGTTCGACTGTAGTTAGTAGTGCTGTTCGAAAAACCATTTTTATAACTCACCAAAAACAACCGTTTCATACTTATTCGATAAAGAAAAGTCGTGTAACTTGTGTACACAGCTGCGTATTTTTCGTTCACGTTTAATTTGTCCGCGACTGCATTTCCGCTCAAGCCAGTAGTAGATCTGGTGTCGTTAGCAAGCAGCTCTGCATTGTTTTTTTTTTATTTCTTTTGTTGTTGAAATGCTAGTTCCACTCGTTTCGCGAACAGATATTGCGCAAGACAAGCTAGCTGAGGTACCAACAATCCTGCATTTGTTCCTTGTTATAGCATGGACACAGTACTGAGTGACCATGTCTTGTTTGTGAAGCATTGTGGACCGGAAAGGGTTCGTGCCAAGGCGGCATAGGTTTTCGTCATCACAACAACACTATAGCAGTATGGCTCTAGCGAGATCGTCTTGGTCTTTTTCTTATGTACAACGCCAACACGACGTAGCTTATGTGTGCAGCGTGTAAAGGATAGCTAGGGGAGGGTTAGGAAATAGCAGACGGACACAAGGGATGGAGGGGAATGGAGAAATGGGGGGATAATGGGATGAGGAGGTTTTTTTTGAATAAATAAGCTCTGATGTCATTGGAGACGGAGCAAGTGTCGGCCTCCTTCGAAGAGTGTTCGGCACCTCTGACTGGTCGACTAGAGAGTGAAAAGAACTGACCGAGTGCCCTTGTTTGTATTTCCCTGCAAAGCTTTGGTCCGGGAGCACACCAAGGATGAGCGGTTTTAGGCCCAGAAGGTATCGTGTCACTGGAGGCTGCTTTAAAGGGCCCATGCAGACAAAACACAAGTTTGGTTCATTTGAAAGATTGCCTCGTTAGAATCATGCTGACCCCACTTTTAATGTAAACTTCGCTCAAACCAGCTACATAATTAGGAAAAAAGCTAATGGCATGCGACCCACTAGCTCATTTCCCGCAACAGAACCTATTATGTCATATGCGCCAGCCCTGCGATTGGCTGAGGCCGGCAAAAGCAAACTCAAATTAGCAGGACTTATAAGCTTGCCAAATGAGCTATTTGCGCTTAAATTTAGGGCACATTCTTTTTATAGCAGTAAGAATGGTGGGGTAAACAGTGGAAGTTGCAAAAGTATGCGTGAGCATAGAATTACCGATGCGTGCTGCTGTTGGTACTGCGCACACTATGCTTGGCTTAGCTGCACAGCACTGCGGGGCTTTGGGGTTGTCATACACGACAATGGCCGATTGACGTAAGCGGCGGTGTCTTACGTGACCATATTTGCCGAATGAACACAAATAAAAAGATGTGCTATATCTTGGCAACTGAGCCTGACAAAGCAGGTGTACTTGGGCATCGGTCGTAAACCTAGCTCCTGACGCCCGTGGAGTAGGATTTTTTACCCCTGCCTTCGAGGCCTGCTGGTGCAGCTAGCTGGATGTTTCCAGCATGTTCAATGTTAAAAACAAATCAACAAATAGTACTGAGAGAACACCCCTGCAGTAGGAACGCTGAAAAAAAAGAAAGGATGGCCTGCCTGGACAACTGAACCTGCCAATGTATGTGCACTTGGACATAAATCGTAAGCCTATATAGCTTCTCATGCCCGTGAGGTAGGACCTCATCGTTTCCTGCGTCCCGGGCTAGCTGGTGGACTTCCGTAAGTTTTCAACTTTTTCGGTGTTCTTAACACATCAACAGGTTTTCGCCACGACATTCCTGCAGTAAGAGCACAGAAAATAAAAAGGACGGGCTATCTGGGCAACTGAGCCCGCCAAAGGAGGTGCACACTTGAAGCGCAGGCTATCTGGGCAACTCAGTCTGCCGAAGGAGGTGCGCTCTTGTGCGCCGCCGAGAACGTTCTGGCGACGGGTCTTCGAAGGAGGCCGGCCCCTCGGGCTATGACACGGAACGGCGGCACTGGTGCCTTGCGGGGAGGTAGGTGTTCCGGAGGGACATTTGGCAGCAGCGGCCGCTTCCCGGCTGGCCGCCCCTGGTTCGGACGAGGCGTCTCTAGGCGTCCAGGCCTTCTTCCTCGGCGTCCCCGTTGAAGGCGGCCTGCACGACGTACCAGTAGGGCCGGTGCCGACTGAACGTGCCGATGCGCGGCCGCGTCGAGAAGGGCGTGTCGTCTTCGGGAGACGTCAGGAACGCCGTGCCCGGGAGCATGCGGCCCGTCGTGAGGCGGGACGGCGCGCCGGGACGTCGGGCTCCGTCAACCTGGAGAGAGAAAATTTGACAGCTATTTAGAAAAACTTTGCCGTCCCTTCCTGAAGAAAGTTAAGAGAAGCCCGAAAGCTTTCTCACAGCAAAAATGCGTCAAAAGTGGATCAAAACTTTCGCTAAAAGGGTGTCCAACCTTCGTTGAAAGTGCGTCCACTCGATCGTGAAACCTCCAAAGACCCGAATTGCAAACGAAGAAAGAACCCATGCGAGGATTTTTCGCGACTAAGTGAACGCATCTCAAAAACGATCTAAATGTGCACCGATACGTGGTTTATGAGATAAAGGCATACTGTTGTACTCCTTCTTCATGATCGATGCCTGTATCTTATCTGAAACCGTTCCTTTATCGGTGATTTTCAAGGAACCATGTGCACACAATGGAAGCCCGGTTTGACGCACGCGCCGTGCGTCCAGAGATGTTATCAGAGCTTTTCGGTCAGAGCTTCTTTTTACAGGATGCTCGGCCCCGCTGAGAAAGCTTTTGCTAAAAAAAATCTATAGAGAATTGCACATTGGGGTGTACATGGAAAGTCGGTACCGGCGGAAGGAATTAAGGGAACTGGAGGAGGAATAGCGTTACTTGTGGATGACGTCACCTGGGAGGAGGACAGGGGAGAGAGGTAGTGGAGGAAAGGCTCTACCTGGTCAATCATCATTTAGGGCTGTGCACGCGGGATCTGACTAACTTTCCCATACTGACTATATCTCCACCCTAAGTGTCTACATTGTGAACTGTGCATATCACTGACGCTGACTAAATTCTGCGAACGTTGTATATAGGACCCCAAGATTGGAACTGCGACTATCGTGAGAATTGTGACCTTTCCCTTCCTCCTCATCCTTACGTCCCGCTCCACAGCCTTGTGGCCTCTTGCCTTAATGAAATGTTTCACTCACTCACGTGTGATTCGAGCTTCATCATGAAATTATGGATCAGTAGCATAAGGGTGTTCCAAGTTAAAAAGTTTACAGCCCCAAACGCATTTCTGAAGCCAGCTATAGCATGTTCCTGTACAGTGAAGCCTTCAGGGTTCTGGTTCACAGGCGTTTTAGAAAAGCCCATGTTGCCTGTAACAGCAAAGAAGCACTTAAATGCTATAAATGTGCTTCAGAAGCAAAACACAAGGAAAAGGAGCACGTGCTGCTAGGCAATATCTGGGCACCTGCATAGTCCCGTGGAAAACCGAAGAGCATACTGCCCTGGGTGCTACTCTCCGCGCCCGGCGGCGCAGCAGTCGCCAGCAAGCCAGGGCACTATGCGGCGTCCAAGTGGACATTCAGCGGCGTTCAATGGGACACTGCTGCTTTTGCATTCAGAACTTATAAATGTTTAGGTGACCTCAGAGTTTTTTAAGTGCAGAGCACTTTAGGGGCTCGCCTTGTCGTTGTTTGCAGGTACATTTGACTGCAGGTAGTGTATTGTAAAACTGCAGGTACATTTGACGCAAAATATACCTAATTAACCACAAGTGCCCGCGTTCCTTTAGTTAGGAACGCTCGTTGGGTTGTGTTTTACGATAGCAAGCCAAAAAAAGTGGCAGTGCAGCGCCGCAACATGCGGGAGGAAAAGCAAGCACAAAAGGAACAGAACTTCAGCTGGTGCTGTTTCAGGCATGGGGCGCGCGAGCACTGCGGAGGCGGGAAATTTGAATTGCATTGAGTGGCAGCAATGAGCGGATGACGGTGCTACAGCCCATTATGGCGAATCACAGCTCTGCACTTCCGACAGCTTTCGCGTTGAGTGTAACGGCTTTAATTTTTATGACACCTTCACAAAACGATGTCAGGCCCATGATACTGCCATGCCTGCTCCATTTGTGACACCTGACCTTCATTTCAAACATCCCAGTCGTCCTTATGATGAAACGTATGCACTAAGGGTGCGATAAGATCGCTTCAGCTTGGGAGATATGAGCCCAAACACAAGCAAAATTGTTATACCTCACTGATAGGGTAGGTTACGCCATCTATAGGTGCGTTATTATCTCAATATTATGCTTACGCGCGCTAATAGAAACACTGCATGCGCAGACACGCGCTTGAAAGCTATAAAAACAGATATGTTTAGGTCACGAAATTGGCAATCAACAGCAAATAGAAACAAACACTGGGTGTAAACACCTATTATCTTAAATTTAAGGCAGTCAAAGTCAAGTGACAGGGCCGTTCCAGTGACATTAATGAGGTGACCGCACTCTTAATTGTGAACATGAACCTCAGCCTCTCTTTAATGATGCTATTTAAGCGCTTCTCCGTTATACTCAGGATAGGTTTTACATTTTTATATTTTAGTGGGTAACATGACAGCATAAAATACGAAATGCTGCTTCCAATATTTTGTACAGCATCATTTAGACAGAACTGCGTGCTACCTGAAAATTGCTGGACAATAAGCAATTGCGGCAAAGGGCCTCCGCGTAGATAACGCATAGAGATACTACACAACGCCTCCGCATACAACGCATGGATACTTGGGCTTCATCATCGTTCCCTCCCACACTTCATCCGCAAAGCGCTACATTTTCATGTTCATCTAATCATTTTTCGCCATCAACTCACACCCCCATATACATGCCCTGTGGCAAAATAAACGCTCATAAAAAAATTGCGCTAAGTGCAGCTACACAACTCAACTCTGATGCAAGGCAGGAAAGATGCGTTTCCGGGAACTTGTAGCTGGGCGAGATGTATTAAGCCCGGTAGTGAAGCCGCACCAGCCGTATTGAGGCAAGAAACATTCATTCGTCGTTTACGCCACGTGGTGCATAAAGTGAGTGGGCCGTACATTACAACGACACGCTTTCGTGCTGATAACAGTTTTTTTTGTTTTCTTGCGCCGACGGAAGCGTAACGATTGCTGCAGTTGTTCCCTTCAATATAAATGAAATAGCACTTTGCTCAGGGAATGACTAATCGATGCATTTTTGTTTCACGCATAGTGCACGAATACTAGTGCGCCGTAGTACGTTATCCATCATACCTCACCTAAAGCGTGGAAATGTTTCTCCAAAAACGGCCGTCTTTTTTACAGGTCACGGTTTTTCCAGATACATTCGCACCGTATCCTCGGAGATCACAATTGCTTAGTCGAATCCCCAAGTTAGCAGCAGAATTAACAAATTTCGGAGGCCGCTAGTTCCAGTTATACCATACGTGTCACACGCACCTCGTTGTGCTCCCGGTTGACCTCATGCGCTGTCTGAAGGCGTGCGGAAGGTGCGATCCGGGGAGGCCTTGTAGTGCGAGGCTCGGGCTGGCCTTGAGCGTGTGACGAAGATGCCTGGTCACCCTGCATGCCACTCTGCCCTCCCTCCGACGAGGAAGACGACGACAGTGTCAAAGAAGAAGAGGCTGAACCGCCGGAGGAGGCGATCACGTTGAATGCGTCCAGGCTGGAGCCGTCCGACGGCCGAGCGCAGTAGCTAGCCAGCGTTGCGAAGCTGCACGGTCTGCGGCAACACTCCTCGACGATGCCGCCGCCACCGCACGAAGACTGCCTGCATTGCCAAGATGTGGAAGTGGCGTCAGGTCTCCAACTACAGAGGGAGACGAATCCGAAACTATGCAGCCCTGATGGCGAAGCTACATTGGTTGACGTCACGAGCCTCCTGAAACTTTTATATATATATATATATATATATATATATAGAAGCAAAATAAGGGTTGGCAGTCAAGAAAACCTCGGTAAGCAAAGGGGAGGTTGTGGTGGGTCATAGAAAGAGATGAAGAATTTTTGAGTCGAAAAGAAAGTGTTACTCTTGGACCGGTATTCTAGGGTCGTGGGTTCGGATCCCACCTGGCGGGCATTTTTTCACCACTTTCTTTTCGACTCAAGAAATTCTTCATCTCTTTCTATGACCACCACAACCTCCCCTTTGCTTTCCGAGGCTTCTTGAACTGCCAACCCTTATTTTTCTGTCTTATTTCAGCGAGCCCCTCATTTCTCATTTCTGATTCGCTATATATATATATATATATAAAATATATATATATAATATTTTTAATAATATATATATATATATATATATATATATATATATATATATATATATATATATATATATATATATATACGGAATTACATATGCTCACACAACGGCGTTGTAAAAGAGGGATAGTTTTGAACACCATATGATAATAAAATAGTGTATAAAGCTAGAAAAAATGACACCGTTTTTCTCTCTGTGCTGCTTCCAGAAACGAGAAATCATGGCCCATATGAATTCCGTACATATGGAGGTTACGCATAACGTACGCTTGATTTTGTGTGTCTCGGGAGGCAGGAACATGAAAACTGGGACAAATGTGAAACATTTGGTTGCCCTGTTTTTCGAAAATACATCTGCTTTAGTAACGCCTTAGCTTGTCATATTCCGTATTAATTCCGTATCCCGATAACTGCGCACATACGGAACGTGTCACTAGGGAAGCACCCCGCAGTCTAAAATCACAACAGGAATGCCGCAAAAACCTAACATAAATTCCTTTTGTACGACAAAAAACTTTGTTATGACTACAGAAGTTCTGTTGTTACGACAAAGCCATCTGTTGTTACGACACACATTTTTGTCATAACGACAAAGACAATTTACTCAGCGAGAAATATTCATGTAGTCACAACAGAACTGCCATTTACGCTACTCTTCACAATGGGCAAAAACATTGAAACCATGTGCAACTACTGATAGAACATCAGGATTACGACAAGACAGAAATTCGGCACGACAGAACATCAAACTTAGGACAGGAATACGACACGCGACAGAACATCAAACTTAGGACAGGAATACGACACACGACAGAACATCAGAATCCCGACACAACAAGAATGCGACAAGACGACAGTACGGCACGCCAGAATACGAAAATAGACCAACTACAGAAATTTTTCTTGTCATTTTCGACTGGGCCGACCTAATTCAGCAAATCTCGGGAGCAAATAGTTCTTCAGATCGAGGTAGTGGACTCACACGTGCGACGAAGAGTGGTGCCTGTTGTAGGTGACGTCGGCTGGTGGCGCCGGCGATGTCGTTGTGACCGCCTCCGCGGAAGACGACGACGAGGATCCGTCCTCGTCGGCGCCGCCCTGGGCACTCCCGTCTCTCCGCAGCGGTGCGGGCCGGTACACGACGAACGGCCTCTGCACCGGGCTCACTGCGACCATGGGGAAGAGATAGAGTCAACATGGCATGCAGGGTACCCCAGCGTAACGTGTCCCACGCACGAGCGTAACCACCTCGTAGTGTATTGTAAACGCGGTTTTAGATGCGAAGCATCTCATGCTCGGGGCTGTGTCCCTCCCTCCCTCGTTGTTGTCCGCCGCCCGCACTCTACTGCGCATGTGCGTCCCTTCAGCCCCGTCAGCGTTTGGGCTGACGTCAGCGCAGTCCACTATAAAAGGAAATAGTTAGGCGACGCCCGGTTTCGATCCCACGACTCTCTGGCCGCAACGGGAGGTACGTGGCGCTCTTCCCACTGCGCTACAAACCGAGACGGGACCATGTGCTACGAACGCGCCTTATGTCCTTCACTCATTCAAACTACGTCAAGAAGCTACTGATACAGCGAAGGCACGCGAAGCTGAACGTCAACGGAAACGACGAACTGAAAACTAATGGGAACTTCAGTCGACCCCATGGCTGCTTCGCATACTACTCAGGGTTCCCCTACGGGAAGATGGTGTAATTTTTTTTGAAAACGATATCCTTACTTGGGCTACTTAAAGGGACCCTGCAACACTTTTTCAACTTTTTTATAATCTTAAATGCTTGCAGAACGTATTCACCCAACACACCCAGTACTTAGGTTAGGAGGTCGCAAAGTACCTCAGCGAAAAATCACTGCTCTATGCCCATCAGATAACTTGTAAACTCGCTCAAAAGATTTTTCTCTTTTCCACGTTCTTCGACGGCTCCAATTACGTCCCTAAGGCCATGTAGCGGCTGTTGGCCGGTTTTCCTTCAGTTGCAGCAATGAACGCTTTTCGATAGCAACTTTAAAAATAAAGCCACGAAAACAGAGCAGAAATGGAGGGCGTATCTCGTACGACGAGCAAATCCCGCAGTGCCGCTTTGTGCTGGCGATAACTGTAGCTTTCGCAGTTCTTCCAGACGCGAAGGAAAGAGTGAAAGCGCTTATCGAAAGTGTTGCAGGGTCCCTTTAAAACCGAATATTTAGGTCTGTCTGTCTGTCTGTCTGTCTGTCCTTCGGATTCAGCCATCCGGCCAAAACTTAATATAATTCCAGAACGAGACGCTTATATAGGCAAACCTTTGTCAAACCACTATAAATCTGTAAGCACACTTCGTGCTTGCCAACACTGTTCAGCAAAAAAGAAAACATTACGCTTATTCGAGGCAAAGCGTCAATGCACAACTGGTATTGCCAGTGTCGTTTTAATTAAAAATGCATGGCTGCCTGATTTTTTGCAATAGCAAGTAACAAAATAAGCGTTTAAAAGAATGTTTTGACCCAACAAGTTGAAAAGCGCTCGCGGGCGAGCTTAGACCTCGTGGCGGCGTACCAAGAAGTCCAGCGGTAACGAAAAGTTCCACTCAATGGAGCGTGACCACTGGATCGCGGGAAAATTGAATTGACTTGAGCAACCCTCCACCGTGTTTATCCTGGGAGGAATCAAATTCTTCTAGCTTTCCAGGTTTTTCTACAACGTTACTTGAGTAGTGTAATGAACATAAGTGGCCATACATAAATGCGACCGATTGTGAGTGGCCTCATATAATTGGGACCGATATGTAGTTGTGACCGATTATAGAAAAGCGCTGAAGGCGATTGAAGTGCAGCGTTAAAAAGGAGCATTCGGCGGTTGATTTACATAGGTTAGGTTTTAGGGTATCACTGCTAAAAATATTCTCTTAACTCATTACGGTTCTATACCACACAGAGTGCGATTTCAACTTGTAACGACCGTGGCTTATACTTAATTCACTCGCAGTTTCCGACTAGTAGCAATGCTTATCGCGGAAGCAGAAATAAAAGCATTGGCTGCTTTATTGTGTAGTGCATTAGAAGCAATAATAACAATATGATGTAGTAGCTCCAGCCCCAACATTACTAGTATACGCTCGCTATCGGAGACGTAGAAGTAGTGGAAATACTCAAGAACGGACTCGCCGAATTAAAGCGAAGGCTTTCTTAGTGGACCGCGGCGTCCTGTAAAAAACTAATGCATTTCCCCATAGACCGGTTGGTCGACAGAAAAGCTCTGATAAGATCTCTGGACACACTGGGCATGCGTGAAATCGGGCCTCCCCTGCGTCAAAATGGTTGCTTGGAAATCACGAAGGAACGGTTCCAGATAAGACAATCACACATCGATAATGAAGAAGTAGTTTTAGCTTTATCTCCTAAACCACGTGTTGGTATACATTTAGATCGTTCCTAGATGCGTTTGCTTAGTGCGCGAAAAATGCCGCATAAGTTCGTTCTCCGTTTGCAGTTTGGGCCTTTGAAGGTTTGACGATCGTGATTGATTGATTGATTGATTGATTGATGGATTATTGATTGAGGGTTTAAAGGAGCATGAAGACAAAATACAAGTTGGGTTTACTAGAAAGACTGCTTAGTTCCCGATAACAATGATACCAATATCATCGCAATCTTCGAAACACATACGGAGATGTTAAAGAAAACGTGGTGAAGCAGTCGCGAACCCCCCTAGCAATTTCCCGCAACTTTTCTTGACGTCACGAAACCTTGTTTGTGCGATTGGCGGCCGCCTAACTGACCTGCGCGACGACACATGCACTGGACGTCCGTATGGGGCCTCTAGTTGCATTTGACCGCATCACTTGACTGCTAACGTGCAGTTAACGCACTGAAATTATGTTTTATTGTTGTCCCGTATGACGTCATTCTGGCTCAATAACACGTAATTGTTGGCGCAAAAATTTGGAAGTTTTATATACTTCTGCTTTTTTTCTCGTTAAAAAACAAAAAAACATCTTTTGTGGCTGTCATGGAGCTGAGTGGATACTGAATCTAGTTCTTTCAAATTAAACGAAGTTGTATTTCTCTTTATGGCTCCTTTAAAGGAGCCATGGAAGACAAAAAGACTTAAAAACTAGCATTCCCCTAGACCCTTTACAGAAAAGGTCGAAAAACTGGAAGCGATTGAAAACCCCCTTCAAATTTGCGAAAAACGAAGAGGACGGTTAATAAGACATCAACAGGATAAAAGATAAATGTTTGCTTTATCTCTAAAAACCTATGGCATCAAATCTTTCAGATGCGTTTTCAGTCGCGAAAAATCGCCGCATGGGTTCGTCTCCGTTTGCGGTTTGGCTTTGAAGGTTCGACACGTGATTTTTTATTGTTATTTGTTGAATATTGTGATGATATTGGAATTGTAGGGTTTAATCGCCCGCGCCGCGCGATGACGCACGCAGGGAAAGCTCCGGATTAATTTTGACCACCTGGGGACTTTAGCGTGCGCCGAAATCTCGTACACCCGGGCGTTCTCGCTTTTAGCCTCCACCAGAAAAGATGGAGGGAATCGAACCCGCGTCCTCGTGCTCAGCAGCACAACGCCTTATAGCCACTGAGCCACCGCGGCTGGTGCATGGTTCGACGATCGATTGGGCACATTTTCAGCGAAATTTTGACGCACTTTTAGCTTTCGCGCTTCTCCCAACATTCTTCCGGAAGCGACGGTAAAGTTTTGTTTTTTATTGCAGCTTTTACTTCCTTTTCTACTACAGCGGCGGAAATATCCACCTCCGCGCAATTTACCACAGTGATAATCTTCTAAACTTCCAGATCCTCCGAGGCGTTGCTAAGGAAGTTCCGGGCGTTCCGCATTTATATGCATATGTGGCCGCTTCGAGCTAGGATCAAATCGATGACCTTGTGGTCGGCAGAGCGGGATAGACGTGATTGCCTGGATGCGAAAGGCTTAAGGGATAAAAGCGGAACAGCGGAAGGGCCGAAAGGGGCTTCGAATTCTTGTACGACGTGCTAAACAACAAGTTCCACTGAACTGCCGTTTCTTTTCGATAGTTTACTGCCCGACACGTTTTGATACGAAAACCACACCAGGCGGCTTTTTTCTGAAACCACCAGTAGATTCAGGCCGTTCCAAAGAAGGTCAACATGTTTACTCCGCTTACGAGAGTACTGGAAAGCAAACTGCCTCGGTCATTTTGTTTCCGTTTTAAAGACGACAGTCTTTCTCGGACTACTTGAACGGGAAAATTTCGGTCTGCCTGTCTGTCTGTCACTCGATTCAGCCAGCCGGCCAAACTGAGGGACGTAATGCGCAATAGTCTTATATACTCACAGCCAAATCTGAACGTCTAGGTCCGGTTTTGATGTTCATACTTGTCAACATTGGTGAACAAGAACAGGACATCACGCAAATATAAGGTAGAAAATCAATACATGAGTAATACTTGCAGTGTTTCCTTTATTGAAAATGTTACCGGTGCTTGCTTTTTGCGATAGCAAATAAAATACTACATCAACTGCAGAAAGCGGTCGCCTGCTGTTGCTCGCGCTACCTGGCGGAATTCGAAAAAATCAAACGGCAACAGCAACGAAAGGTTCCAACAGACGTTCCGCGCTAGCATCGAGGCACCTTGGAGGCACCCGACTTGGAGCAGTGGAACGCGGTAAATTTAAATTGACACTAGCAAACCTCTAGCGTGTTATCTTGGGAGGAACGAGATGGGAGAGGAACAGCATGAGATCTGAGCGAAAAAGATAAAGGATGAATTTACTTGCAAGGGGCGCCAGTCGACTATCGTCTTGCGTCGACATTTGCAACGAAAGGAGGAGATGCGCGACCAATTTTTTCCCTTGAAAATTGCTGGTTCCGAACTCGGACCGGAAGCCGGTTGTCTATATGATGATTAGAACAACGGCCTTTGCAGTTGGAGCTGTGAAAGGGTTCGGAATACACTTGACCAGGTTTTATGCGTGCTACGGAGTGGCATTTTTCACGGTAAAGCCACGTGACCCCTCGAATGTGGCTCGTTGTTCAGTCAGGCTTCTAACGTTCGGCTCAAGAAGATGGCGGATGAATTGATGGAATAGATATGGAGCGGGAAGTCGGCCAAACAATGCCACGCCTGGCTTGTAGGTCAGGCATGCGCGGTACGCACGGGACTGAGGCAAGACGATTGCCTGTCAGTGAAGACATATTTCTAACAACGTAAAGAAGGGGCAGGCGAGCGCATATAACAGTTTGGTTCTCTAGATGCGTAAAAATTTAACGATTCCACAATTCGACGGCCATTGTATCCAACGATTGGGCGTTAATAGTAAATACTGAGTGCATAGCAAACGTGAAGAGTAAAAGGCGTGAATAGGTGTCAGTTTCAGTTGAACTTGCTATTGATTGGAATGCTTAGCTGATTTGTGGGTTGAAAGTATTGAGTGATCATAACTGATTCACTAAAATGATCAGATTGGACATTTTATCACGTTTTAACCGAGAACCCACTCGTCTTCGGACAGCTTCTCTATGCATGAATGCGTATACATGTATGTATGCGAATACATGTATGTATGTATGCATGCATGGGTATGCGAACAGACGTCAAAGAAATGTCGAACGGAATGGCGGACACAGGCGAGAATCGGCCAGGGTGTTTTCTTGCCCAGTACTTCTATAATTCATCGCCGGCCTTTCAAGAAGCACGAGGTTGCCCGCGAGAATATTGGCGATCAAGCCAGACGAATGCGCGCGAATGAAGAGCGAAAGAGAATCCTTCGCAGTCAGACGGTACAGCCGGTTGAGGCCTGACACCGGCAGAGACGAACGGACACTCCGGCCTCAAAAAGAACAATATGGCCGGCGAGACTGCAGACACCGGCAAGAAGACACACAAGAACGTTCCACGGCATTGCGTACAATGGCGCAAACCAAACCCAGCTGGGAAAAAAAAATTACACCATCTTCCCGTAGGGGAACCCTGAGTAGTATGCGAAGCGCCATGGCGTCGACTGAAGTTCCCATTAGTTTTCAGTTCGTCGTTTCCGTTGACGTTCAGCTTCGCGTGCCTCCGTTGTATCAGTAGCTTCTTGGCGTAGTTTGAATGAGTGAATGACATAAGGCGCGTTCGTAGCACATGCTCCCGTCTCGGTTTGTAGCGCAATGGGAAGAGCGCCACGTACCTACCGTTGCGGCCAGAGAGTCGTGGGATCGAAACCGGGCGCCGCCTAACTATTTCTTTTTATAGTGGACTGCGCTGACATCAGCCCAAACGCTGACGGGGCTGAGAGACGCGCATGCGCAGTAGAGTGGGGACGGCGGACAACGTCAACGAGGGAGGGAGGGGCACAACCCCGAGCATGAGATGCTTCGCATCTAAAACACACTTCAGAGCGAACGCCTTATACACCAATAGCAGCAATCCAGACAAGACTGCTGATGAGGTCAAATAACGCAAGAACATAGCTCTTCTGTCCAAGATGAGTGAGATTGGTAAAACGCAGAATGTGATGCCGAGGTGGTTTAGTTCTCCAAGTTTGCCAAGGTGCAATCCGTCCTCATAGTACTGGATTGTGTTTTTCGAGTTTTTTTTTTTCAAGCCTTCTGTTATACCTTAATAGTTGCTTAGACTTTAGTATTCGAGAAGTTCTATTGTTTCCTTGTGTTGATTTGCTATCGCTGTACTCTATTATGTAGCTTATTTGCATGTACCTTCGTTAATGTGCACTTTTTTTTTTAAATTTAGAATAATTGTTTACAAGTTACTCCTTACTTCCTATTTTTTCGCAAGCCCTCACTCACAGAATGCCGAACTTGGCTAATAAAACCTTTTAAACGAATAAACAAATGATAATAAATAAATAAATCCTTAAAGTAAATAAAATAAATAAAATAAATAAGAAACAATGTTCATACTTGTCAACATTCTTGACTAAGAACAAAACATTACGCAAATGTGAGGCAGAAAATCAATGCATGAGTGATATTTGCGTTGTCCCTTATTAAAAAAATCATTAATGCTTGGTTTTCGCGATAGCAAATGAAATACTCATTAACTGCAGAAAACCGTCGCCTGCTGTTACCGCGCGCTCCTGGCGGCAATTAATCAATCAAACGGCAACAGCAACGAAAGCATAACGAAAGGGCCCACGTTCCGTTGGGAACGCTCGAGGAACGCAGCGTGGGTTGTAGTAGGGTGCCTCGGGTCACGCGCGTCTCTGCCGTACGGCAGCGCTGGCATCGAGGCCAGGAGCAGTGGAACGCGGTAAATTTAAACGGACTTCAGCAAACCTTTAGTGTGTTTACCTTGGAAGGAGCGCGACGGGAGAGGAACAGCATGAGAGGTCAGCGGGAAACCAAAGGGAGGCATTTACTTGGCAAATGTCGACAAAGGCTATCGTCTTTTGTCGACATTTGCAACGAAAAGAGCAGATACGCGGCCAATTTTTTATGACGAAGCCAACCGTACATAACACTCAACTTTAAAAAAAAGAAAGGGGAGGGAATTCTCGTGAACGGCACTGCCCGACCGCGTAGCAACAGTCCGTGAGGGACGTGTGCATTGCAAGGAAATCCCTCGCGCATGCTGCCTCGTTCTCCAACGTCAAAGGTGCCGCGTATGCGCGCACGCAACAAGCGCCATCTCAAGCAACACTGAGCGTCGTATTCCTCCTGTGGATCTGTTTTCGCTGTCGTCAGAGGGAAATGCCGTCCGCACGTACCGCCAGTGCGGAGAAAACCACCGCTTCTCGTGTGGATGCGGAAGGGTTCTGACGCCAGCCAGGGTGGTCCGATCATATCTCTCGTTTGACGGCCATTCGATCGTCTCCGGTGGCGGTGGAAGCCGCACCGACAAAGGCAGTCTTCGCAGAGTGTGATGGAGAAAGTGAAGTGACACGTGAAGGACTTTAATCGTAAACGTATGCCACGAAACAGAAACACGTCTTCACAAAGCGAGTGCCCACAGTTGGACGTGTTTTAAAAACATGGCAGCAACCCAAAGTTGATTTATTTTACCAAGCACCACCAGACTACGCCGGCCTGCCCGCGCATAACGGATGCGGGCTTGCTCAACAAGTACCCTGCACCCCACTCTTCCCTCAAGAGATGGCAGTGTGTTGCGTGGAGGCGAGTGCAGTCAGACACCTTCCACAACCCCGTCCTGTACAACCGATATTTCCCCGACACTTATTACGACAGATGCAAGTGGTGTGCAGACAAAGCCACCTTACAACACGACACATGGGCATGCCCACAGAAACCTCACTCACGTAATAGATCAATGACCATCAGGACTTCAGAGCAACGGGAGGCCGCCTCGCTCAGCCCTCATCCCGACTCACAGCAACTACTCGTCCAACTGGCGGAAGATGCCGCTAGGGCCCACGGGCTCATGACGGCTAGGTGACGGCCAGGTGACTCCTTCTCAACCACTTTATTACCAGTTTGGGATTCAATAAAGTTCCTCCTCTCTCTCTCTCTCTCTCTGTTGCTCTACGTTAATCTAAATCGGCGTGGACCTCCTGGTCATCATCATCATCATCAGCCTGTCTACGCCCACTGCAGGCATGACTGCAGGGCACGGGCCTTTTCCATAGATCTCCAATCATCCTGGTCATGGGCTAACTGCGCAGCCAAAACAGACGACTGGGCGAGTTGGTACATTGTCTTGCTTGGTAACTGCGCAAATAAAACAGGACACAAAAGGAAGAGAGGACGCTGTGTCCGTTCCTTCTTCCTTTTGTGTCCTGTTTTATTTGCGCAGTTACCAAGCAAGGCTAACTGCGACTAATTTATCCCCGCAAACTTCTTGATCTCATCTGCCCACCTAATTTTCTGCCGCCTTCTTCCACGCTTGCCTTCTCTAAGAATCCACTCTGTTACCCTTAATGACCAACAGTTATCTTGCCTTCGGATTACATGCCCTGCCCATAGAGTTTCTCAATATAAGCGAGAAACTCTATGGCCCTGCCTACACCTATTTCTTCCTCTTCACTTCTACGAATATGTCCTTAACACGAGTTTGTTCGCTGACCCACTCCGCTCTCTTCTGGTATAAGTCCTCTAAACAGGCATTTCTGTGATGACCGACAGATTGTTACGACGTACATACTTATACTAACAGAAAACAACTACTTCCTAAGGAGAGTTGGCATAAGGAAAAAAATGCTGAGCCATCACCATCACTGCGCCTAATTCAAACACAAAAGAACATGCCGGTCCATCAACCCAGAAAAAACTTGAACCGTTCGTTCGGGAGATTTGAGCTGTCTCCCGCTTGAGCCTCTCAATGTACTAGAAGAGAAAGTGTGTTGTTCGGGACCGGTTAGGGGGGGTCCCTTCTGCGATGAAAAATTCTGCTGAGGAACGGCTGTTGTAAGCAGCGCCCCTGGCGGCCGCTGCTTACCAGTTGGTTTCAGAAGTTTTGTTTGCAAAATAATTCTTATGTATTGCCCTTATTAGTCTTATTCCTGTATTTCATGATATAAAGTTTAATAAAACCCCTCAAACAACTGTTTAGTTTTATTTAAAAACTTATAGGTGGCGCTGGCTACAACAGGAGTTCTCCGGGGAACGCCTGCGCTCCACGCAAATTTTTCATCGCAAAAGGGACCCGCGCTCTCCATTGGTTTTTCCCATAGAGTTAATACTGTTTTCCCCCACACAACACACCTTACCTTCCAGTACACTATACCAACTATACCCAGGGCTGTAGATGGGAGGCCGCCACCCGACCACGTGATAACGGCGGCGCTACCAAAGCAACCAGACCTTCTTCCCCTTACAGATTCTAACCTACGACTCACCGCTTTACCTGCCGCTGCTATGAATGCATTCTTTGGTTTCTCTTTCCACTCCAATAAGAGCACCACCAATGCTGTCGCGGCGTGCAGCCTTTCCTTTTGCATCTGCCGGCGGTATTAAATGGCCGCGACTGCGGCTGAAGCCGTTCACACGGTCGGGTTACGCCATCGCGTGCGGCACCACGCCGCAGCAACGGCGCACGCCGGTTTGAACATGGTATGGGTTTGAAAAGAAGCGCAGACGGGAAGCGGAGGGAGTGCGTGTATCGCGTCACGTCGCAGTCGCGTGCGTGCGTGCGTGCGTGCGTGCGTGTGTACAGCCTGTTGGCGAGACAGACGACACGGGCTTCAAACGCAGCGGACTCTGCTGGGCTATCCTGGCGCTAGCAGGCTTCAACGTGTGGCAGGACTCGATACCGGAAGAGCACGGCCACTCCAGTGTCGGCCGGCGGGCGGGAAGATAATGTCCTTCCAGATAATTTCATCCCGTTCTGAAGGCTGAATGGCATAAAAATGGCAGTGAATTTTACAGAGAGAGAGAGGGTTCAGATAAGAAGATTATGTCCTTGCAGATAATTTCATCCCGTTCCGATTGATTGATTGTGGGGTTTAACGCGCCGACACCAAGCAGGCGACGAGGGCGCGCCGTAGTGGAGAGCTCCGGATAATTTTGACCACCTGGGGATCTTTAACGTGCGCCGAAATCTCGTACACACGGGCGTTTTTGCTTTTCGCCCATCATCAGAAAGCTGCCGCCGCGGCCGGGAATCGAGCCCGCGACCTCATGCTCAGCAGCGCAACGCCTTAGCCACTGAGCCACCGCGGCGGGTTTTCATCCCGTTCCGAATTCTGAATGGCATAAAAATGGCAGTGATTTTTAGAGAGATAGGGTTCAAATAAGAAGGTAATATCCTTCCAGATAATTTCATCCCATTCCGATGGCTGAATAGCATAAAAATGGCAAGGACTTTTAGAGAGAGAGAGGGTTCAGGAAAGAAGATTATGTCCTTCCAGATAATTTCATCCCCTTCTGAAGGCTGAATGGAATAAAAATGGCAGGGATTTTTGTAGAGCGATATATATATATATATATATAATATATATATATATATATAATATATATATATATATATATATATATATAGATGAGAGAGAGAGAGAAGAGAGAGAGAGAGAGAACCGATGGGAGTCCACGGTTACTGAGAACTGGTGGTGGCGGGACCAGGCCTGCAGTGACTTTGGCAGCTCAGTGTACCATGACCTCCTGCGTCAGATAGCCGCCAGAGCTACCCAACGCCTCTTCTCCATTGCTTGTTCTTGAAAATTTGTGCTTTGTAGACAGGGCTTCGTTTGACGCACCGGTCTGCACGTGTCCTTAGCTACCAGGACTGGGTCCGGCTTAAGAGCCCCCACCAGGGAGACTCCAAACGCATTATGGAGCTTTGTCCATGATTACCCCATGTACCAGCCCCATACTGATGTCTTCTTTCTTCCCATCCTCCCTTTGTCAACAAAACGTTTGTCTCTGTTTGCGGCGTCGAGTCATCCCGGCTAAGAACTTTACCATCCTTTCCCAAAGAAAGTTGACAGAAGCGCGAGAGCGCTTTCTCGCATCAAAAGTGCGTCAAAGCATTGCTAAAGGTGCGTCCAGCCTCTGCTCAAATTGAGTCCAACCAACCGCCAAACCTTCAACGACCCAAATAGCAAACGATCGAAGAAGGAACCCATGCGGCGATTTTTCGCACACTAAGCTAACGCGTCTATGAACTATGTAATTGTATGCCGATAAGTGGTTTATGAGATAAAAGTATACTATTGTACTCGCTCTTCGTGACCGATGCGTGTGTTGTCTTATCTAGAACCGCTCCTTTTTCGCCATTTTCAAGTACCAGTTTTGACACGATGGAAGCCCGCTTTCAAGCTGAACGCGCCGTGTGTCCAGATATCTTATCAGAGCTTTTCGGTCGAAATGCATTGGTTTCTAGGCAGAACGCCTTCGGTCCCAAGGAAGCTTTGTTTTTCATAAATGTTCGTTAGAAAGTCAGTTCGCTGACCAATACAGGGCTGAGTCAATCACGAATCAAACGGCTTTTTAGAGACCATTCTGGAGAGAGAATTCTACAACAGCCTCTAATAAGGAGGGATTAGCGTGCATTTGACGAACATGGTCCTGTTCATCACACGGGATGGAGTGTAGAGCTGACTTTCTAATGGGACAAGAAGTGCAAATGTGTTTTCGATGGCTTTTTATTTTGATATTTTTTCCCTTTTCCCATTCTCCCCCATCCACTTCAGGGTCTTATGACCTCCTCCAATAAACAGCCAATCAATCAATCAATCAATCAATCAATCAATCAATCAATCAATCAATCAATCAATCAATCAATCAATCAATCAATCAATCAATCAATCAATCAATCAATCAATCAATCAATCAATCAATCAATCAACCAAATGTTCGTTAGTTCGTTCGTTTGTTATACAGGGCTCCCTCCAACCGCTAAGCTCAGCCCGGCGCAGTATTTTGTCCGTTTTAGGGCACGTTATATATCCCCAGACTGAATACTAAGGCAAATAATCTTATGGGGCTTGTTCTGCGAAAGTTCAACGCCACGAGTTCCCCGCGACGATTCTGAAAATCGTATTGGCTGAGCCGCAGTTTTCGCATGCTGGCTGAAGGGAATTAATTATTGGCCACGATTACAGCTGCCGTCAGAAGCGTACGGCCGATTTGATCCATTCTCATTTGGTTGCGACATCAACGTGCTGTGGGCAATAACATTCAAACCATGTGCAACTGCTGACACAACATCAGGATCACGACAAGACAGGAATTCGGCGCGACGAAACATCAAAATGAGGGCAGGAATACGACACACGACAGAACATCACAATCTCGACGCAACAAGAATACGACAAGACGACAGTACGACACGCGAAAATACGACAAATTACAGAATTTTTTCTTGTCGTCATTTTCGACTGGGATGTTTTAAAGACGCATAAATATAGTTCCCGTTGCCCAAAACTAGGCGTACAAAAACATCGTTGCATCGCGTGCGGACTGCCCGCCTTTCTGTATTCTTGCATTATGACATCACTGACGAAGAAGGATGTGTCCGTGATCAACAGACCATCGCCTGCAGCCGAACCGAAAAAGAATAGATGGTGAATAATTTAATATACGAAGGCGGTCGCATGACGTCATATTGCGCTTCCGGGTCCACGCAGTCTTTCGCGCATGGCGCGGACTCTAGATATTAAAAGCTCTTCGTGGGACCAGGCGAAATAGCTTTCTTTGTAATATTCACTTTTTTCTTCATGTTGTCGCGCCTCAATGGAAGAGGACACCCCCGACGCGTTTGGTGCAAAGCACGGCATTCGACGGAACTGTGTTCAAGGTCGAACGAGATATATTACTCAAAAACAAACAAACAAAAAGTTTCCCAAGGCACCGCGTTAGTGCTGCGGTTGTTCACTGTCCACATTCAGAACCAGCGTTCAGTTGTAGCTTAAGGATGTGACATTTAGTTGTTGGCCCCAGGCTCAAGGGAACATTTCCGCCATGTCTGCCGGGAAGGCTTTTCAGGGGCGAAGCACCTTAGGACATCGCTTTTTCCGGGGCTTGGCGTCCGTGTACACAGTGTAGCGCATGCACGAGGAGCATTGGATTGGATTGAATTTGGATTGGATTGGGTTGTATCGGATTGGATTCGAATTGTATATACTGTACACACTTTTTTTACGCGTTCTCATTCATTTGCATGCACGAGTGGGCAATGCGACGGGTGATTTACGGTAAGAACGATCCCAAGTGCTTCGCCCACTCATCATGATTCACTTCGTGGAGATGCGTGATTTTTAGACGGCAAAGCATCTCTTGCTCTCGGCTCTGTCATCCGTCGTCCGTCGTCCATCGTCCATTCATCCGCCGGCCCAGGAAGACACCGGCAACACTGTCGCTCCAGCATCTCATGGTCGGGGCTATGTCCCTCCCTTGTTGTGGCGCCGTCCACACCCCCACTGCGCATGCTCGGCTCATCTCGGGCCGGGCCAGGAAGACACCGGCAACACTGTCGCTCCAGGAGCCATTAACGGGTAAGACACCACCGGGCGTTCAGCAAGCCGGGCATGCGCAGCTGGGGGGTGGACGGCCAACAACGACTAGGTGGGGGGACATAGCCCCGTCGTATCTAATAAAATTACACCATCTTCCCGTAGGGGAACCCTGAGTAGTATGCGAAACAGCCATGGGCTCAAGCAATTTCCAATTTCGTAGTTCCGGTAAGTGAAAAGTATGGTATGTACCATGGAAACCAAACTGTAATATAACGGTAGCTACGTACCTCAACCTAACGGAAACGACGAACTGAAAACTAATGGCACTTTAAACCGACCCCATGGCTGCTTTGCATACTACTCAGGGTTCCCCTGCGGGAAGATGGTGTAATTTTTTTTATAAAGCCGATTCATTAAGGTGTTTCCAAGTGGTAATTATAGTTTGTCGCGATACGGTCGTCGTAATTGCTTTACTGGCTGTGACACGGGCGCCCGAAATGCAGTAAGCCTCCCTGGCGTTTTCGAATAACTCACTGAACATAGTAACCCGTGCATTTTTAATCCTTCCCTGTTTGCAAAAACAAGAGCAGTTAATTTGAGCAACGCGCTCTTCTGGTTTAAAAAAAATACATCTGGTTGAGATTTGCTATGAAGCTAACCGGATAACTTTAACTGGGCCAGGGAAAGAGTTATGAAGCGCGAAATAAACGCACGGAATAGCGGCTGTCGGCAGCAAACTTGTGAACACACAGTTTTAGGTAAAAAATCAGCGCTGTGGAGTTATTAACGACACGCAAAATCATTTGAGTGAAAATTTATAACGAGGGAGTCTGTCTTGTTTGTTTTCATTTTCGGACAATTTCTCAGCACACGGAAACCTTTCCCGTACTACGCCACGCCGTGGCGGGATTGCGGTGCGGAAGTGACAGCTGGCTTGTCTGCGACCGCCGCAAAATAAAATAATGACATAAAACTCTCGTCTTGAGTTTTCGGTTGGATAAAGAAGACGGCTTAAATCTTTGAGAAGTTTGTGAATTTTTGTGTTTTGTTTTCTGTTCCAGTAAAAAACTGTACATATTTTCTTTTGTGAATCGATGAAGAAAGAAGTGAGAAAATAAACCGCAAAAGAGCTGAAAAAAATTCACGCATCTCCACGAAGTGAATCATGACGAGTGGGCGAAGCACTGGGGATCGTCCTTACCGCAAATCACCCGTGAGAGTGCTTAGTGCTGCTAAAACGATTTCCAATCCAATCCAATCAATCAATTCAATCCAATCCAATCCAATCCAATCCAATCCAATCCAATCCAATGCCCTCGCTCATGCCGAGCACGCCCCAGACACTCCTCTCTCTCTCTCTCTCTCTCTCTCTCTCTCCTCTCTCTCTCTCTCTCTCCTCTCTTCTCTCTCTCTCTCTCTCTCCGAACCTTTTGTGAACCTTTTATTTTGTTCTTGTTACCCTTTTGTGAACCTTGTGTTCACGGATGTTTCGATTTTCACGGTGTACCGTGAGCACGGACGTCGGACGCCGGACAAGCCTCGGCCTTAAGGTGCTTCGCCCCTAAAAGGTGACTTAATATGTCTGGTAGAATGCGGTGTGATCTATGGTATGATATATCCGTTCGCGCAACATTTTAGTCTCCAATTATAATCGCCGTGTAATGAGGCCACTTGTGGTCTCGCTGGCCTTTGGTAAACGCAGTGTCCCGAGTGGCGTCAGACGGCACTTTAGCTCAGCGCTGCAGCCATGGCTAAAGTACCGTCCGAAGCCATACTAATTTTTAAAGACTAGGCTAGCACCGGCCAAATCGTCTGCCGTTTTTGTGTAGAGGTCCCCTCTTAGCTTCGTGGTACCAAAGAGGGTGGCTCGAGTCCGGCTCTTCCCTCAACCCTTTATTTATTTTTTGCATCTTTAGTTGTAATTTTCATGACGTAAGTTATTGTTAGGTGTGTTAAATAATCGTTTTCTGCTCGCTAAAGGGACCCTGCAACACTTTCGATAAGCGCTTTCACTCTTTCCTTCACGTCTGGAACCACTGCGAAAGCTATAATTATCCCAAGCACGGAGCCGTACTGCGTGATTTGCTCGTCGCATCAGATACGCCTTCCATGTCTGGATTTTTTTGTGGCTTTTTTTAACTTGCTATCGAAAAGCGTTCATTGCTGCAACTGAAGGAAAACCGGCCAACAGCCGCTACATGGCCTCAGTGACGCTATTCGAGCCGTCGAAGAACGTCAAGACCGGGAAAGAGCAAAAAATCTTTTGAGCGAGTTTACAAGTTATCTGATGGGCATAAAGCAGTAATTTTTCGCTGAGGTACTTTGCGACTCCCTAATCTAAGAACTGGGTGTGTTGGGTGACTACGTTCTGCAAGCATTTAGGATTTCAGAAAAAAAGTAAAAAAAAAAGTGTTGCAGGGTTCCTTTAAGTTATATCATATTAGGTTACGTCGTTAAATTACGCCAGGGAGAGCGGAGTAGTGCCAGACGGGAATACCGTCGGACGGCAATCCAGACGGCAGCCTGAGTGAAATACCGTTCATATTTGCGCTCTTTATTCCCCACCTACAAGGGGGTCTCACTCGCGCCCAGACTGTTCGTATCCGCCAGGTTGACACACACTCCATCCCATGTGCCCACATTTTACACCGCATATAGAATCGCTCTGGTCCCGCAACCTGCCTTCGTGCGTCGTGTACCCTGCTATTCCTCACTCGTACGCGACGTTCCGTTTTGTGATAGGTACAAGCCAGTCACTTCGGGGAGATGCAGACACGTTAATGATGATGATGATAATTGTTGGCGGTATCCCCTCTGTAGCGATGTGATGACGCGTCATCTTACCGAAAAAAAACTAACATACCTATGTTTTATACTCTGCGTTTAATCATAAGCGCTGCTCTTAGGACAGACATACAAAATTGTTAGCACAAACTACCTAATTTTCTGCTACAGGTGGTAGCTGTCTTAGCCAATATTCGCCTCTCTGCTGTTCGTCCACCAGCATTCTAATCTTCTTTTTGTAGCCTCGACAGCCTTGAAGATAGGGCTTCTGGAAGCCGAATATTTCCCTCGTGTAGATTTGTATAGATACCGCGCATTGTAACACGATGTGCCGCATAGTTTCTGTTTCTTTTCCGCAGACCACGCATACCCCATCTTTTTGTGTATACTTCCCCACAAAGCTCTTACTTCGCAAGCAACCTGCTCCAACATGTTGATACGCCGCAACGCGCCACTAAACCAAACTAAAAGATACCCAACCTCGTCTATTTACTAAAACAATGCATATAATTCCGCCAACAGAACATTTTACAGTAAAAAAAAAATCAAGGATCTCGCAAAACATGCCATCCTTTCTAAAAAGTGAGAGAAGGGCGAAGCCAAAAGTGCGTCCGACCTTCGGTGATAGTGCGTCCAATCGATCGTCAAACCTTCAAAGACCCAAAGCGCAAACGAAGAAATTCAGTTTATACATAAAAAAAGAAATTCAGTTTATACGCGCTCCTTAAACAAACGCGTCGCGCTTAAAGACCCCAAAAGTCGACACTAAAACATTGGGTAAACCGAGAACGTAGAGGAATAGGTCTTCCCGGCTTTTGCGAAAGAATTGATTGATTGATTGATTGATCAACTGATCGATTCACTGACTGATTGTTGATTGATTGATTGATTGATTGATTGATTGATGATTGATTGATGATTGATTGATTGTAGGGTTTAACGCGCCGACGCAACGCAGGCGAGTGAGACGCGCCGTAGTGGAGGGCTCCGGATAATTTTGACCACCCGGGGATCTTTAACGTGCGCCGAAATCTCGTACACACGGGCGTTTTTGCTTTTCGCCTCCAACCAGAAAAGCGGCCAGCTGCGGCCGGGAGACGAAACCCGCGACCTCGTGCTCAGCAGCGCAACGCCTTAGCCACTGAGCCACCGCGGCGGGTTTTGCGAAAGAGAACTCTCGCTTTCCACAGGCGGGAACATATCAATGCTACGGGGAATGGACATCGAAATCAGTTGGTGGCACCCCCCCCCCCCCCTGCCCCCCCCTCCCCCCAAAAAAAAGAAAAAAAAGAAGAAAGTTTTGCCAGATAGTTCGAGTTGCCGACGTTGCCACGTATGCGGAAGCCTTATAATTTGTAGAGTCTGTTGCAGGTCGTCGCGCAGCATCTAGTACCTGAAAAAGGCTATTCCAGTGAAAGTAACTTAACCTAACCCCAATCCTAAACAGTTTTTTCTTAACTTCCTTAAAATCGTACGCGATGCAGCGGAACGACTCGCAAAAAGATTCTCCCCGCATAGTTTCGGAATTGGGATATTGGGTACCACAATCGTATCACTCGAAGCGGAAACCTCGAGCAAGGGACTCGCGAGCAGCAAACAACACCATCAATCCAGTCCAGTGTTTTTGTCACTCATTAAAGGGACTCTGCAACACTGCCGATAGAGGCATACAGTCTTTTCTTCGTGCTTGGAAGCCCGGCCAAAGCTGCAGTTATCGCCAGCACGGAGCGGCACTACGTGATTTGCTCAACGCATCAGATACGCCTTCCTGTTTCTATTTTGCTTTTGTTTGTGATTTTATTTAAATTGGCTGTGAAATACGTTCATTGCTGCAACTTAAAGGGAGCCGGCCAATAGCCGGGACAGCCTTACAATGTCGTAATTAGAGCGCGATAACAACGCCAAGTCCTGGAAATAGAAAAAGAAAAACTTTCGAGCACATTTTGAGTTATCTGATGGCGTAGAGGAGTAATTCTCGGCTGAGGTACTTTGTGGCTGAGGTACTCATCTCTAAGCCCTACATACGTTTGTTGGCAACGTTCTCAAAGCATCTAAGATTTAGAAAAAAAAAAGGTGAAAAAAAAAACAAACAAACTGATGAGACCTTAGGTTGCTTTCCCCAGCTAAATAAAACCAGGCCATCTCCACTAACGTGAAACCTCTCGAGGGGCGGTAGCATGCAGTGTATAAGCGTATTCTTGGCGCCTTGGCGTTTTTGCCCACGGAGAGGAAACCGTTGGGGTAGAGGTGTATAAGTCTCGTGTCTTTGAAGCACGAAGCGTTCTAGCGCCAGCGTTGGAAAACGAATGTCCCGGTGTTTTAGTGCCGTGACTACATGAAACGACGACGACAGGAGACGTCGACAGGGTGAGTCCCAAAGGGCTTCGTCCCTAAAAAGTGTTAAAGTGTTGCAGGGTCCCTTTAAAGAAAAGCAACGCACCAAATATCAAAGTACGGCCGCTCCAGTCACTCGCCTCTTGCCGCCGGCTAACCACATCCCGCATTTAAGGCTGGCGCCACGTATGTACGCGTGTATTCCGTGTTGAGCGGGGAGGGGGGCGACCAATTGTTTTTCGCCCGAGTGCGCTCAATCGAAGCATGTGTAAACCGCACAAGTGGAGCCAGGCCGGCCGTTCGTTCGCGTCTGTACGACTGCCCGCACGGGCTGCGTACTAGACGACGCGGCGTGCGTTGATTGTCCTGTCGCGATCAGCGGTGCGTTAAGTCTAGCCGGGAGGAACAGATGTTTATTGATCGGCGGAGCTGTTGGCTTTTTGGGAGTTCGTTCTCCCACCCTGTCTTTCATTGCTACTGCCGCTCCGACAGTCTTTTGCAAGGCTCGCCCGGCAGATATGCGGGTCTGCGCGCTCATTGCCGTGTTCGCGCGACAATTAGGGGTGACGCGGAAAAATCAGCCCTGTCCCGCGGCCGTATGAAGTGAGGGATGAGTGCTGGGTGGGAAAAAAACGGCACGAGCTGGCCCGGTCTCGCAGCAACATGTGGGCGCGGCAAGCCAGCAAAACCATTATCGACTCTGGAGTTGTAGGTACACCAGAGACAAGCTGATCACTTTTAACGATATCACAGATCACTACCGTCTCTCCCGTCGTCTCTACTCACCAGCCCATGCATCTCTTCCACAGCATAAAGTACGAACGTGGAGACTCCTTCAAACGGGAGCCCTCCCAACGAGATCCCTTCTCCATCACATTCACCCCTCAGATTTCCCCTCTCCTGAATGTCCCCTTTGTGGTGCGTAAGCATCACTCACCCATTGCATGTGGGAATTCTCTCAGACCCCTTCCCCCCCTAATCACCAGCAACGAGCAGTGGGAGGAGGCGCTGGGCAGCTCCGACCTGGCCACCCAAGATCTCTTGGTTGAACGAGCTGCTTTAGTCGCCACAGCTATGTGTGGCCACCCCGTCTCCTTCCCCCATCTGCCTAACTCTCATCTCTCTCTCTCTCCTACTAATCTTCTCTCTCTCTCTCTCTCTCTCTCTCTCTCTCTCTCTCTCTCTCTCTCTCTCTCTCTCTCTCTCTCTCTCTCTCTCGTTGAACCAGAGCGCAAACTGTCGAGGCAAGGGCGGAAGAGAAGAAGAGAACAAAGTGCTGACTTACAACTTAATCTTTTTTTTTCATTTTCTCCGACCTAACCTGACACTGTGAAGCTTTCGCATCTTCTCGACGTTATTCTTTGCTCTGTGCTCAGCCCCCGAACTCCCTTCCAGACTTACGAAGATCCTAATTTCCTTAAGAGTGGCCTGCATGGCAAGGGTAATGTGAGATGGGGTCTACACTCCCCCTTCTAAGATACCACTCACCATCTCCAGCTAGCCCTAATCATGACAGACTGATCGTCCCTTCCCCATGCGGCCTTGAGCCTTTCCTTTAAATAAACAAACAAACGAACATTTATTAAAAGGGATATGGTTAAATATTCCTTTCAATAAATGTTCTATTGTTTGTTTGTTTGTCTGATCGTCCCCTCTTCTTCCCTCCTTCCCGTTCCCGAACTGCGGCCATGTGGCCTCCCCCATCCCAATATAGGGTTGTTCAATTCAACTCAATTTTCTCCGGAAAATTGACATGTAAAGTGTAAAAATGGAGAAAGCAAGAAAGGACGGAATAAAAGCTAAAGGAAAGGCGGGAATGTCAACCAGGATGTGGCCTAGTTTGCTATTTTACACGTGGGGAAGTGGAACAATGGGAAAAAAAGATGAAAACAGTAAAAGAAGGGGAAGGTAAAGACAAAGCGTAAAGGGGTGTGGCCTGCGTTACGACGCTATAGGCGATAGAGTGCATTGACCTCACAGAGTAAGCAATTCAACTGATAACAAGGCGCGAAAAAGAGGCCGCAAAACTACCAGTTATTAGTCTGAGCACGATTAGCAGCGCTAAGAAACGACCCGTGAGAGAGAAGAGACGAACAGGCGCTGGTGTGTCATTTTTTTAGCGCTACAAGTCATGCTTTAGACTGTAACCAACGAGCCCAGTAACAGGTTCTATACCAGTTATTAGCAAGTGCCGGGTTCCTTACTATACAGTACGAGTTGTAGTCAAATGGTGAAGTGCACTACTTAAATAGTCGTACTTTTCCTTCGTGAGTGGGATCGATGCCGCGTTGACGCGTTGCTCGCCCAGGCACTCAATCTCCACTGCCTCTATTTCAGGAGTGAGCGTGTCAGAATGATTTCCAGTTACAGAACGGCTCTCAAACGGAGGCTGGCAAGAACATTCGTCGCAGCGGACAGCAAGATGCCTATTCACTTTCATTTATGCATTATTGTTCTTCTCTCATAGACCAATTAGTAGTGCAATTTTCTCAATCAGTAGTGCTGTTTTTTGTCTTTTCGCCTTTCAAAACATTGTAAAATATTTGTCTCCTGTATGCCCTGTTTTAAGCTTTGTTTCGTGACAATTGTTTTATGCCCTGTTTCATGCCTTGCTAGCAGTCTTTACCGCATATCGTTCCAATCGCTAACTGCGGTGCTTATGCTTAATTGTTTTCATATTGCTGTTTGCTTGTATATTCCAATTCTTTCTCTGTCCAAATTTTTCTCTGACTGCAGTATTTGAGACTGATACGCGCAATTCTCTATGCCTTGTAATAATTCGCCCCCCCCCCCCTACTGTAATTCCCTCGGGCGGATGCAGATACTGAAATAAATAAATAAATAAATAAATAAATAAATAAATAAATAAATAAATAAATAAATAAATAAATAAATAAATAAAAAAGTAAATAAAAAATTAAATTAATAATAAGTAAATAGACTATCATTAAGACGTATTCCAGTTTGGCTGATATAGCCCTTGCATGTCACAAACCACGCTTTCCATTGAATAAAGAAAAAGTGATTTTCGCGTTTTATCTGCCCTAACTTTTTTTTCCCATCCCCGACCTGCTGGTACAGGCTGCTTGGGCAAATAGCTTGAATTTTGGCAAAAAAAAAACACAAAAAAAAAAAACAATTGAGCAGCCGCTAGCCAAGCTATCCTGCCTATGTTATAGGCGGACTCGCGTGAAGGCACGAGATAGCAGCCACTTCTTTGGTCTGTTGTTGGCTTGCGGTTGCGAGCTCCGAAGAGTCCCGAATATGTGTATATCAATATAACATATTTTATGTATAAGATGTACACTATGTTATACATTTTACCGCGGATCATTGAATCAGATCGTTGAATCGAATCATGTCACTGACTCTTTCAGTGTCTAACGTAATTTCCGCCTAACAGCCTGGGACCAAGAAGTGCAGTTACGCATTTGAGTAATGGCCGCGTTTTTGCTGTTGAGGTACCGCTGTTTTTCCTACCCTGTCGGGAGGTCACCATTTAGATCGATTGGTCGGTGGGAACAATTATCACTATTGTCATCCTTTTCGCCGACGCAGGATGTTGGTCAAGAAGCTGTCGGAGAAGATTACGACCACTGTCGCCTTCGCGTGGAGATTTTGTCGTCAAATTGCCTACTGAAAGACTGGACAGACGGAATCCATCACCATGGTGGATTATTGTTCTAGAAGCGACATCATAAGGCGTTGTCCACCTGGGGTGCTATTACAGAAGGGCTGGCTCTCACCACCGATGAGGAGATAACAGTAGCCACTGAAGGCCCGCTGAGCCGTTGCCTCAAGTGATACCTTATGATGACACGTCTACTACAACAATAAACCATCATAATGGTTTCCATCATGAACCCGCCGCGGTGGCTCAGTGGCTAAGGCGTTGCGCTGCTGAGCACGAGGTCGCGGGCTCGATTCCCGGCCGCGGCGGTCGCTTTTCTGATGGAGGCGAAAAGCAAAAATGCCGATGTGTACGAGATTTCGGCGCACGTTAAAGATCCCCAGGTGGTCAAAATTAATCCGGAGCCCTCCACTACGGCGCACCTCATCGCCTGCGTTGCGTCGGTGCGTTAAACCCTACAATCAATCAATCAATCAATCAATCAATCAATCAATCAATCAATCAATCAATCAATCAATCAATCAATCAATCAATCAATCAATCATGAACACTTTTTCGATAAGAACAGTGTCGTTTGGCAGTAAATTTCAACGTCTGCCAAAATCACAAAATCAAAGCCCGTTTCTAAGACAAAGATAGTTCAAATTCGAAGCTTTCTCCCATTCAACCTGATTCAAAGTCAAAGCCCAAATTCGAAACTGCTTCGACCGTGTCGGAATGCCGCAGTCTGATAGACGTCGGCTTCATAGCGCCAGGGACCCAGGTTCGAGTCCGACCATCGGAAGCGTTTTCTTCTTTACGCGCTCGATGTGCCTTGCGGAAACCCATTGTGTAAGTTGGCTTTCCTGCAGTGAGTTTTGGGCGTAACGATGGACGGCACCAGTGAGGGATAGAAAGCTTCGCTCTAAAAAAGCAGTGCTGAATCAAATCCTTGCTTGCTTCAGGCTATATTTTTTTCACGTCTCCAATATGCGATGTACACTTTTCGAAGAAACGATCCCTCAAAACAGGCGTTCCTACGAGGCATATTACCTCGTATTCGCAGAAGCCCCCAAGATAGAATCATCACGCCTTGGGCTCTCCTGTACGCCATAGAATTTCTTACAACATACACTACACAGAAATCTGGCGCTAGCGTCTACGCGGCTGATATCGAGGCCGCCTGTGTCGCCATGGGCCTCCATTATACCATACGCCCGCCTTATTTTCGTCATTGGCGTATATATAAACGTTTTATTGGCCGTATTTTCGAGAACTGACACAAAAATGCGAAGAATGGTGCGTCATTATAGAAGTGTAAAATAAAACAGGCTGTTTTAAAGCTAAGAGAAAAGGACGTGAAGCGTATTTTTGCGGAACGGTTGTGCCTACTATTCTGCAGACCAAGCTGGTGGTTAACAACAGGTTAATATTGTGGCGGAAACTCATTAGAGACTCTTTTATGTTTTACCGTAATTTCAAATAACGAGCTGTCTGAGATCTTGGAGATGTTTTCGAGCGTGCCTACGAAAACGTCGCCTTCATAGTGAACCGGTGCACCGACCATCAGCTACACTTTAACAAAACTTGTTTCTGAGCGAGTTAATTCATGCTTCAAGAAAAAAAGAATACGTGGCTTTAAACAGTCGTGGACGAAGACAAGATAGAACGGGTACAGGCGTCCGTATACCTGTAGTATCTTGCCCGCGTCGAAGAACGTTTGGTTTTTTTTTTCGTCAGCTACAACTTCCGCGGCGGCAATTACCCGCTCAGTCATGCATTCGTTCGGTTCCTGCATGACCAACATTAGGTACGATCACGCACTGTCTGCTCTTTCACCGAACACGCAGTTGCCACGGGTCACGGCAGAACAGAAAGGATTTCGACTACTTCGTAGCTCGTAGATGTGTTAATGCATAGCGAGGAAAGCAAATCTGAAGAATCATTTAAGAATCCAATTGTCATGCCAAGCCCAAGCCAAAAGCAGCGGTCTTCCCATAACCCCCCACGACAACATGGATTCCCAGGTGCAGTTTCCTCTCTAGTAGACCTACTAAGAAACTCTATGCTGTACACCTTTCAAGTGCGGCCGCTTTGCAGATTGCTCCGAGATAACGATGTAGAGCACCAGTGACACTCGCAAGCATACACGAAGTTTCTAGCAGCTTTTTGAGGCGATAAACGTCGATAAGCCTTGGCCGTCACCGGAGGACGCTTCGATAAGGCGCGCAGCATTGATCTTTCATTCTGGTCTGTAGTGACAATAAAAAGAGTAGTGCGGGCGGAAAGGATAACCTTCATTCCACAAACGCCTCCAGGCAGGACAGGCCACGCTAGTTTGTAGGGTGGTTATAATCGATGAAGCGGCACCATTTCTGCGTCCCGACTGGGGTCGATATGATTATGCTCGAAATAAATTAACAAAATCTTCCTGCGTGGGGATGTGCCGTGTATGGGAAGCGGCTCCAAAGAAGTTTTCCCTCCTTCAAACCTAATATCCTCCAAAAAAGGAAGGTTTTTCATAGCACTTTCCATTTTCAGCAACTTCCCACTTCAGCTTGTGTAATGTGAAAGTGTTCAGAAATAGGTCTCACAGGAATAGGAGCTTTGCTTTCTGCGGTTGCTGTTTTCGTATAGACGAACTTCCTATGACATTATAAATTTTTTCTCCTCCTGGATTTGACGACAAGTGAATACAGTTGTCAAGTAAATCCCGCAGAAATCTACACCGATATAAGAAAAATAACCGAGGTTTCAGACACTACCTAGGTTCAAGGAAAAGCTAACAGTTGAAGTTTGAGAAACGCGTAGATTTTTGTTCGTTAAAATAAAGCCCGCAGAACATTCCTTAATACCCGTCCTTATTTCACAGGCATTTGCCCGTAGTTTTCCAACAATTATGGTCTGCACCCTTCATCAGTCCCATACGGAGCGGAGGTCGCTGCTAGACTGACTTTTCTGCAAAAAGGTCGAAAGTTGGGCTAGCTGGATGCTGTCCATCGTAAAACCAACAGCGCACAAACTAGGCACGACGGGAATACAAGACACGACAAGCGCTTGTTGTGTCTTCTGTATTCCCGTCTTGTCTGGATTGTGCGTTGTTGCTTTTATCACTTCTCTCTCTCTCTCTCTCTCTCTCTCTCTCTCTCTATATATATATATATATATATATATTATATATATATATATATATATATATATATATATATATATATATACACATAACAAAGCCAAACACCCTTCTGAAGGCTCTTAATTAACGATAAAACACCATTTAAAAGAGTGTATCCAAATCAATTCGCACCATAGACGAAAACGGTGCAAATCGATTTGCAGTGTAGAGCCTGGAGGAGGCGTTTACTAGCCGAGCTATGCCATCGGTGTCATGCCTTGGCCCTTCTCATATAAATACACCTGTGTTCTTCGTATTCTAGCTTGCCTTAATCCGCGGCCTCTTGGAGCCCTCGACCCAGTTCTAGATTTTTTTACTTTTACAATCTAATTTTTCCGCTCCCTATAGAGTGCATCTAAATTTACGTTTTCCGGCCACCCATCTCTCTCCATATCTCTCCTATGAATCTACCTAACCTTCTGACGGCAAAGAAACTGGCTCGTAGCTTCGCAAGAAGGATGGAAAATATACATAATAACAGGACTCGCTGCACCCTTGCGGGCGGGCTCTGAAGCTTTGGCCCGCGCGCCACTTGCTTGAAGCAGAAGTAAAAACGAAAGAAAAACGAATCGCTCGCTGCAACTTCGGCGAACACAGTTTTCTTGGCCGACGTTGTGCATGATTGAAAAGTCTCGTCCAGTCCCGTCTGGGGCGTGAACCCGGCTGGGTCAATGGTACGTGGCCCGGCCTTTTTCTCCTAGACTCTTCTGCTGTTTTTTTTTATTTTGTTGAACTAAAATAAGTGATGCCGAACAACGTTTCAAGATGGTTTCTACGTTTGTACACTGGTTGACACCTCTGACTAGCTGCGGCTAAGTTGGTTTTCGGATGAAACGTGCAGTTGTTTGCATTTGTTTTGTAGTACACCGGCGGAATAGCGTCCTGCCGTTACGCTGTTTCATTCCTGCAAAGTTTCGTCTGCTTTTGTCGCGTCAGATGTGCGCGACCAAAATGCAGCCCGTTTTTTCTTTAAGGGGCGAAGCACCCGGACCTCGCTTTGTCCGGGGCTTGGCGTCCGTGTACCCAGTGTTGCGCATGCGCGAGGAGCATTGGATTGGATTGAATTGGATTGGATTGGTATGTATTGGATTGGATTGGTATGTATTGGATTGGATTGGATTAAATTGAATTATATCGGATTGGATTGCATTGGAATTGCATATACTAATGTACACACGCCTTGTCCCTCATTTACATGCGCGAGTGGGCAATGCCACCGGTATTTACGGTAAGAACGATCCCCAGTGCTTCGCTCACTCGTCATGATTCACTTCGTGGAGATGCGTGAATTTTTTTTTCTATCACCCAGACTTGCTGCGACGGGCCCACGCTAAGGTCATGTTATGACGGCGGTTGCAAAGGGTGTGTGGTCAGTACCAACTGCAAATCGACATTTCAATTAGGCCCAGGAAAGCGCTCGTAGCGGCGGATACGAAAAGCACAATTGGTGGTTCTTTCAGTCATGGCGGCCGGTGACGCTGTTGTCCAATATTGCTTATCACGGGGCCCGCCCGTAATGATAGCTAAGAGGCTTGCCTTGCACACACACCACGCACCGCTTAGTTAACTTCATGCGCAGAGGCCTCTCTTTAGGTGCGCCGTTTACGAAGTTTAGCAGGTTTTCTTTTGTCGGTGAATAACCGTCCGAGGACTCAGTGCTACTTCAGCGATCCCTGAATGCCAACCAGTATCAAGTTGGCATTGGGCCCGGCGTTGCCGGCGTCCCTACGGCAGCCGTCAGAAGAGGTATCTATGATAAGAGCGAGCCACCAAAAGTAATGGCGGTACCCGCAACCGCATGCGCAGACATAGGTAGTAGAAAAGATCCATTGCACTAATTTGTCGATCTTGCTCTTTGATTGGGCGACGCTTCACCTGTGACGTCACCCGAAGTGGCAGTTGCCGCATCTCCACTTCGTCTGCATGCCGCTTCACTTACTGTGCACGTGAAGTGTTTTTGAATTTGGCGGGATATCGTCATTCATATCCCAACAGCGCGGATAGACCAGGCAAATTGGAGGGACCTACCCGGAACAAGGGCATCGATCTCAACCAACTGGCCCAAACATTCCTTTTGCTGTGTGGATATCTCACCCAGTGAGTTTGTGTTCATCGTAATGCATGACAAGAACCGAAGTGGTCAAGTTATTTTTCTTGAACATGTGCTCATTTATTACAACACTTTCACCGGCTCCCTTCAGGTTCGTTTCTAAGAGCCAGGAAGTTCACAGTGACGTCAGCGATGACGTGACAATGACGTCACAAGTGACGGGGCCTTGACCATTCGCCTGCGCCGTCTACTGCTCCGCCGCGTGCGCATTTGGTGACGTCGCTCGGTTTCTGCACTGACGTCACATTCTTTTGAGCATGTCCATCGTGTAAAAAAGGAGCTGAGTTTGATCAGCGCGCCGTTTAGACTCAATCATTGCACTCTATTACCACGGAGCTTTGTGCTTTTGGCGATTCGCCCTAAGAGAAAATGTGGTGCTTGATCATGCGTTTATCTGGATAAAAAGGGCGACTGTCTTCTACGCATTTGGGCGGTCTGCTCTAGTAGCTCCTATAGCTGATTGGCTTTCAACCGGGAAATACGTATGGCGAGCTTTTCACGAAATTAAAGTAAATGCCAGCACTGCCCGGTCTTTTAAACGTACAGCAGGCGTGATTTGCATGGATCGAAAGAGCACGGCAAATTTCGCAAGGCTCCGCTTTTTTTACTCTTTTACCAACCAAACATGCAAAGAACGCGGAACCCTTCGCCAGGATTCTAAGAACGTCGATACGCTTCTCAAAAACAGGGATCAAGTTGCGCTCGTCAAGCGCCGATAAGGAAGCCTTTAAGTGCGAAAAGAAGAGCAAAAATAAACAAGAAGCAGGTGAGACGTATTTTCATCTTTTCTTTTACCATCAAAAACGAGAAGTACCTTTGTTAGCAGAAAATGGAACAAAAACTACGAACTCGTTTTGCATAACATAGCGTAGGAGGCGAGTGTACACCTACTGCTCCAACGTGATAACTCGATTATGTCTGAGCGCATAAGTGCGCTGAAGATGACCTCCTCTATACGTTTAAAGACGAACAGCGTCTCCCATATATATATATATATATATATATATATATATATATATATATATATATATATATATATATTATATATATATATATATATGTGTTTTCATATATATATTTAAACATACACACACGCAGTTGGCAATGTGGGTAGAGTAAGCACGAGATGAAGAGCTATAAGCGCCGCCCTGTGACATAGTTAATGCAAATTGTTCCAGATTTGCATAGTAACGGGAATAATACATACAGAACGTCATGAATGTCCGATGGGCAGAAACGAAGCTTTGTTCCCCACGTGTATTATTTATTTCCTTATACTTCAAACGGGCGTTATAAAAAGGGCGTACGTCGGTGAAAGTTTGCGTATGTAGCTTGTGCGCTCTAGCCTTTGTCGCGTACTACATTCGAGAGACAATGCTCTCGTATGCAGTCCCGCCATTCATGAAAGCACGGTCGTCTCACGGCTTAACGTCGAAGTGGAGCGCCTAATTCAGTTGACCTGGGAGAGCCCTACTCCATGGCGAAGCGTCCTACAACGCGAGCGTAACCTTGCTCCGTGCATGGGTCCAAAGCGAACGGCTAGATGATAGACGAAAGGCCCTCTCCGAAGCCTAGCCGACAGGTCTGACGCTGTAGTACGTAATTCCGTGCAGTGCAGTACATGACACGGGGCTCAACCCGCATACCCGTCATTTTTAGCGTATTCTTGATTACTTTTTGTTAATTCGTGTCTCTCGAAAAAGTTGGCTTTATTAATCACTGTGTTTAGGGAACTGCGTTTCGTTGTTCTGTCGGTTCGGTGTACAGTGCGCAACGCACTTGTCTAGAACACATATTATCCTACTTACGTCCTTCCGTGGCCTGGGCGCAAACTAATTTAGAGGGTACCACTGCTGCCCGTTGGAAGTCTAAACTGACTACGTGGGCCCCCAAGAGTTGCTTAAATGCTTAAAAAGTTCGCCCATCCTAAACAGCGCTTAACAACACAACGACGAGGAAGAGGAGACACAAGACGGCCTCTTCCTCGTCGGTGTGTTGTTAAGCGCTGTTCAGATGGACGGATACCAACTAGCCCATCTGTCGATTCTGTTAAAAAGTTCGCTTTGGCATCTCTTAGATATAAGCAGCTGAAGTACAAGTGTATTGCACACGGTACTGCGGTGCGCACACAAGCGTGCCCTTTCACGAAGGTGAAAAAGACCAGTCCCCCGGGTCGAAGCGTCAGAATAAATCTAAATTATGCCTGCACTGTGACTATTATCGTAACTAATTTCAGTAACGATATTTATAATCATCTCATTATATCTCTTCTCCTCTCACCATCTGGGTATATATTAAATAATTGATTTCCTCAAGATCGTGTATATATTATAGATGTAGTATAAATAATCTGGCAGGAGAAAATGTAAGTCTGCTGTTCCTTGTTGCTAATAGCAGAGAATAAAAACACTGGTCCAAACAGTTTACCGAAATGAAAGCCTTGCCGGCTTCTACAGGGGGCCCTTGCTCAAAATAAAATTGTTAGTACCGGGGGGGGAAGGGGGGGGGGGGGGGGACGACGTTCGCTCTGTTGCCTGCTTCAAATCCATGATTCCACATGGAGGCGCGAATTGGTTGTTTTTTCCTCTTTTTGCAAATGTATGTGCGGCACCCCAGTTTCCAGTTTTATCTCGTGGCGCAAAGTTTCTGTCTGCTCTGGGTGAGTATGCAGAAACACTTCCGCACTTTCGAGGGGTTGACCATGGGCACGTGTTCATTCTGAGTATATATTTGTGTTTATGCGTAATAAAATAAGTTGCGAGTGAGCGCCGTCGTGTGTGTCTTCTCTACTGTCGTCGCGTTTCAAGCGCTACTTAATGATGTATGCAGAAACATTGGGTGATATAAACTAACACGGCGCGAATAAAATTTGGAAGGTTTGGCCGGTATGACTAAAGTCGGCTCACTTGTTCTTAACTATGCTGCAAAATTGCTTTGTATAATGATGGATAAAGTGCAATGAAATTACCCGAAATTACGCAAATTACTCTATCTCTCGTGTGACGTGGCATTGTCTGTTCTGCATCTCTTCATTTCCATGCAGTGTAATTATAGCGCTTGTCATGCCTGCGGTTTTGGTCGTGCACTGGGCCTATGGTGGCACTGGATTTTGTTATTTTTTCTGATATTTTCTGTAGATGGCTCTTGCAAGGTAGGGAAATCCAAGTGACGGCCCTTCGCATATATACCTCCATTTACGGCAGCAGGGAAAAAGTTAATCGGGTGACCTCCGAAAATCTTCAGCGTGCCCTGATTTCGTGCCTGCTTGTGTACTACATAAAATTCCCAACGTATGTGTTTGCATTTTCCCAAGTGCTTGTTTTCATACAGCAACTTATATGCCAGGAGAACTTTTGTCGAAAGGACAGATTACAATTTGCCTAAAACGTGCTAAAAGAGAACTTAGCGTGGTAATGTACAACAATTGTAAATACAAACCCATAAGAACGAAGTGTAAGACGGACTGGTACAGACGAATGAATTCCTAGTGTAAAATCACAGACTCTGGGTGACACGGAAAATGCAGAGAATATATCTCTAAGCACTGCTTTGTATGAAACAGTGATGTTATAATAAATGTTCTTTCTACTGTTCTACTGTCAATTCTGTTTGTTTTTTGTGCGGAACAATGAAATTAACGCTGGACTGGGGAAGTAGACGTCTGAGAAGAATATCAGTAAATTTAGCTCAAACTCTAACTGTTCCACATTTTTTTCAGTGGCAGTATCCAAACAATCCCAACTTTTGGAATACTTTGCATACATCCGCGCAACTATTCAGGTGAAATATCTGTATACTTAGCTGTCTTTGTTAAGTAGATCACGCAACGTTTATTAAACACGTTTAATAAGGATATATGACTAAAGCGAATTCTACCTTGAAATAAATATATAGCGATACAGGAAAAGACTAATACTCGTTAAGGGACATTAATAAGATTTGGGTGGTTCGCAGCTTTGGTGCTTTTTAAGGAATAATCCTCAGGTGTTATTCCTTAAATCGGCAACTACATGTTTTAAAATACTCATGTCAAACTTCTGAAAATGTGCTCCTGTTATATGTTCAAACATATGTGCACGTATTGCACGACCTTTTTGATCATCATGACCCAAGTTGTCACACAAAAACATTTGGCTTAAGGCTTTTTTATCGCAGCTTTGGCGTACTTTTAAAGTAAGCTATCAAGTGCATCTCATCTGGCTTATTTTATGAAATGCGAGTTTACTAAAGCTTAACCTGATGCCCGCCATTTACTGTAAGAGCTTTCATGCATGTGTGATGCTCGTTTTTTAAAGGGCACAAAGCTGATGCCAACACAAAATTCAATCATGCCTGTTCCTTAAGCGTTGGCAATATTCTCGAAGATTTTTGAGTGACAACTTGGGTAATGACTATCGAACAGGTCATGCTATGCATATACCTATGGATGCGTTATGTTAAGAGAATATTTTCAAGCTTTATGGCACCGCAATTTCAGTAAATTATAAAATAAACTTTGATTTCAGTGTATCGTTTTTGTAATGTTTTCACAGTGGCCGGTAGTGTATTGAAGGGACCTACAAAAGACACTCGAGACTTTCTGAGCTCAGACTGCGCAATGGAGAGCGCGGTAGCGCATATCGCCTTCTACTGAGGCATTGTGTGTTTACAGCGCCAGAAAGGCGCCATCGGAGGCTCGCCACAGCGACGTCAGTGGAAACGCGCGGGTATTCAACATAACACCTTCCAGGTGTGTGGCCTTGGACGGTGGCAGATGTCACCTATATAAAGGTATACATGCTGAAAGCTGCGAAGTAACTTATAAAAAAGTAACCCATACGTGTATACGTATATAATGGTCACTATGCTATAGGTTACTTTTGTAACTTTTAAATTATAGGTTACAAAAATTCGAAAATGTGCACCTCTATTAAGGGTTACCCAGTTTAGAGTGTACCTCTTACATTAAAAACACGCGTGTCACCTCTCCTGATCGGGGTCTGGTCGTGGCCTCACTGCACACAACTCGTCAATCAAGGTAGGCACCTGGTTCGAGACTACGTCCGCACGTTTTACAAGGAACAGAGGCGTAATTCGCTTGACCGTATAAGTGGAGAAGCCTGGAGGAGCACCAGAACTACCGGTAAAGAGAAGGAAAAAAAATCCAAAAAAGCCAAAATATTGACCAATGGGCGTTATCGGCGAGAAAGAAAAGAAGCGAGCGTTATCGAGTTTGCTTGGACGGCCGGCGAGTAGCGTCCGCGGCGAATTGACGTCACATGTCCGAGTGAACGTACGCATATGAAGGTGTGCGGGGCCTGGTATTTACTCTGTAGAGGTACCTAAGAAGTGCGACAGACGCTTTACCGTTTTATCCGATTTTTTCTCCTGCAGACGTCTTTTGAGGTATCGATCCCTACCAAACAAGAAGAAATTTTCATCGAAAGTACGGGGTAGGTGGAAAGGCTTGCAAGTTTTTCTGTTTTCGGATTACCGCGTCAGGACAGCAAGAAGTTGACACCGAAATGCAAACGCAGGAATGCTGCGCCTCTTAAGCGGTTGCTGTAGGTTCCTGAAAAGCTTTCGATAGTTACGAGTTGCTAAGATGATAATCTCGCTCGGGCTCGTTAGATTGAGCTTAAAGGAAACTGAAAATCTTGAGACAGTAATAAAAACGACTCGCCTAATGCGGGTTTGAGCAGCGTAAACACAGCATCCATCTGCCGAGAACATTGCGTATTCGCAAACCGAAATCCTTACAACAGGCACTTAACAAAACATTGAATAAGCACGAGTTTCTTCCAGTTCAAAGCATCGACTATGACGAGTTCCTCACAGAATTGGCAGAGTGTATCTTCCTCTTTCGTCTTCTGTATGTTTTTATATGTAAACAAGCAGTACGCGTTTCAATTCAAACACATTGTAGCCGTCACAATTTTCTACAAAAACCTACAGGACGAGTATATATGGACGTCGAACACGATAATAAACGTTTTTTTTTTGTTATATACGAACTTCCAAAGCAATCTCTAAGCCGTTCTGCTGCTTAGTCCATGGATGCGGGTTCGGTCTCGGCCGCTGTGGCCGCTTTTCTGGCAGAGGATAAAAGCTAAAACACACATGTTCCAGTATTTAGGCGAACGTTAAAGATCCCCATGTGGTGACAATTAATCCGGAGCCTCCCACTAGAGCACGCCTTATAGCCCAAGCGTAGCTTCGGCTCGTTAAACCCCACAATTAGTCAGATCTCGCGCTTGCTAAGAGCGACTGAGCTTTCATGGCACAGCAGACAAGCACGAACGGTAGTGTCAAAACCAAGCCCACCCGCAACCTGCATCGCATCGCTCCTGTGTACGAACTTGCTGCTTACAGTGCATTTGGGGTTAATTCAGTTAATTCGTACTTTTTGCTCGTCCGTGCCGACAAATATCTGCTGCATTTACGACTTCTAGCTGCACATTTGCATCTTTGTATCACCAACAGTCACAAATACGTCCGATTACCTGCATACACGTGTTAAAGCAATGAACTGGCTGCCTTCACTGGCATGGAAAACTTTGTTTTGAGCTCTATCTGAAAGGCAAAGCAGTAATCCATTCGTTTTTTTCGAAGTGTAAATAGCTTCTCAGCATTCTGCGTGAATGTTGTATTATTAAATATACGTGAATCTTTCATTACAACACAAGTTAGTACGTTGCCCCGAGTCATATTTATGAGAAATTCCGATAATTCAAACAAAATCCTGTGGTCCCTTCGAGTTTTCATTATCGCGAGTTTACTGCATAGTGCTCAGTAGTGCAACTTCGTTGTCACCGAGCCACTGCCACCGAAAACTGCGCAGACGCCAACCGCTTAGACGATGTATCGTTGAAATCATTACTTTGGTGCAACTTGTTTCCAAAAGGGAGCTAAACTTATCTCCTGAGAGAGGTTTAGAGTTTCACTGCTTATCCTAGTAAAAAAAAGTCAGACCGGTCTATTACACCACGCCGATGGAACCACTATATACAGTTTGCAGGACGGAGCGAAAACATGTGGACAACTTTTTCTCCTCACAGGGCTGCGCCCATGCTTGTTTGCGGTATAAGAAATTTTCGCTCTTCAGCGTCGCTTTGTGGCGATAAAAGTGGTCCAGCCGACGAAGTGATTTATTGCCCGCCGACAGACAGTCGCCATGCCGGACCGATAGGAGTACGCGGCCGCATGCGTGTGTGTAGTGCTCGGGAAACCGAGCTCGCGCACCGCGTCTGTTAGCTGCTCTGCATATCGAACGGTTCCGGTAGAGGCGTTTTCAAGAGCGGCTGTGTGAAGCCAGGGGGCGGGGGAGCTCGGGTGGGGAGAGAGAATAAACGTTTATTGAATTACAAGAGGTGGGTTTGGATTGAAGCTTTAAGTATAGGCGTCCTTAGTCGAAGATGCCTTGAGCGCACAAGCATCGACAGCCCCTTAAGCCAGCCGAAGCTGGTCGCCCGGGCCTGTGTTCGCCAGGGCTTCCTCGCAAGGCTGAATTGAGTTCGTAATCCGAAATCCGTCTCACAGTGGGACGAATGGTAATAGCATCATGTAGCACTCATCACAGGTAAATCCCGCCTGATTTTCTCCAAACGGATCGTGAAGACAAAATGTACAACTCTGGCGAATCGGAAAGAAGCAGCTTTTTCGTAATGCACTCAGCCCATATCCAGCCCCGAAAGACGCTTTCTCAAACGAAAAAAAAAAACGCAAGATAGATAGAAAAAGTTTGAAATTTCGGGCTACAGGGACGTAATACGGGCAGGCACTAAAAGCGCAGTAAGTCGAACCTGGTTATAACGAAGAAGTATCGGGGCAGTAAATTAGTTCGTTATATCCGATATTCGTTGTAACCATTGAGGTAAAACTCGGCTCTATAAATCGGCAATCTGGCTCGCGCAACAATCCTAGATAAAAAAAAAACGTATTGTTCTAGCCTTCAAACCCATTATGAACGAAGTAATCCTTATCTGTCTTCTTGTGGAATTCCAGACTGAACAGACCGGAACGTGAGATCGGGAAATTACAACAGAACAAAGTTCCTTCGGCACAACAGGCCTGCGTCGTTCTAATTTACTTGAAGCAGGATCTGGCCTTCGCCTGGTGGCCTATGGCCTTTTCTACTTGTGCAGTTTTTCGATTTACCAAAAAATGGTTGTTTTGTCTCACCTTTCCTTAAATTTTGCTTTTAATATGCTAGCTGTCGAGTTCTGAGCCACGGGGAAACCAAAAATGTCTTCGTTATAGCCGTTATCGCGCGGCTCTTGAGGTTACGGTTTCGATAGGTGACATTGAAATGTAGCGTGCCCAAACAAACTTCGTATTTAGTTCGCCATATCCGATAATTCGCTATATCAGTGTTCGCTTTCATTGAAATGTAGCGTGACCAAACAAACTTCGCATTTGGTTCGCTATATCCGATAATTCGCTATATCAGTGTTCGCTGTCATTAAAATGTAGCGTGACAAAACAAAATTCATAGTTAGTTCGATATATCCGATGATTCGCTATATCAGTGTTCGCTATATATATAATGTATATAATCACCCTTTTAACTGCACGTTAGCATGCAAGTGATACGATCAAACGGGACCAGGAGGCCCGATACAATGTACCAGTCATGTTTCTTGCGACGGTAGCTTTGGTCGGCGTCCGCCAATCACACAACCGAGATTCTGTGACGTCACACAGAAGTCGTCGGAACGTCGCTGGCGGAGTCACCACTACACCGTGTGTTTACCTTAATATATCCATTATTTCTTTGAAGTTCGCGATGAAATTGGTATCATTGTTATCGGAACAAAGCAGTTTTTTTTAGATCTCGCAAACTCGTATCCTGTCTTCATGGCCACTTTAACGGTGCAGGTTTACCACGCACGTCATCATTCTTCAAAGGGCATGGTGAAGGAAAGCGGTAGTTTCTTAGAAACATCGAGCATTGACGCTTTTATATGGCTTGCCGGGCGTTCCATTTAAGCGAGGAAAAATAAACAAAGCACCAGTTCTTTGTCTTTTTTCTGTACCGCTTCTTTGTGACGTAACAACGGATCAGGCTTCTGCGGCAGCCCCCTATTATGACAGCAAACGAAATAGCAACCTCTCAGAAGTTTCCTAGGTGTATTTGTTTGTACGTGTACGGGGATACACACTATTGAGAGGCCATTGACAGGGTCTCGCAAATACGCCTCGAGATTTCTGACGTCACAAGTAGCCTAACGGGAATTCGGCTGTGGAAGAACCACTTGTTGCTTACGTTGTTCCATTTCCCAGTGCTATATAAGAACGGGAACAATGTTACGTATATATTTATATCCAGGGTGCTGTGTTTTCTGGATACAAATCAACCCAGTAGCAGTCTGTCATTGTCCCTTTAAAGCTTGGAAATTCTATCGATGTTTGCTAAGAGAAGAAGCCAGGCGTTACACGTAGAACATAGAGGAGGAGGAGGAGCAATAAACGTCCCTATGAAGCAGTTCGCCGTAGGGAAGAGTCCTTATTCCAGGACCCCTTGAAACCGCCCACTTCTTGGGCTCTCTTCACCAGCCAAACTTGGTCGTCAGGGTCCGAGCTGGACATAGAAGCCTTCCCGGTAAACCCACTCAAGACATGAACCCATTTTCTATCTAGTTTTTCGTAGCCAATTCTTCAGGATAAGGAGTAGGCCTTACCGTAGCCAACCTTCGCTCAGAGCGCGGAGGCGTCGCAGAATTGGGCTCAAAGGGCGCTTCTTTCGTCAGCCACATGTTCTCGCGAAAGCGAAGTTTCAACGTGCACTTTTTCCTCCCGAGATGACGCAGGAACGGACAATCACGAAGGGGGAGATTACCCGGCTTCCAAACAAGTTCAAGTGGAGGAGATCAAAATGCCTGGCCTACGCAACGCAAACACCTTGATATCCGAGAAACTACGAAAGGAAAGATTAAACTGGGTGGCCTGGATAGCTGTCTTGCTTGTCCTCTTCCCGATGGCGTGAATAATGTGCGGTGGAAGTGTTTTCAACGCGTGAAGGGCGAAGTACACGTGCGTAGAACGACGCGTTTTCGCATGCGCTTTTTCCATTTCCAAAAGTGTGGGTGTTCCTGATCGGTTTGGAGGCGAAAAGCGAAAATGCCTGTGTGTCGAAATTTCGACGCGTGTTGAAGGTCCCTAGGCGGCCGAAATTAATCAGAAGCCCTTCACTACGGCGTATTTCACGGCCAAGGTATATCTTCGTCGCGTTAAACCCTAAAATTGGAATTTTGAATTTGCGCCCATAGTGGGAGCCTTGAAGCGTCCTACGTAGGCGGCGTTTAAAGAATCAATGCGCGCAACGCGAAACACTGGAGCAGAGATCAGTCAATGAAAATGAACTGCGGTCATGATTTTAACCGTTGCCTTGGATGGAGTACCAATAATTCACTTAACTCAGTTCCGGAAAAGGGGGGCGCTATTCTGAAAAAAAAAAAAAACTATGAATAATGGTATTCACTAACTAGTAAATCTCCCGTCAGGCAACGTCAGCAGCGGCGTCACTTGGGGGAGAACGATGACCGAGTAATCGGTGCGGTAACTCCATGGTATCGTATATGTTCATGCCTATTCAAATACACTCGCGAAATGGTGGCACCAGCTTATGAAACCAAATTTGTCAATCCCAGAAGTACTTCTGTCTGCACGTACAAATGAAAGTACGAAACAGTCGGTGCAGTCACGAACTTGCAAGACGAACCAAAATTACGTAATTGCAATCATTGGCTACACATATTCAGTTTTGCCAAAATAACTTCCAATTACTTCATCATATCCAATAGGTAGCTACCCACTTCATTATAACGACTTCAAGTCATTTAACAAATGTTTGCTACTCCTGTCATCGTAAAAAGTCATTTGTTATAGCAATTGTCTACGTGTACCATCGATGTCGAATGAAGTTATAGCCAATAGTTCGTTACAACCTGCTTCGTTGAAACGAGTTTCAATTTTTCGACGAATAGTTACACCCCTTTATCATTATAACCTGTGATTTGTAGCAGAAAATGTCTGCTTGTGTCATGGATATCGAAACAAGTTATTACGTCGTTGTATCCAATTGTTGGTTACAGCCCATTTTGTTGTAACGCTGTCCATTACGAAAATACGAAGTCACTCCCTCTCGCAAAACGACTGGTCGTTGCATATTTTGCGAGTTTTATTGCTAACTGCAAGATGAACGGGTCAACAGCTCGTTAACCTGATTTTCCCGGCAATCATTTACAAAGAAGCTGTGACTAATACAGGACGAAATTGTTAGGAACACCCCAAGGACCAGCGCTGTTCCCGCTCTTTTTCTTTGTTTTCTCGGGCGACAAGATTAACGCAGGCGTTTTCACTGTCTACTAAAGCTCGAGATCAATAAACTGGGCGCTCACAAAATTTCGGTTTCAGTGGAAATAAAACGTCCAGCAACCCAATTATTCTCAAATTCAACATTTTCCCTGACGCGTGCCATTTATCGAAGAATTTAACGGGCTGTAAAAGTCTTCGCAAGAAATAGTTACGGTTTGTTCTCGTTTTCGATATCGTCTAGACGCCTTCGAAATAACCTCGTTGTCACTTCTTTTCGTTTATTTCGTAACTGTACCTCCACTTTTTTTTGTTACTTTACAACTGTTGACTCGACCACCGTGACCCCATCAGCCCAACGCCGACCCGATCCTCAGCGCTGTTCAAGTTGATGTTAAGATTTTTTTTTGCTGTTCCACCGAAGATGTAGCGTCTCCGTTAAACCAGCGTTCATTTTCTTGTATTCGATACCCTTTCGTTGAGCTGTAAAACTTGTAGGGCTTGAGGCAAGCAAGCCATGCTGCCGGTTTACGATCACGTTTTACAATATTGAAGCAGTTTGTGAAAGCGATCCATATTTCTCCCGACGTAATAAGCGACAGCTTGACATTTACTACCGGAACATGCGATGTGACGCGTTCGCACCGCATCGTTTGCATCGCAAGCTCAATGTCTCATTTTTTATCTTCTTTCTCGGTAGCGTGTGTACGGGTCTAATCTGTGTCAGATATTTCGTTCCGCATGAACAAACCAAATGGCAGGAGGAACGAATACTGCAGAATAAGTCGTAAATGTTTTACAGCGTAGAGAAACAAGAACAACATTTGAGGGATATACGCGAATCAAAAGAGCTGTTCTTGCGCCGTTCTGTAGCCAACGGAACCGCACACAACTCAACGGGACATTCCTTGTGACGCAGTTAACGACGTTGCTGAATCTCGTTACATTGCAGTGAGCACTCGTTAAAAAAGAATCGACTCCTTTAAAACCTTTCCGGGCGTCTGCTTTACACTGACGGACAATTTTGCGATGTAATACGGGGCGAAGCGTGGTTGGTTCTGTCAACTTATAAAAAGATCTAGTTACCACGAGAAGCAAAGAGGAAGACAAAAAAAGAACACGAAGAAGATGATAATGATGAAGAAGGATAAGAAGAGGACGATGACGATGATGATTATGATGATAATGTTTAGAGCTCGGTGTTTTACTCAATCAGACGTTACGGCGCGCATGCTCTATTCGCGATTGACACGTGGTGCGATGGTTGAACGCGAAGCTTTCTCGTGATGGATTTTTTGGTTGGCCAATCCCACACTGCAAATATGTATGCGCTACTCTGGAGGCATGCACCACTTTTCTTGAACACGCACACCAACTCTCGGCTGTGCACTCCGTAGACATAACGTTTGGGTTTGGAGTGTATACGGCGCGAACCAGTGCCTTCTGCTTGACGTTCAGTGAGTAATTTTTTGAGTGAGCGCCGGTTTGAGGTGTTAAACCCCAAGATGTGGCGTTAGGTCTAACGTTAGGCCTAACGCGGAACAACGCCCTTCTCGTCCTTCGTCGGCCTGTGGTTAACGGCCGTCGATGTCCACTCCACAACACGACGTTAAGCCTATTTACGTCACGCTGTCGCACGCCTGTGTCACCTCCTCACTCTGATGCACACCAACATTTGGAGCTAGCGTAACAGAGCTGTGGCCAAGCTTCGCAGGGAAGCGTTTTAATATTGCTACACTTCACCCCCATCATCATCATCGTCAGAGGAAGTTAGCTTTCCTGCAGGGCGTATTCGCGTTATAAACGCCATCAGTGAGAACACGAAAGCTCCGCTTTAAAATTCCTTGAGTACTTGTGTCTGTTTACGTGCTGTAAGGCAAAAGCCTAGAGATTACCAAAGGCGTCTATACTGCAGAATAGTGTTCGCGCCTCTTTCCTAGCGCGAGACACATGCACGACTCGGGCATGCGATTGGCATGCGACTGATCGTTACGACTGGTCGTTAGGATCGGTTTTGGCGTCGTACGCTGGTCGGAGGGGGCTCACGACGTGCGACTGGCGAGCCAGATGCAGTCGCGCCATCGTTACGACCGTCATGCGGCCACAGCCAATGAGAGCCCGAAGGTGTCGTCAGTGTGACGTCACTATGAAAGTTCCTTTCAAAGCCCCTAGGAGACGCCAGTGGCAGTTCCGGGTATTTTTGGGGGGAGTAGCTCTCCGCCGCCACCACCGACCCTCGCGCTCTCAGCACACAGTACAAACACCTTGTAGACACATGTTGCCACCGGTACCTACAGCATGGACGAGCTGAATCGCCTGTACTAAACGTCCGCACACCGCTGTACTGAAGATATAAAATGCAATGTATAACGTAATAGCGCTACTCATTTTCACTTCAAGTTGTTAACATTTTTTTTTCCTGCTCGGATTTCTCTTGCACATATCTAAGTCGGCCGGAGTGGGCCTATACAGGGAGGCAACTATGGAGCGAAAACAGTGGACGGAGCGACGCCGACGACGCATCGCACGCACGCATCGGACCATGTGTCTCAAATTCACGTGTACGACTAGTCGTGGCGACAGTCGTAACGATCAGTCGCGTGCCAATCGCATGCTCTAGTCGTGCATATGTCTCGCGCTTTTACGGTCTTCGTCTTCCGGCGCGAATTATTCCAACAGGCAGACTGGCACACGCGGCAGCTTCTCCGCAGTCCGAGCGCCTGTTTTACTTACGTGCCATCACGGTCACCGGTAAAGCGGCACGCGCCAGGATGGTTCTTGTTCCCTTACCCTTGCAGGGTAACGGGCTGGCGCAGTGGTACCGCTCTTGGCTCCCGCTCTGCAGACGCGGGTTCAAACCCAGCACGAACCCAATTGCCTTCACTGCATATTTTCTCTTTCGGCGGCCATTTCGGCACCATTCGAGGCGACGATGACGACGGTCACTTTTCGCGTTTGATATGAGACATCCAAGGCTTTCACCTTACTAAAAATTTACGATCCCTTTCAAAAGAAAGTTGAGAGAATCTCGAAAGCTTTCTAACATAAAGAAAAATTACGCCATCTTCCCGTAGGGGAACCCTGAGTAGTATGCGAAGCAGCCATGGGGTCGACTGAAGTTCCCATTAGTTTCCAGTTCGTCGTTTCCGTTGACGTTCAGCTTCGCGTGCCTTCGTTGTACCAGTAGCTTCTTGACGTAGTTTGAACGACTGAAGGTCATCAGGCGTGTTTGTAGCACATGCTCCCGTCGCGGTTTGTAGCGCAGTGGGAAGAGCGCCACGTACCTCCCGTTGGAGCCAGAGAGTCGTGGGATCGAAACCGGGCGCCGCTTGGCTATTTCTTTTTATAGCGGACTGCGCTGACGTCAGCCCAAACGCTGACGGGGCTGAAGAGACGTGCATGCGCAGTAGAGTGCGGGCGGCGGACAACGACAACGAGGAAGGGAGCGACACAGCCCCGAGCATGAGATGCTTCGCATCTAAAATGCGCCAAAACGTTCCCTAAAAGCGCGGCTAACTTTCGCCGAAAGTGCGTCCAATCGATCGTCAAACCGTCAAAGACCTAATTCCCAAACGAAGGTACAAACCCACACGGCGATTTTTCGCGCACCAAGTGAACGCATCTGCGAACGATCTAACGGTACATCGATTCGTGGTTTTCGACATAAAGGTGTACTATTGTCACTCCTTCATGATCGATGCATGTATTGTCCTTATCTAGAAACTGTTCCTTTTTCGGCGATTTTCAAGTAACTGTTTTGACACAATGGCGGCCCGGTTTCAGGCACGCGCCGTGTGTCCAGCAGATAACTTATCAGAGCTTTTCGGTCGACCGACCGCTCTATAGGGGAAATGCATTAGTTTTTTGACAGAACGCCATCGGACCCCACTAATAAAGCTCACGCTTTAACCAAATGTTGCGCAAAAGTGGGAAAGGCGAACACCGGCTTCTACCGGAGGAGCTGACACTGCGTGCTGCGGCAATCGCTAAAGCGCTGATACGAACTGGTGAAACGCGGCGTGATTCAGCTGCGACCTGAATGCGTGCGACTTGGACACCGGTATGCTTGGCTTGCGTTTGATATCACTTTGTAGCCGAAAGGACAGCGGAGTGTGCAGTAGTACCTGATGCGTCGCGACAATACTGTGAGGCTCGAGCCTGGGAAGACAAACCACTCGACAGAACGAAGGGTTCTTGATAACACCTTCGACGCATGCCGCCTTCTTTTGCCCCTGCCGAACGAGCTTCATATCGAACGAGCATCTTGTCAGAAGGCCGAAAGATAAGGGTTTTCATCGAAACATGCGACGACCTCCGGCAATGTCAAGGTACGGATCGAAGTTATGGCTCATCACGTTACTCCGCGTTTTTCAAGAGGTGTTATCCTCTGCGGGTCACACTGAGGCCTGATTGAAAACACCGCGCCAATTTTTTTCTCTATCTGTCTCGAAGGACGTTTCGCAACGGAGCTGATATGAGATTATCGCGCAACGGTAGTACGTTGCGAGCGTTTATCAATGGGACGTAAGTCGACGTATACGGCAAGTGCTTGCTTGATACTTCTTCTGCGGTAGCAAAATGGCGAATCGGTGTATGAATTGAGAAACTGTTAGTTGACTGAGCAGAATGTGGATACTCAAAATGAAGCATGGCGCTCTCGAAGAGTCTGTGCTACCTCGCCTTTGAGCATTCCCTTGAGCACCTTTCTGCCAGGTCGTTAGTTTGGCCTCCAGATGCACCTTATGGATTTAGATCCAGGGGAATCTTTTCAGGCCCCTTACCAACACATGCCCGAATGGCACCTGCCTAAGATGGAGATTTCCCTCATTTTCAGCGACAAGGCAGGCTTTGCTAAAAAGAAAAACGGTTTTACCACCTTTTATGATAGCCGGCAACCGTAAGCAAACAACAAAAACCAACACTTTCCCCACCCAACTAGAGCCCAAATTCTGGCCCCCACCCTGAACTCCTCGCAATGCTGGTTCTGTGAGGCTCCGGGCACGCTTTACCATATTGTGTGGGACTGTGATAAGAACTCCAACCTACCCTTCCCCCTGCCCTTCGCCTTCTCTGAGCACTGCGAGAGAGCACTGTCCAGCTCGTACCCTGACCACCAGCTTTGACTGGTGAAGAGAGCCCAAGAAGCCGGACGGTCTCAAGGGGTCCTGGAATAAGGACTCTTCCCCAAGGCGAACTGCTTCATAGGGGACGTTTATTCCTCCTCCTCCTCTACCGGGAACAAGGGTGCACGCGAAACTTGTCCAACCCTGTGAAACCGTAAACAAATCCCTTGTGAAATCCCTGTCAAACCAAACTCCCAATCCCTTCAGGGGCCTGCCGTTGTCGTTTCGCCTGGCTTTCCAAGTGCTGAAACTCAGGATTAGCTCGCTGAGAACGCGCACGTTCACGGGACCACTCACGTTGCCGTTCTTCAGGGCTGCATGCTCTTCGGCGGAGCGGACCAAGCGCGGCCTACCCATCGCGCAGATGGCCTTAGACTGGCTGGAAACGGCGCGCGCGGAGCGAGCTAACCCCTTTCCCCTCTCCGGAAAGACGGAGCGCCTGTGATTGGTTGAGAGGATGGAGTGATCCGGCACGGCGCTTCTGGGAGCAGGGTGTTTCCGGCCGCCAGGTGCGGGCGAGGAGGGAGTTTTGGCGTACGACGCCAACTTGCAACGCCGACGGCGACACATTCAATACAAGCTTCGCTTGAAAAAAAAGCAATTACTTCAGGATGCGACGCGCCATGGGGAATATCGCCACTGGAGAGTAACCACAATACGTAAACAGCTGTCACATTGGGTCATATCATCTTGAAGATGATTGCCGTGTAATTTTTCTCGCTTGTTGGCCGTTGTTGGACAGATTGGTCATTCATTGTTTAAGGTACGTGCGAAAGGAAAAATGAACTATTTTTACGAGATTACTGCACGATTGAGGCAATTCGATAACGTTTACTGTTCAATAAGGTTTACTGAATTTGCAGATTACTGATGTTTACTATGGCCTAGTAACTTGATGAAGGCTCAATAGAGGCGGTATCGCGAAATAAATTTAAAACGGCAGTGAATAATACTGTCTGCTATGATGCAAATGAACACCACTTAAAGCGAAAGTAAGGACGAAAACGTTACTAAAACAAAAACAAAAAAATCAATCCGCGGTGGTATAGCATCGCGCCGATAATTGTACTTTCTTGTTGCAGCAGAGCTGGGTATCCAAATAGTAAAAAAAACAATGTGAAGAAAGCAAGAAATAATAGAAGCAGGAAAATGACAAGTAATTGGCGAAGAAAGAAAACAGCGAGGTAGTAAGTTGAATTTACACTTAATGGTTATGCAACATCAATACAGCATGCATGCATATTTCTTTGGCCGCATTGCTACATACAACATAAATTCTTTAGTCGCAAGCTACACGACCAAATGATGCTAACGGACAAAACTCGAAAACAAGACCAATAAATTCATCATTCTACACGAATATTTCTAATGAGAACAAGCATTATAAATTGTTTGATTGCATGCTGATGTATATCTAATCAGCGTCATCCTAGCAATGTCGTTCGTAGAGCATACTAGACAGCCCCCGTTGCTTATATGTATATAAGTACATATATATTGATGGAGACGTCAAGGATAGCCGTGAAGCAGAAAGGACGTGTCAGAGACAGTCGGAACAGCGCGTTTATTCTGAGCGGCAGCTCAGAACTCCAACTCCAGAAATGATGATGTCGATGCTTATGAGAAACAGATGAGGTACGACATGATGATGATAATGGTCGCGAGAAGCAGACGAAGTGCTAGGTGGATTGGACACAAAAGCAAGAGGCACCTTTCATGTGTCTTTGAATCGAGCACTAGCGCAGCGCACATATTTATGCTCACAATATGTACATCTTATATGTAAGTTGTATAAGTATATGGGTGTTGACGAGTACCATGAAGTTTTCGTTTCACAAGCTAGAAGCAACGTGTCTAGGTAACAATCATGATGCATATTTGTAATTATTATGAGCGCGATGAGTAGATGTATGTTGAAATGTGCTATCTATGTCTCGCACATTATGAGCGATGTGTTTCCACTCATCGTACATGTGCTGTTCCAAACCTACAGGTATTTTCTTCTGAAGTGTTACTTATTTCTTTTATTTTGTCAGCTGCCTATGCTTGAGGCGGCGTATACTAGTGGTTGCATGACTTATTTTTCCCCCCTGTATGGGCCCTTACGGGTTAACAGTATGGATACATAAATAAAACGAATAAAGTTCGACACGCTGTTACAGTACAAATTTCAGATTGCGAGTACAGACAACTTTAAGTCGCCGTTGACGTCCACCGCGAGGTACCTGGACGGGTCAACTTATAACCCCGGCGCTCATAACCCTGCAGGAGGCTATAGTCGCTACATTATATCTTCCACGACTATATAATTTTCTGTGTACGACACTTTAAGGACCCCTCCTCCTCGTACTGTTTACCCAACAAAGTTGAGGGGAGACGGCGGACTTGTAATTGTAGGGTACGGTAATGACAGGGAAATAAGCACTCCTTAGTACGCTTGCCTGGATTATTCTCCGTCCGTTGCAACTTTGTGCAATCCAGGCAACTCAAAGGTGAAAGTACGACCGGGTCTGCGTGACGTTAACCACTAGTATTGGGAATGTGTGAAAATTAAAAAAAAATGGAGAAGACCACCTACTAAAGATCGGAATTAAGAATTGCATCATTGTTCAAACGACACGCTGCACTTGAAACTGGAGAGTTGCATCTTGGGGCTGTAGTGACGGGGAAATATGGTGTCATGCACAGTGAATTCCGCGGGAACAGTTGACCCTGTGATTATCGACGCCGATGTGTCTCAAGGATTACGCAATGCAAGTGAACTTGGTTCATGAAGGGAAGCCAAATATTTGCAGACTCTTTAGAACGCGAAGGATACACGCGTCCTTTATACGGTGACGAATGTATTGTGTCTAAACTAAACGTCTAACATATTACCTTTCCAGATTTTTAGGTACTCTGAAAAATCATCTTGTTGCGTGAATTGGTTCATGTCCACTTTAAAAATCGATAAAAGAGAGCTAGACACAAATGGAACAGAGCGGGATAGTGATAATGTCCATGTTATCTTTATTCTCTGTTTATTTATTTGTTATTTAATGGGGCAATGCATACTACGCCCCTTAGGAACTGTTGCTGCTGTGTTCCAGAATAAATGGGCTTATTGAGCTTACTTGTACCTTACAGTACAGAGTGCGCTTATCACCTTTTGAATTAACCCACCAACAAGTCAACTTGCGCTTTTAAGAAAAAAATCACAGGGATCACAGCCTACCGTTGCCACTCTCAGCGCTTATCGCACTTTATCAGGACATGTATATTCCGCTAAGACCAAAGATGGGCGATGCAATATCGCGGAATAGCGGATAACATTTCCGGCATAAATATATCTACGCTACAACGAAATATGACAGATGTAGTCTATAAAAGTATGGGGAAAGCACACTCGATAAATGTTCAGATATTCACTCAAAGAAAGATAACAGATTTAACTCTGAGAGGCAAGACCCGCATAATTGATTGACGTGACATTGAGCTAAGGACCATGGTTAAAAATGAGGAACCATTACACTCTTGGGGGCGGATGACCAGCCAAGCCGTTGGACATCACACAGTTAGACGAAATTATTACTGATCCTAATCATTTGGTAATGGTAGTGACGCCAGCTTTAGCACTACTGTGACGTACACAGGTTGGTTCGGTTACAAGCTGCTTTGTACGTATACTTGGTCAAAGTTAAATGTTAACGACCGTTGTTTTGCAGCTAAGTGACTCATCTTTCCTTTGCACGGCACAGACATCCCCTCTATCTGTGTCATTGTCCTCTTGCGAGTCAACAGTCCCAACTCTTCCAAGATGAAGTGAATGAACCACTTCATGTCTGGTTTGGAGACATCCGTATTAAAACTTCAGATCGAAGTTTTTGAAAGTTATGCCTATACATAGCTTCTGTACCGTGATTCGTTTACGTGAACCTTTAGAGTCTAGTTCAAACTCTCCCAACATGAACTTCTTCTCTGGCTTGCGGCTTGCGGACATTCACATAGCTGTCACCGATGACTATCACCGAAGCGTGTTACAACCTTCTTGTCGATCTTTTGGTCCCTTTTTTACACTATCTTGTCGATCACATCGCCTTCGCTCTTCGTAGGCACGCTGCTCTTCGGGAGTCCAAACTACTACGTGAGGCCTTACCATGACGTCACTAGAATACGAATGGAATGCTCCGTGCACGCTAGGCATTGCGCCCACTCCGATAGCGAAATTCGTATTGCACGTCACGTTAACACTTCTATCCAAGGAATGATTGTTCTATTATTATTTTACTTAAATTTTATTCTTTATCAAATAAAACCAATTTTTTACAAGGGTATCTCGCACAAGTACGAGTGTGCCAGGAGCGAGTTTTTGTCATCGGACACGAAAATCTTGCCACTCTTGCCATATACAGCTTTGCAGTAAAAAGAAGCGTGCCAGTAATACTAGACGTAGCTATTGTCGAGAGTTAACTGTTGGTAGGACAGCACTCGCGATGATTACAACAGTGATAATGATGAGAGTAAACCTAGCCGGCATACCCTACGAAAAAAAAAACTATGCGCTTTCCAAATTTCTGCAGTGTATTTTTGGAACTGACAAGATGAATGGCAGCCATTTTACGTATAATGCGGAGGGCTCCATCATCACTCGCATCTTCAGTAGAGGCCTCATTAGCGGAGCAATCACTTCCCTGTCTTTTTCCGTTCAAAGGATCTTGCAAAGGGAAGAACTGCATACTTGAATCTAAACTCAGGCTTCAACTTACGAGACGTAAAGGCACAAAGAAAAACAGATTGAAAAATAAAACAAATTCAAACACGAAGCCTTTGCCCGCGCCAGAAACGTTCCTCCCACACGCACTTTCGATAATGCGCGCAGGCTCATTGAACAGGACATCGATCAAACAGCCCAGAGGGCTGAAAGCACTGGGAATTTATTGAGTCTGACTCCCGACGCAGTGCGTCTCCTCCGCTGTATAACTGAAAAACAACTCCTTCATGACTCGGCAGTTCGCATCTCGCGCCTTTTTCCAAGCCGCCGGTTCCGCCGCCATCTTCTCTTTCTTCTTGCCTCTTCCCCAGCTCTGCAGGCGACGAGCAAAACAACAAACAGTTCACGGAATTTGGCGGCGAGCGCTTTTTGCCGGCGGCTCCGCCTGCTGTAAGAGCTTTCCGAAAACGACGCTCTTTGTGCGCCGTTAGCGAGCCGCCTGATTATTCCGTTTGTCGATTGAAAGCAGGGGCTGTGCTCTGACGTCGGGCCGATAACGCGCGCAGCGGCAGCAATCACCGCAGATATGTACAGAGCTTTACAACCTCCACAAACTCCTCACCGTATTCTTGTTCGTTAAGCCGTCACCTTTCTTCCTCAAAGATCCACTCAGCGGAGCTCACATCTTCTGTTCTCGTTTGCTCTGTAATCCGTCAAACGTGACGTAATTGTGTTCTTTCGTCACCTACGCTGCATTCGATGCTCCTGCTTTTTGCTTCTGGGTGGCCGAACGCTTTTTCTTGTCTAAATCATTTCCAAGTGTCTGGGTGGGTCACTGATTTAACGGCGCGAGTTCCGTGAAGTGACTCGTCGTGGCGAGAGAGCGAGAGCGAAAGCGAGAGAGAACGATTTCTCCCGAAGCACTCCGGCTCAACCTTTAAGGAGCTAACGATCTTTCGCCTTCTGCCGGCGCGTCTGCCTGGCGGCGAGCTCAATTCCTCGAGTAAAGGTTCTCACTTGTGTACGTGGAATCTGGCGCCTCCGTCTTCGCCGCAGCGAACGCAAAAGAAGACGAACTTCAATAACAAGAAAACCAGCGGGGGGCATTCCGTCGTGTGGGAAGTGAAAAGCGTACGTGAATGAAACTCTCCCGCACCGGCGATAGTGGAACGGGCAGGACATCTGGGGCGGTTATTGAAGCGAAAGCGGGTGAGACTGAGGCACGCTATGCCACAATGTGACCCAGTGTTTGCATTTGAAGATCTGACCCTTTATTATTTGTTTGCATTCATAGCATCTCTTTGTGGTCCGCGCAACGGTGAAGATCATTAGAAAATAGGCCAAAACTGTGGTACTCCGCAGTGTCGCGTTCTGCGCCACTAACCTTTCAGAAAAGAACATTAGCTCAAGTAACTGGCCGGAACTCACGCGGTGCTTAAAATTCTCTGAACCCAGACATGTCCTTTGAAATCAGAGCATGACTTGCGAGCGCTGAGATACCAACCTACGTTTAGAGTCTGCAGTACTCTCTTGGATGGCTCGTAAATTTCACACTGCTTGTCAGCCCAAAGCGTGTTTGATTGTTCGAACAGATTGTATTACGTTTCCTGAGTACATCTCGGGTGATAGTTGCCCTTTGAAAGCGTCTTACTGCCTTGATGGTGTACATTTTTTCCCCTTAGTTTCCATGTTGTATGTTGCTCCTGTCTGTAACTTTAAGTGCAAGGCCTTGAGGTGACTTTGGATTGGAGTTGGGATTACTCTCTGTGCATAATGTTTTAGTGGGGTGTGTAGTGTTAATGTTTCTCTGTCGCGTGCTTTGGCTTTGGCTGAATAAGCTATAGGATAAGGCAGGCTCACTGTGGGGCAACCTTTCAATATGCATTACTTTTCTCATTATCAATGAAGAGGTCAGGTATTTAGTTTACTACCCCAACAGACTTATTTCCTGCGGACACGAGGCGCAAAAGCGCCACTCCAGACGGCGCCAGAAAGTACTCAACAAAGTCAATTTATAAAAGACTCGCATTCTGCGGCCTGTTACAAAATTCGAATTCCCAGACCAAGCAAGCTTACCATTTTGGTTCCCGCTGAAGCAAGGTGCAGACTAAAATGCGAGACTGTAATCAATAAATGTGTCTGGCTATCCGGCTTATGAGACGTCAGTCGTCTGCTACAGTTCAGCCGCAGACGGGTCCGGAAACGTCTCGTCTGCTCGCATATCCGGTGAAAACGAAAGGCTCGGTGAGTATATAAACCTGTGAACCCATATTCACTGTCTTTCCGTCAATGGTGGGGCGTTGTTTCTGTTTTTTTAACGTCTGTTCCGAGCTGTTAGGGGGCAGACGACAAAACTAAAGGGCCTTTCTAAGGGCGCCATCACTGGGCTTCCCCGGTTTTCCGTACAGGAAAAGAGGCGTGCGTATACATGAATGTAACGCACGCTACTCTTGGAATCTGCAGGGAGCGTACGACGTACTCGTTTCGCGTTTATTTCTTCGCGTGCGTAAAAGCGAAGGAGAATACAAAGCGGCAGCCTTGTGCCGCCCAGACGACACGAGGGCGGTGCAGAGGAAACGCGCCCGCCTTGACTGAGCCGAGACTGAGTCTCTGTGGAACCCTTTCGGCACTATGCGAAGGTTTATAAAGGCGCCGCCAAATCTGCCAGAAGCCTTGCTTGCGATGTCTCGCAGGTTACGTACAGGCCAGCTCAAACGAGTCAACTACGCGTAAAATGACCTGGTAATGTTGAAAGATCTACGGCAGACGGTCGCGCCTCTGGACAAGTTCCCACTCTGGTTACCAGAAAGAGAAGACGAAAGATTGAGAACGTACAGAGGACGGCTTTCTGCCCCCGGAAAACAAAAATGTGCCCATAAAAGGAGTTGTCTATGTTAGGCGAATCGTGTGGAGAAACAAACCAGCGGACGTTAATGACGACGGAAAGGAGTAAAAAAGGTGACTTGTTCGCGGCTTGCTGTTTCAGCAGTGGCTGCTGAAACGCGTCTCAGTAATTGAAGTCTGATGCTATGTCATTACAGAAACACATTTCTAGGGCGCATAGAAGATTTTTTTACAAGCTGGATACGAAAATAAAAAAAAATTACACCAACTTCCCGTAGGGGAACCCTGAGTAGTATGCAAAGCAGCCATGGGGTCGATTCAAGTGGCCCATTAGTTTTCAGTTCGTCGTTTCCGTTAGGTTGAGGTACGTAACTACCGTTATATTTACAGTTTGGTTTCCATGGTAACTACCACACTTTTCACTTACCGTAACTACGAAATAGGAAATTGCGTTGAGGCTATGGCTGTTTCGCCTAATATTCAGGGTTCCCCTACGGGAAGATGGTGTAATTTTATTAGATGTGACGGGGCTATGTCCCTCCCTTGTCGTTGTTGCGCCGTCCACACCCCCACTGCGCATGCTCGGCTTGCTGAACGCCCGGTGGTGTATTACCCTTAATGGCTCCTGGAGCGACAGTGTTACCGGTGTCTTCCTGGGCCGGCCCGAGATGAGCCGAGCATGCGCAGTGGGGGTGTGGACGGCGCCACAACAAGGGAGGGACATAGCCCCGACCATGAGATGCTGGAGCGACAGTGTTGCCGGTGTCTTCCTGGGCCGGCAGCGAGACGAGCACGCTTCCCCTTAAAGGGCTCCTGGAGCGGCAGTGTTGCCGGTGTCTTCCTGGGCCGGCGGATGGACGGACCACGGACGACGGACCCGAGAGCAAGAGATGCTTTGCATCTAAAAAAATACACTTGTTGAACTACGCTATACAGGCGCAAACAAGAACCCGCCCGATAAAGTTACGTTAGTTTTTTCTTGCGCCGCAGCTTCGAAAGAAACTGAAATGGGCTTCCAGGTGTAAATTTGAGCTGGCCGATGATGAAGGTAATTCGCGCAAGTTCGGAGCTCTCCTTCCGGAAACACTTCACAACTCCGGCCACAAGTTCAAAGGCGGGAAACTTCACAGCGATGTCGTACTTCATGTTTTGCAGAAGTCTCGTTCAATGGTGCCGAGCGGGATCACGCAGGATGTTCCTAAAGGTTTTCAATAGAGGCCACAAGCAAATGTTTTCTCGTGTTTCGTTCGAGGGAGGAATGGCCGGCCTAGAGTCTCAACACCGTTCCCGTGACGTAACGGAAGTGGGGCGATGGTATACGTGACGTCATCGCCTGCCACCTGGAGGAAGAAGTGAAGCCGTCCACGTCTGCACCCCAGTCCAGGTTGTCACCAATTCCCATTCGGTGTGCGTTCATCCGCTTCCAGCGGGAAATTTAAGTATAGTAATTGCTTTTTTAGAGTTTAACGCGCTGACGCAACGCAGGCGATGAGGCGCGCCGTAGTTGAGGACTCCGGATATATTTTGATCACCTGGGGATCTTAACGTGGCGTCGAAGTCTCGTACACACGGGCGTTTGTTGCTTTTCGCCTCCATCAGAAAACCGGCCATCGTGGCCGGGAATCGAACCCGCGTCCTCGTGCTCAGCAGCACAACGCCTTAGTCACGAGAGTCACCAACCGGCGAGCGGTAATTGCTGCAAGAAAACGGAAACAACGTTCTGGGTAGATTGGGGTATATATATATATATATCTATATCATATATATATATATTATATATATATATATATATATATAGTATATAGAGATAGAGCTAGAGCAGAAGAGAGGAGAGAGAGAGAGAGAGAGAGAGCGAGAGAAAATTGTGTGTTGAGTCGACGATTAGAGCTAAACTCGTACAAAATTTGGGGCCTGGTCCGCACAAAGAGCACTCTAATGACAACATTCCCGTCTTAGAGAGACTGAAAGAACGGAGAAGATTGCACCGAGATAGCTGGCCAAGAGCAGGAAACGATATGGGGCCCATGCAGATTAGAGTTGTGACGTAATGGCAGCGGGGGCGGAGGCACGACGTAGGCCAACAAACTTGAACCCGACACCGGCACCGTGATAACGAAACCCTCGCGGTGTGTCCGCGTCAGGGTTGTCAGACCGCCCGGACGCACGAGTGCCAACGAATGACGTCACCTCAGTGCTCTGCAAGTGTAGCTCTGTGGGCGAAGATCTGTCCAGTGGTGATGCGCACTTGCAACATTGCCACGGCGCTGGATAAAAAGTATCCCAGTAAGCAAAAACGTGCAGACAGACGCGACCTGCGCAAGCTTTTTAGAGAGAAAGAGAGAAAGAGAACATAACTTATCCGACAAGTCATCAAACGGGGGTCCAAAGCAGTGCAAAGAACTGTAAACGGGCAGAGCATCTACGTTCGAAAACCATATGATACTTCGTAGATTTCAAATAGATCGAACTGTGAGAAAATGGCCGATTCAATATCAGAATTTTGCCGTACAATAAGTAGAGGAATTTTAGGAAGGCGACATCAAATCTTCTACCCTTAGTTGAGCATTGCTGCGGTTTCATTATCGAGTGTTAAGAACTGAAACTCACCCGTCACCATTCCCATCCGTACCGGCTAGGTGACGTTACCCGACACCGTGGATGGATCAATCAATCAATCAATCAATCAATCAATCAATCAATCAATCAATCAATCAATCAATCAATCAATCAATCAATCAATCAATCAATCAATCAATCAATCAATCAATCAATCAATCAATTTCGACTTTTGCACTGACGACATGAATTTTAAGCAAGGTCGTAATGGAGGTAGCGATATTGACAGTTTTCAGATATCGACTGCAGGAATGTTGTTTCGCCGCACTAATGATGTTGTACCGTGAGGGAGAACGTTTTGCAATGGTCCCACTGCCGCAAGGTTCGGCTGGTGATATATAAACGACAGGAGCGCCGTCTACAATCTTTCCGAGCGTTACTGTCGAGCGCTACGCTGGATTCTCCCGCTATCTTAAACCTATAATCCCCCCACGGGTGTACCAAAAAGGTGTGTGAGGTAGCCAACGTCACTACAAAACAAATATTTGGCGAGGACACTATATACAGCAAGCCCTTGTGAAGTACACAGTATACTTCAACTTAAGACACCCCACCCCTACCCTTCTCTCGGATGAGGTCTGTCTCGCCGGGCAAATACGCTTCCGCATATTGCCACGGTCGGCGACAAGCGCAAATTCTTTTCCCTCTTTTGAGGTCACCTTATCGCGGGCCGCTCAAACGCCGAGCTGTGTAAGATTGACTTGAAACGTCCCCTCGTCTAAGCTATATCACCGTAGCGTGTGTCCCTCCAACTCTTATCCATGATGTCTGTTCGCGAGTGAGGAGAGGCGATTTGGCGCGTTCGCTCTTCGGTCAGTGGCAGGTTTTGCAGAATCTTCCGCTGCCGAATTTCCGAGGGTTCGCCGCAGGGGGTTGCTCCTGCGTGGGAACCCCGCTCTCACTCGTGCTGGGCGCTCTCGCCTCGGAGAGAGTCGTTCGGCTGATTCCACGGAAACGCAGTGTCTGCTCGGTGGCGCGACGATGACCGCGCAATGTGGCGTGGACGACGTGGCATGGCTTGGCCCAGTTTCGGCTTTTTTTTTCTGGCTTTGTTTTTGTACGCAGGCGGCTTCTTTTTTTTCTCCCCTCTTCTTGTCTAGGTGCCTCGCTCGAGTACGGCTGCCAGTGAGTGTGCCCTATGAGTACGCAGGAGTGTCTGCTCAAAATAGAGTGTGAATTGCGTAAATGTCTTATCGGCGAGCCGTGTCAAGAGTCCCGTTTTTTAGGGCCGTCCATCCATTCATGGGAGAGTGAGTATTTTTGCTGTCTTAGTGACGCTGCTGTGGCCTTTGTAGTAAGCGAGAGTAAGACGACACAGCTGCAAAAAGTGCAAGGAATGCCTTTCTCCTCAGAAGAGTCTCCCACCTACCTAGAACTTTTTTAAAGGAAACTGAAATGTGATCCTCGCCACCGAATATTTAACTGTAAAAATGCTCTCAGTTGGTATTCATTAGCGGCAATCAGATTTTACACAATCATTTTACACTCCTTCAGGAGAAAACCCCAGAAATTATCTAAAGAAAGGGACCTAAAATTCTCAGACACTTTATTGTTCTTTCTACTTCAAAATAGTTTGCAAGAACCTAGAATAAATAAACAGCATCGGCGCTTGTTGTCGACACGATTTAGCATATATAATTTGCATTTAACACGGGCGCGTCTTCGCGAGTACTGGTGGGTGTGCGGTTCCTTTCCCCTCTCACACTGACTGTCGCCTTCTCAAAACGCCGACATAAGGCAGGCACTAAAATCTTACCCTCGCTAACCAGCGGCCGACTTGCGTACATAACCACTTTTCCGACCATAAACACAGACTGGGCACCTAATCCAATAAAACTCTCTGCCCTCAAGACGAAGGACAAACTTGAACGTGCGGGGGGTAGTGTCCGCTAGTCTTGGCGACCGGCCAGAATAAAACCCATAAAACAGTACACTTCCTATTACAGAGCTGCGCTCTTGAACTACAACATCCGTGGTCGTAACCCAAGCGAACTATCCGTTCGACATAAGAATAAACGTTTGCGAAGCTGGTGTTATGTCCTACAGCTAGAACAAGCGCACGAGAAAGCAATGGATGAAGAGGTTCGCCGCGTGATCTTCTGCGCATGCTCGCATCCGCTCACGGAGCATCTGGATGAGATGTGTTTATGGGCGCTGGAGTTTTTTCGGCTTTAGAAAGGCGGGGGAGTTGAAACGACCATATGCGGAAGCAGCTAAGCCTCGGCGACATGATCCAGCTGTGCTCGCGCGTGCATATGTGCACGTGCAGTTATATAGCCAAAACGAAGGTGCGATAAGTTTAGTAAGCGGATGTCTACTAAACGTCTTATACACAGGGATAGACAAGACGGTCAGATGACGCATAGTCCTCGTCATGCCTCGCTGAGAATAGCGATGCAAAAAAAGAGTGCGGTGAAGCTCCTTCAAAAAGCACTGATTCCAATACCATCGCGAGGCGAACAGAAACACCATGCCCGTAGACTTTGTTTAGCAGAGAAGTGGACTTGGTTCCTCAATCCAGAAACCAATCTACTTCTGTACAATCCAATCTAAACAATCCAATGTAATTTACAATCAAATGTAAAACTTAAGTGTTATCAATCCTACATTCGACCAAAATTAGAATACGCATGCATAGTATGGGATCCCTACACAAAATGTAACATCGATAAATTGGAAAGAATTCAGAGGAAAGCGGTTCAGTTTATATATTCTAAATTTCGTCGTACCGACTCTCCATCGGAACTAATGTCAGATAACAACATTCATTCACTACTTCAGTATAGAAGAATGCAACTCCGCTTGGACTTCCTGAGTTTCTTGCTTAACCATAAATTCGCGATTGACCCTTCACTGTATTTAACCCCTTTGTCAGCCAGAACTATACGACATCACCAGCTAAGGTCTTTAACACCATATTTTGCAAAAACAGATGCCTACAAATTTTCTTCTTTCCCGCTCACAGTGTCTGAGTGGAACTCCCTGTCAGAGCGTGATCGCCTTGCATAACATGTATATTCGTCGCATTGTGTATACTTCTCGATGCAGTACTGTATATATTTCCTCATTGGGCTCACTTTGTTATTTATTGCGTTCGTGATGAAGCGTAGTTCACCGTTTTGCTCATTGTGATTCGTGATTGCCGCGTCCTGCTTGGACCACGTGTTGTGGTCTGCAGTATGTAAATAAATAAAATAATATAATAATAATAATAATAATAATAATAATAATAATATAGGCAACTGTGTGGTCTCTGCCCTAGATACCAGTATTTGATGGGCGGTCGTGTCTGGCTAAATTTGCCCTTTGTTTTGCAGGAACAATCAAGGACCCTACACTGTAAAATGAGTTACACCCTTTTTGTCTAACACCCTTACGCCCTGCCGAAGAACAAAGAAAAACACCTTTGAAAGGGTGTAAGTAACGATAAAAACCCTTTGAAAGGGTGTATTTTTGTGTTTTTGCGAGGGTGTAAGGGTGCTATCGACAGCAAAACACCTGTGAGGATATTTTCCTCCGTTTTCTTCACTAGGGTGTAAAAGTATTCAGCTACAGACAGTTATCACACCTTTAAGGGTGTAAATTGTTTTACAGTGTGTCTTTACCGTTTACTTTTAAGGATCCTGTCTTCATAAATGGTGTGCTATACTAAGCAAGCCATCACCCATTAATAAAGAATGTCTCGCGTTGCCATCAACGAGTTGGGAAATGACTGGAGCATAAATGGACAATAACTAAAACTGTGGTTGATTCCTCTGTCATAGGAATCGGTAAAACACGAAAGTGAAATGTGCAGTGAAATGTGCAGCTGAGCATGATTAGCGGGTCGGAGGCTGTCTTGTGGGTGTGCTTGGCGAGCGACGTCCTGCTGGCGGGTCGCTTCGGCAAAGGTGTACTGGCGTCATTTCCGTGACGGATATGACGTCAGTGAAATCTTGGTGTATCCCGGCATAAAACACTTTCGTGTTAAAAAAATGAAAAGCCGAACGGTTGTAGAAGCGGAAAGGGCTGCAAACATTGAGTAATCACTACAATGCATTAAAATTTAGAAAGTCTGCCCCACGTGAGAAGTTCTCGCGGCACAGCTCCGTGTACTTTGGCAAGAAACTTCGGACAAAGCTTCCTGTAGGGAGCGGTCGTGTAGGGGTGCGCATAGGTATTAGTAGTTTACGGTAATGTGTATTCTCTAACGAAGGGCAGTTGCAATCAACGAGCTAACGATGGGGCGAAGCCCAACACCATAATGGGCGGGTAATGACAGCTGGTTCATTAGCTTCCACCCATTGAGGACCAAGCACTGCTTGTAACCCGGGCTACGACGGCGCCGTCAACACATGTCTTCCTGGACTAAGCATCCCCTACCTTTACAGCTCAATAAACGTTTCATCTCTCTCTCTCTCTCTCGACATCACGCTATCCAGTCGGAACCATCGGCATGTTTCTCTGCCGGGAAGTACTCAAGCGCGGATTACAAGCACAGAGTGCATAGCGTATTAGACACACCACAACAAATTTCCCGCTCTCACGGTGGCTCAGTGGCTATGGCGTTGTGCTGCTGAGCACGAGGACGCGGGTTCGATTCCCGGACGCGGCGGCCGCCTTTCTGATGGAGGCGAAAAGCAGAAACGCCCGCGTGTACGAGATATCGGCGCACGTTAAAGATCCCCAGGGTGGTCAAAATTAATCCGGAGCCCTCCACTACGGCGCGCCTCATCGCCTGAGTTGCGTCGGCGTGTTAAACCCTAAAATCAATCCACACTTGCACACTGATGGTGTTGGTGGTTTCTCACAGCACGAAAAAACTGAGATCGAATTGGGTCGATCCCCCCCAAAACCCGAGTTACTAGCCAAAAAGCTTCAAAAGTTCTGTTTACATGACACCACAATCTTCACGCGGTTTGGTGACGTATGTTCTGGCGACAGACGACCGACTCGCATCTGCAGACGACAGCGCTTAGCATTTTCTAGGCTCGTTTATTCTAAACGAAAACATACTTGGGTTGAATACGCGAATTATTGTTGGCAGCCATTAACCTAGAAAGTCGCTTTGCTCTTTGGAAGAATCAAAAGCCCTTCACGGCTCGCTACTCTGAGAAATTAGGTTTTGGCGCTAATGAAAACCTCGACAATGCAGTGTCAACCTCCGTACGTGTTAAAACACCCCTAAGACCTCTGCCGTCACACACGAGTTTCGAGAATGCGACAGCCTCAGATTTTTGGATGTACGCCTTACTCCCCCCCCTCCCCCCCGCCCCCCCCCCCCCCTTCCTACCCCGCACTTGAGTGCTGGGAAAACGAGCCTCAAGCAAAGAAGTCTCAGCTTTTCAATTATTCAGGCCACTCTAAAGCTCTAAAACGCTGGCACTGCTAACCTCTGCCGGTAAAATCTTACTAATTAACTCACGCTTTTTTAAAAGCGAGCGCAGTAGTGGGGCGCAGGCAAACCGCTTAAGCGAGGCCGGATATCCGTCGCGTCTTGTTTCCTCTGTGGTGAATGAGCCCCTAGGGGACGTGAAGCGTTGACTCTCGGCGGCCATTTTCGGAGCAGAAGATTCTGGGCACTGGCCTTCTCCTGTCATCCGCTCAGAAGGCGACTGAGAAACTCTTACGCTTTCTACGGGCGAGAAACTTGAACACTAAACTATAGACTGAAAGCCGTCCAGTGTCAATCAGTGTCAGTGCTTCAGCGCATGGGCATATGTGTCTGCTCCAACTTTTCTTCATTCTTTCTTTTCTCTTTTTTGCCTATGTTCCCTTTCCCACGTGCAGGATAACAAACTAGGCTCTAGCCAGGTTAACGTTCCTGCCTTCCTTCTACAACCTTCCTTCCTTCTTTCCTTCTTCCACAAATGAACCGCTTGTCGTTAGAGTTTTAGCTGACCGTTTTCGGCGGTCCGCTCCAGTATCGGCTGCCCGCTCGGCGCAACCGGAGCCAATGCCGTTCGCGGCCAAGCGCGCCACGCATGCGCAATGGCGCTCCCGCTTGCTATCGGAGCGGAGCGGACCGTGAAAAACGGTCAGCTAAAACTCGCTGTTCACACGACAGAGAAGGTTACAGGAAAAGTTGCCGTTGTTCCGCACGTGTACCAGTTGTCAAAAAGAAGTCCAGACTTAGCAAACCAAAGTGCACGGCAGTATGACAGTGGTATCTCCCGCACCCTAATAGCACTTTAAAGGGACGGACCACCGATTTTTGTCACGTATATCTTCTCTAGCGCATATGAAAGCCAGCGCTTCATATATCCCAGTAACTACAAGCAATTTATAAACAAAGTGGCGGAAATAACTTTAATTTGGCACCAAACTTTCTGAAATTAGAAGGGTGGCGGTTCGTACTGTACGAACTTGAGACTACAATATCTGTCCCAGACCCCAGTCACGTGACCTGCAAACCTAGCAGCTACTAGAACTGCTGAAACGTTTATTAACTTATTGAAAACCTTTTAACGCAAGTATTTGTATAAGTTTAAATTCTATATGTATTTTTACACATTATTTTTAAACTTTTAAGACACGCCGCCCACCGCACCTGGATTGCTCTGTGTGGCTACCTGAGCCTCCATGCCCAGAATCAATGGCAGCGCTCAGTAAACAGACCCAGTGAAGGAGATTTGGCGATTCTGCCTGAGTCAGGGGCGTTTCTTCTGCCGCAATATTCGATTTAAGTTTCCAAATACGCCAACGGCAGCTTAAAAAAATAAAAGGACGGGCCCGGGGGGTATCGAACTGTGACACCACAATGTGAAACCCATGTGAAGCCAGATTCTACCTATCGTCCATCCCAAGAGATGGCGCCTTCGTGCAAATTAGACTAGTGAATTTAAAAAGAACACACAAAGGAAGGATAAAACCTGCGATTCACACTTTTTTTTTACCCAGGGACACGTTTTTAAATATCGCTTTTAATTTCACATACAGACAAAAGTATGTCGCCGCGCTACTGTATGTCATGGTTGCCAGCATTAATTTTGGGAGGAGACATACGGATCGTAGATCTAAAAATTTCGATTTAAAAAGTTCGAGGGCGTCATCAGCAAAACCATTTCTCGTTAAGGTGCTTTAAGGAATGCCCTTTCATTTGGGATAGAGAACATATACTCGACAAAAATCGGTTGTCTGTCCCTTTAAGGGCGAAACAGATGTGCGGAAAACGACGTGTTTCCCCATGCGTTTTCCCTCTCCCGAAACCGGTCCGGAAGCGGTCAGGAACACGCATCAAAGCTACACGACCGGTTTTGAAGAGGGAAAAAATAAACCAGTGCGGAAACGGGTCGCTTCCCGCGCATGTGTTTTGCCTGTAAATTTAGCAAATTAAGCAACTTCCCAGCGGAAAAAAGAGCCGCTGCAAAAATAAACCGTAAAAACGAGCTCGTTTCGAGCGCCGAAAATGTGGTGTGCGTACCCTCCCTTCCCCGCTCGTAAACACGTACGCCAGAGCTCGCGATGTTCGAGCGTGCGATTTCGCGAGCACCTTACTGGAATGTGAAGGGTTGAAACACGGAACAACTCAGCTCGCGTTGCCGAAATCGCGCATGCGCACTTCTTCTCACGAGACTGACACAACAGCGAAACGTGGCAATCAGTTTACGGGAGAGAATTCTGAGGCTTCCGAATGGCAAGCCCAAGTGACGCATGCCTAAGCATGCCATCCTTGAGTTTATCGCCAACCCAAAATTTGTATCTGGTCTCTCCCCCGGTACACATCTCCCGATGACCCTGATACCGGGTATCAAGTCTTTGTTCGTTTTTATGGTGCATCTGTGCACAAGGTCTTTGGCATATAGGTTGTCACTTGCATACGCGTGACTTTGTTTTCGAAGCCCAGCTTCGGCCCTCTCCCACTGACCCTGATACCGGGTATCGAGTCTTTGTTTATTTTTTACGGTGCATCAGGGCACAAGGTCTTTGACATACTGGTTGTCACTTGTACACGCGTGACTTTATTTTTAAAGCCCAGCTTTCGGCCCTCTCCCATTGATCCTGATACCATATCTAGAGTCTTGTTTATTTTTTTATGGTGTATCAGGGCACAAGGTCTTTGACATATTGGTTGTCATTTTGTAAACAGTTTGTTTTTAAAGCGAAGCTTTCTGCCCTCTCCCATTGACCCTGATACCGTATCTAGAGTCTGTTTATTTTTATCGCGCATCAGGGCACAAAGTCTTCGACATACTGGTTGTCACTTGTACACACGTGACTTTGTTTTTAAAGCGAAGCTTTCAGCCTCTAGATTATGTCGTCTGCGGTCCACCCAAAATGCACTGCAGGAAAGCCAACTTTCCTTGTCTATGATAGTGATTGTGGGTGAAGTGAACCAAAATTAAAACGTTTCCGCTGGTGAAATCGAAATCAGGTCCCTCGCGTTCTGAAGCCGACGTATGCGTCATTCCGGCACGGAGCAGTTTTGGATTTGGAGAGTGGTGCACGGACGTGCAAAATTAGACAGGAAATGCACCCCCCTGTCTAACGACGGCGGTGGGTTGAACGACGGGGAAAACCACGGAATTCCCGCACCAGTAAAGCACCAGAGAGCCCAATCGCAGTGCTGTAAACCGTCCCGACCAGAAATACGTGTTCGCATAAGAAAAAATTAGCAGTGGCTTAGCTCGGCTATGCCAGGATACCTAGCGTGAGCTAAGGTTCAGCACCCGTACTCCAATTGGATTGAATTTCAATCCAACACAATCCAATTTAATCCAATCCAATCCAATCCAAATCAAATGCAATCCAATCCAATCCAAGTCAATCCGATCCGATCCGATATAAACCAATCCAATGCTCCTCGCGCTTGCGCAGAACGGCCCTTCACGGCACACGCGAAACCGCTCAACCTTCGGCCAGTGTAGCTTACGCTACAAAAGCGAGCAGTCTTACGTCACACTTTGGTGTTACGTCACCTTAGCATACCCATAAAGTAGGAATCGCGTTACCACCGTACTGATCATCATAAATAAGCAGGGTCGGCTCCCTTCCGGGTTGGACCGGTTGGTGTTCGACTGGATTTTGGAGAGCTTCGCGCTCCTCCAGCGTTGTCGTTTCGACAGCGGGGTGATTAATATTTTTTTGCGCGTTTAGACTTCTAGGTTTCAGCGATGCGCGCACGGTGCCGGTCCATGCATGTATGTTCTCTGCCTGAGAATCTTAGAAGCAGCTATTGTCTTTGTCCTTCTTCGGTCGTCCCTCGTATAAAATGCTGTCCTTTACTCATTGTGCGACACATTTACGCAAGCACAATAACTCGGACAACAGAACTAATAGAGCAACCATTTCGCTCACGGGCAGAACGTGGGATGCGTAATCCGAAGGTGATTGATTACGCGTCCGTCCCTTTTGGACACACTGTCGGATGACGTGTGTCGGACACACGTAAAGAACGGCAACAGAGACGTTTAACTACGTTTCGGCAAGTCTGCTGCTTGCCGATATATATATATATATATATATATATATATATATATATAGGAAATGAGGGGCTCGTTGAAAATAACACAGAAATAAGGGTTGGCAGTCGAGAAAACCTCGGAAAGCAAAGGGGAGGATGTGGTAGATCATTGAAACAGATTAAGAATTTGGAAAGAAAGAAAGAAAGTGAAGAAAAAATGCCCGCCAGGTGGGATCCGAACCCACGACCTCCAGAATACCGGTCTGGTGCGATAACCACTACGCTACCGGCGGGGCGATTTTCCCATTCACTTTCTGGGGTATTTATGTTAGGTATGTTTGTTTCCTGTGCTTGGGGGTGGTAGCCAGCGCCATTCGGACTAATCGGGGAGAAGGGGACCTTCTTTTTAACCCCCGGGTCGTGACTCGAGTGTCTACGACATGTCCAGAGTGGTCGACCAGCTTTGAACCCTCTTAAGCTCCCTTTGGCAACAAGACTGCCAGAACAGAGGCCCTCGCTATGCATGTAGCGAATCAGAATAGGAAATGAGGGGCTCGTTGAAAATAACACAGAAATAAGGGTTGGCAGTCGAGAAAACCTCGGAAAGCAAAGGGGAGGATGTGGTAGATCATTGAAACAGATTAAGAATTTGGAAAGAAAGAAAGAAAGTGAAGAAAAAATGCCCGCCAGGTGGGATCCGAACCCACGACCTCCAGAATACCGGTCTGGTGCGATAACCACTACGCTACCGGCGGGGGGCGATTTTCCCATTCAACTTTCTGGGGTATTTATGTTAGGTATGTTTGTTTCCTGTGCTTGGGGTGGTAGCCAGCGCCATTCGGA